>JAVKLF010000047.1:6319585-6335549 GCA_034783495.1 Millerichthys robustus
GTTTACTGAAGCAGTAAAATAAAGATTGTTCTGTTTACTTACCTGATTTTGCTGATGGTTTTTTTTCTGTCTCTGGATGTAATTAATACAAACTTGTGATCGCTGAGTATACCGTATCTAAAGGGAATACCAGCAAAGGTAATTAATTATCTTAGCAGATCTAATCACTGGTTCCAGACAGGTCTGACCTCATTCCATCACTATTTAGTTGCTAAACAGTGATTCAAAACAATGTTTCATTTTTATATATCCCTGTACTCCTAAAGCGTTACGATAGATGACCGCATCTTTTCTTTAATTCTGTTTATTCTCAGCGCCAGCATTAGCTCCTGGCGGCCGTGTGTTCATCCAGCTGCAGATCAGGTACAAGAGGAGCAATGGCCAGACGATGCTGAGAGTGATGACTGCAGAGCGAGACGTCACCGACGACAGGTAACGTCAACGCTGCCGTCGTTAAAATACACACCAATCTCCCCGAAGAGTGTGAGATATTTTACCGTATGGCTGTGTCTCTCTCTAAAGCCTTCTTAAGTTAAGAGTGCCAACTGTTTGTTTGAAGCTTTTTTTGGTTCCAGTTTGGAGCCAGGGAGTGACAGACACAGGTCTATGGTTACTGTGGTAACCCTAATGAACCTCTGGCAGCAGCTTTAGCATTTCTTTTTAACAATTTAACAATTTTGGGGGGACAATTTATACATCCAAATGTCAGCATTTCTTTCTAAGACTAGATTACGATTGAGGTTGAAACGATGGCATCTTGGAAAGATAAAGATTTTCTTTAGCTGCATTCTGATATCGTATTCAGGCTGTGTTTGCACCTTCAGAGAACAAATTAGTAGATGCATGATGGGATGTTTTCATGCTTTGTAGCAGTTTCAGTGTGACACTCCAGCAAATTGGTTGAAATTAGTCCAGAATGCTGCTGAAAGTCGGCGGTTTTCTCTTTGCAAACACGAGTTCTCATTCATTCTAACATTTACTCAGACTGAAGGTCACGCCACTCATCCTGTGAGCGGATACAAAGCGTGTGTGTGTGTGTGTGTGTGTGTGTGTGTGTGTGTGTATTTGCACTGTAATACAATAGCAAGCCTGCTGCTGTAAATGTTGAGCACTCTCCTGATCCTCCTCAGCTCGACGGTCCTGTCCTCCCTGTCCCTCGCCATCCTCCAGCTCAACTCGCTGCAGGCCAGCGCCGCTCTGGCTGTCAGAGGCCGCTTACTGGACGCCAAGAAGGAGGGAGAGCTGCAGCAGAAGCTTATTGAGAGGGCGATGTGAGTAACAGCAGGTAGCTCGAGCTGACGGCAGCATTAGTGGGCGGCCGGTCGCCGAGCTGCTTTATGCTTAAACCCAACAAAGGGGGTTTAATGAAGGCTGCTGCCACACACTCAACACAAAGACTAATTTAAGCAGTCAGGTGTGTTCCTAAATACATTTTGTTTACCGGATGCTGATTATGTCTTGAGCCTGAGAGACATTTTGTTTTGCAGAGAGTATAATCGCAGCGCAGAGGGCAATCAGACATTCAACGAATGGCTCAAAACCATGGAGCCGATATACAAGAACATACAGCACTTCTCAAGGGTGAGCTGGTTTTATCAAACTTGCGGCTTCTTACCGAATTCAACACACCTGAATGATTAATTCTTTGATTTTTTTCTTCTTCAGAACACATCTGTCATTTCGGACTCGCAGGTAATTCAAGTCTTAAATTGCCTAAATGCTTTCAGAGGGGCCCCACTTCGCTTAGCTTTGACGTTAATTGTTCTCCTCCCACCAGACTCTGACAGACGCCGGCGCAGCGCTGCTCTTCACCATAAAGCACAGCAACAGGAACTCCACTTTACTGACCAATTAACATGGACTCGAACCGGTGGCTCCCTGGGAGCGGCTCAGTTCAGTCCAGACTTTTCCATCTAAATGAAAACCTTTGGTGTATTCTAATGTGCAAATGATAGTGTGTGTAAAAACATATAAAATTGTGTTTTTTACGTGTCAAACATGGGTGAGAATGTTGACAGTCTGGTTGTGTTTTTGCACTGATGATCAAAACACATCAAATGACTTTATCCTATATAAAATATGTATCTATTTTATTTAATCCATACAAAAGATTTTGTCATTTCTTGAAGAACTATAAATCACCTGCTGCCTTCTCAATCAAGAGTATTAAATCCTTTCAGCTGTTTTGGTTGAACTTTATGAATGGCATGATGTAAGAATTAGTGCTAAGGATGACTCAGCTATTATCAGATAAAACTTTAGCTCAGCGTCTGTAAAACTGGGTGAGTTTTCTCGTCCCAGGCGACGTCCGAGTTTCTTTTATTTGCCCACTTCTCTCCACTTGCTTGAACTCAACGTTGCACAGACGCAGGAAAAAATATGAAAACAATTTTATTTTGAACAGACAGAAAACTCGAGACACTTTTTCACATTTTACTGCTATAAAAACGTTGCATTTTGGAATGTCATAGACCATTTTTTTAATAATAATACTAATGACTGCAAAGTGAAATGATTTAATCCCCAGGAAAAAAAATAAATAAATAAAAGAATGAAAAACATCTGAGACAAGCTATAAGTAACTCTTTTTCTACTGCGAGTTGTATAAAGTGAGCCTTTACAACATTATTCTTATATCAGCTTACAGAGAATTTCATGAAGGAATATTAACAGTAAAATATTTAAAATACTGAAACAAGTAACATTTATCAAATATTATAGTAACACAAAACAATGACAAAGCACTAACAACTTTTTTAATTGAGTAATTTTAAAATCCCTCTCCACCACCCTCAGAATCGGGTCTCTAAATTAATTTTAAAATGTAAAAAAAGGACTTAAGTTTGCTGTTTTTTTGTGAAATTAAAATTCCAGATACAGGAAAAGAGTTTTAAAGTTTTTCATCCTTCACTAAGTACTCAGGCAAAGTCTGGAAAGAAGTCACAGGGACGCTCACGGGGACCGTCAGAGATATGGCGCTGGGTTCGATTGTGGAGGCAGAAATGTCACCGGCGGGAGGGGAAGAAGGGACCGGGTCCAGGTGAATGATGTGAAGATCGTTGATTTGCGCCGTGGGTGCTGCGGCGCCTGCGTGCGTCCGTAAGTGCTTGCGAAGGTAGGCGGCGAACAGAAAGGCTTTGCCGCAGTGAAGGCAGTTGTGAGGTCTGCTGGCAGAGTGGATCTTCTGGTGTTTGCGCAGTCCAGATTTGTTCAGGAAGCCTTTGCCGCAGCGGTCGCAGACGTGCGGCCTCGGCTTCGGATGCTGCTTCTCGTGCTCCTGCAAGTCTGCCAGCTGCGCAAACTCCGAGCGGCAGGTTTCACAGACGTGCGAGCCCGGGGGCGCGGTTTTGGTAACAGCCGAAGGAGCGGCATCAACGGAGTGAAGGGTCTCGTGAGTCTGAACTTCCTCCCAGGTGCCGAACGTCGCATCGCAGTAACCGCAGGAGAACTGAGGCAGAGTTGGAGCGGTGAAGCCGGAGGTGGATGCAGCATCATCAGCCTCTTCCTGCTGCTTCTGCTCGGACTGTTCGGCCAGGTGCGTCCTCTCGTGTTTGCGCAGGCTTGACGAGACGACGAACGACTTCAAACACTCCTCGCATTTGAAAGGCCTCTCTCCGGAGTGCACGCGCCGGTGCTTGTTGAGGCTGGAGCGCTCGGCGAACGACTTGTCGCACTCCGTGCACGAGAAGGGCCTGAGACCCGTGTGGACCAGCATGTGGCGCCGCAGATCCCAGGACGCCACGAAGGCCTTGTCGCAGCTCTGGCATTTGTAAGGCCTCTCTCCAGAGTGAACGCGCTCGTGAACAGCGAGATCGGCCGGCTGCCGGAACCGCTTTGAGCACTTGTCGCAGGGATACGGCTTGAAACCCAGGTGAGCTCGCTGGTGCCGCCGGAAACTGGAGGGGTCGGAAAACATCTTGCCACACTGCGGACAAAGGAAAGGCTTTTCCCCCGAGTGCGTGCGCAGATGAGACTGGTAGGACGACAGCTGAGTGAAGCCCTTCCCGCACAGCTCGCACTGATAGGGTTTGTTCTGCGAGTGAATGCGCTGGTGGCAGGCCAAAGAGGAGGAGCGGGAGAAGGCTTTGCCACAGTCGGAGCACAGAAACGGCTTTTCTCCGGTGTGCGAGCGTTCGTGGTTCTTCAGGTCCTTCAGCTCGGTGTACGTTTTGCCACACTCGTTGCAGGCATACGGCCGATGGCCCTGATGGTTCCGCTTGTGTTTTCGGAACACAGAGGGATCGGCGAAACTCTTACCACATTCAGCGCAGAAGTACGGCTTCTCTCCGGTGTGAGAGCGCTCGTGCACCTTCAGTTTGGACAGCGTGGGGTAACTCTTGGAGCACTGGCGGCACGAGTAGGGCCGCTCTCCGTTGTGCTGCGTCATGTGAATCCTCAGACATATCGCCTGCATGAAGGCCTTACCGCACTCGGTGCACACAAAGGGCTTCTCTCCGGTGTGGGAGCGGCCGTGGTTCCGTAGCTCTGTGGACGTCTTGTAAGCTTTGTGGCAATCCGAACACTGAAAGGGGCGCTGGGATGAGTGCGTGCGCTCGTGCTTCGACAGCTGAGCTTTGCTTGAAAATGTTTTTGCACAGTCAGAACACGCATGCTGCTGCTTTGCGTGCGCCAACAGCGTGTGGCTCTGCAGAGCTGACAGACTCCTGAAGGTCTCTGGGCACATGGAGCATTTGAAGAGGATTTTGGCTTTTGGAGGCCTACCCCTGCCACGTTTTTTAGCAGACTGATCCCTCACCGCCTCGTCTTCTTGTTGGGTCTCTTCGTCTTGCTCAGGTGGGGTGCACTGCTCTGCGAGAGGTGGGCTTCCAGGCTGAGGAGAGGCCATCGTTATTCCTGCAAGTCAATAAAGTACACCGTAAAATGGGGTTGTCTCTTCATTTTATGCAAGTTTGACTAAAAGTTCTCTAAAGCTTTTGTAATAAAATATACGTATTTATATTTGTTAAAATATCCTAAATTTGCATTCCTTCCCAAACTGAATTAGTTGTGTATTTAAAGGCAATACAAAATTTCGGTACCATTTTACAAAAACAAACAGAAGAAGGGACTGAAAATATGTCAACAATGGCAACATTCATAGAAGAGCTGTTCGGATTGGAGAAGTTTGAAAATTGTGATCCATCTGTAAATATTTACGCTCAAATTTGCTAAGTAGGCAGATAAAGGTGCTTTGTTTACATTGAGTGCATATTAATATACTTTGAAAACAATTAAAGTAGTCTTTTACACTGCACCATTTATAATAGTCCAGGATAACATTTTATATGTTTGATTTCATAGTTTGCAATGAGTGCTTTTGAAAACTGCAATTTAACATATTTATTAGCAATTTATAAGGGTACACAGTTCAGTCTGTTAAGAAATCAAAATTATACAAACACAAAATGAATTTATAAACAAGATAACAGTGTTATTAAAGTAGAACACTTTCACTTGTGATTTTAAGTTGAAAATTTAAAAAAAAAAAAAAAACAATTTAAGTGTGCATTTTTTCAAAAACATTTGAAAATAAGTTTTATGTATTTTTTTCCAAAGCTATGAAGGTAAATTCTTGTTACGTATCAGAATATGTTGGGTAGATGGCAGTAGAATTGGTGGGCCAGATGGACGGAACCAAACAGAAATCATCTGTTTGGTTTTAGTCAGATAATCAGAAAAATATGTGCGTTTAATCACCAAATGGCTGGCATTAGGACCTCCGCTTTGATGCCAGAGGAAGTTGGCGAGGCAGGGATTACTGTGCACAGAATGACTGACACCTACCAGACATCAGACTAATGTCAAACATCACAAGACAACGGGAAGGTGTCGCGAAGAGCAGGACACGATATGTACGTACGTCTTTGTGCTCATTTGAATGCTACACTAGCTCAAAATGGCTGGCTTTAGGACCGCTGGTTGCACCAAATCACTAACATCATCACCGTGACCGTGGATTCCGGGCTTATTAATGTCTACGATCATCTGTCTTGGCATTCGGTGTTCATAAAAGAAATAGAAGTCATTCTTACCAATGTCAGTACATCAGCAGTTAGCCGATGATGCCTTTGAACGCGACAGATTTTACTGTGTGATTCGGTGAGTGCTGTTTGGCTCCGAGCAGGCGGGCGGCGCTAGGACCCCGATGACATCAGCTGTCGGCTAGCAAGCCAAGTGTGTAACAGGGTTTAATGATAAACTCTTTGGCAATGACTTATATTATTTAACTCCTTGTATTATTTGCTATTTAGATTAGCCACACAGTAAAGACACTGGAAATATTATGGCAAAAGATAGGAGTCATAGTAAAGTTATGCCATTTAAATAATGCTTGATAATTTGCAATTTGTGAAGGGGTGAAAATAAAGTGACGAAAGTACGACTTTTTTCTCGGTACTAATGCTAAAAATGTCTGTCAAATTTAGCTAAATAAACCACTAATGTAATACGCTGTAAATAAATTAGCACTTAGTGATTGTTTTGATTACCTTTTTTTTCTTTCAATAACAACTGAGGCGCTACTAGCTTAAACAATAGCCTAACAAGAGGGAAGCATTTGGCTGCTGCACATTTCCTGTTTCCTAGCAACAAGCGCAATGTTAAAGTAGAGATGGAGGAAAAAAAGAGTTGGATTAAAAATATGATCTTCTGTGCTTATAAATAGCGTTTTTTAAATATTGAATGAAGATTCTTGTCTGATAGCCTGATCTGAATCATGCCTTTTCAGGTATTTAATCTTACGTGTTTTCTGACGTAATTCAGTATTTAAAACGACATACTGGCTTTGATGCTATGTTTGTTTAGCTAGCCGTGCTAGTTGGTAGGCCGCTAGCGTCAGCTTCCAGCTCTTTTCAGATGATGACATTAAACTTGTTCGCCCTTTATTCCAAAGACATGGACAGGCTTGTTTCGTGTATTTTTTTATTATTAAGGATTGATTTAAAATATTCGTAGCAAGACGCATTGCTCTTTGTGATTCAATAAGTCTTCTTGTGCAGAGATGCCACTTTCGAATAGATCAGGATTGCAGGTTTGTAAATACCTTTATGTCACAGAGTTGCAGCACAATCTTATAAAGTATATTATTTGCTCTAATAGATTTTATATATGAAAAAAAATTCAAAGTAGTTTGAAAAGCATTTGTGACTCCAAACTTGTCACCTGTCCTATTTCATTTTCCAAAGAGGTCAAAAAATATAAGTTTAAACTTTTAGTTTTGGTTTTTGTATTTATGTCAACAGCTGCTTTAAATATTAACAGGACTTGTGACAAGAAATTGAACCCCAATGTGCTCTCAGTGATTGCACCCTGCATGGCAGTCATACATTCAAATGAAAATGCATTGTAAAATGTTTTGGTACCCTAAGGTTTATAAGTGTGTTAACATTTTATCAACCAATGCATATACTATGAGCAATGTTTCAGTCACAAGTTAAAACTGAAAAATAGTTGAACCATTCATGTGTAAAACAAATGGCTGTATTTTTATCTTTAAATGTGTCATTTATTATTCATCTTTTCACTGCGTTTGCTGCTGTGTTTTATGATGTTCAGAGCATCAAAAAGCCTGATCTCATTCACAGTAAATGCTCGTACTTTAACATAACAGATAGGAGTTGTCTGGAATGTTGTAAATGGAGACTGAGTAGAAACATTCTCAATAAATCTTAAATATTGTTGGATTGATTGTCATGTTAAAATGTAAGCTGTCTAACCAGTTTTGAGTTTAGGTGGAAAATATTTGATCTATTTTCAGCATGAATATTCATCCTATGGCATGATCATCTGCCTTGGTGATGTTGACTCCTAAAGACATTTTCAAATAGTTGTATTCTGATTTGTTGCTGTGCTAACCAGTGTTGTCTATAGGTATGTCCGTAGAAGCTATTTCAGCTACTGATCAGATGCAAAGTAACAAATGGATTATTTAAAAAGTGTTCTAAGTAATAAACCCCCCTCTCCTGACATTGTCTTGCAGGCATCTCTTCTGTCTTCAGCTGCTCCATTTGTCTGCTGGTGCCAAATTCAGGAATCTACTAATTGTTTGGAAACGGCTTTCAACATCCTTTGTGGTCTAACCGTCTCGGACATTCCTTGAAACATATTATAAAGAACTGGCTGCCTTTTAAATGGACTAGAAAGGTATTCAATGCATTTCCAACTGGCATATTCACATTATTTTTCATCTTGTGCGCCATATTCAATCATTGTCTTGTGATGGCAGTGCAGGACCCTAACAGAACAACGGGTTTTACTTGCAGACAATGTGGCATGGTATGTCCCAATATGCCCAGTCTACTACAGCACATGGATGCTCACTATCAACAAGAGGAAGAGCGTAAATTTAAATGTGATCAATGCGGACGTGGTTACAGGCACGCTGGCAGTCTAACAAACCACAAAAAGACTCATGAAGTAGGTTCTTTTCAGTGTAGTATATGTGGGAAGGAAAACTGGAATGCCTCGGCCCTGAAGAGCCATCTCCGGAGCCACACTTCATTTAAAAAGTATTCCTGTGCAGAGTGTGGAAAAGCTTTTCGTTTGGCAACTCAGCTTGCTACGCATGAGAGAGTTCATCTTGTCAGGAGACCAAAAAATCAGTCATTTAGGAATAAAGACATGGGATATCCCACACATGAAACTGAAAACGATCAGCAACATGAATTTCCTGAGAAACTAAACAATGTTGGGATTTCAGTAGACAACAGCCCGTGTGATGACAAAATTAATGATTACAATCCACAATCGGAGACTTGTGATGATACCGTAAACCGACCATTCAGGTGTGACCTGTGTGACAAATCATACATACATCATCGCAGCCTGATCAATCATAGAAAAACTCACCAACTGGGAGTGTTTGAGTGCACCGTGTGCTTCAAATCATTCAGTAACATGGCTGCTTTCTACAGCCATCAGAGAACTCACAAGACAAGAAGCAGGACGGACCTCAGTTTGACACCCGACTCAAACACAACACAGGACCAATTGCCACAACGCAACCAGGACGTTCCAGTTAATTTTTGTCATTTATGTCAGGTACTTTTTCCCAACGAAGCAGAGTTCCAGGAACATATCCAAATACACAATTCTTCTTCTGTGTCATTTGGGCATCAGGATACTTTGTCAGATAAGCTAAATGTGTCATACAACAACAGTATTGCCTCACCGGAGTCTAGTTTTAGTACATCTCCTGTAAGCGGTATACCTTCAGTATCACCTGAATTTAATTTAACAAGCTTTGATCATCCACGGGAGCAGGTAACAAGAAATGGTCATGAGCTCTTGGACTTTTCCACTGATCACAAACCATCTCCCAGTGGATCTCAGGGAGAAGCCCCTTTAATAGACATAACCGTTGAGAGTCCCACACACATGCCATCACAAAATATTGGAGAAACATCAACTGTAGAGTCTGACGAGCGCCCCTTCAAGTGTCACATCTGTAGTAAAAGCTACCGGCACTCAGGGAGCCTCATTAACCACAAAAGGTCACATCAGGTTGGGATTTACCGATGTTCCATTTGCAGTAAGACTTATCCTCACCTGGCCGCTCTTAAAAGTCACCTTCGTCTCCACAAAGCTCAGCCATCATCCTTTAACCTCGCTGCAGAGGGAGACTGGCTCTCCTCTGAGCCGCTGACTTTAGATAACCAGCAGGGCTGTTTCTCTACGCCGAACAAGCAAGAAGACGGCACCCACTCCGCAGTCTGTATCGAACAGGAGACTGGAGCTGACCTCAGAAATGGAGCATTTTACCAGGAGCATTTTAACCAGGACTTCTCCCAAGATAGAGAAGCACATATACCTCATAAAGAACAAGTTGTACCAATGCACATGTGTGCAGACTGTGGTGAGACATTCACAGATATTGCAGGGATCAAGTCTCATGGTTGCCCCTTGCTACACCAGCGACACGGTACTACTAGTAGCGAATATCCCAATAATCTAGACTTTCAATCCAGGAATGGTGTTTGTACTATAGATAATCCAGGAAGTAATGTAGAGATGCATGACCTGAATGGTAGCCAGTATTATTTTGAACAGAATTTCCTTGAAAATGCAAACAGTGCGCAGCTGGATGCTGACGGAGTAGATGATCCCGATGATGAAGATGATGATGGAGATCATTATCAGTGCTCAATCTGTGGAAACAACTACAGCAGCATGAAAGCTCTCAGAAGCCATCTCCAAGGACACACGCATGCCCATGATGCTCCGCCAAGCTCAGGTTCTTCCTCCCTGTCCTCCATTGAAGGAGTGAAAGATGACGAGCCAGGGGAGATGATGATCTGTAGTACGTGTGGGGAAAGCTTTGCCAGCAGGCAGGACTTAAATTCCCATCAACTTCTACACAATAAGGACCAAGCGGATCATGGAAAGGCTTTACCTCTGAACAGACAAGTTTCAAAAAGTGAAGAGGAAGCACGGATCATTTGTGGCAGCTGTGGCATCTTCTGCTCAAGCTACGATCATCTTGACAGCCACAACTGCACTTCAGAGACAAAAGCTGAGTCTGTGTGTATCGAAGAGGAAATAAAAGTGAACAGTGTCGCCCAGCCCGAAGAGACAAGTCTCAGCAGAGAAACCAATGATGGCGAGGATCGTCAGTACAAGTGTGATCAGTGCGGACGGTCGTACAGGCATGCAGGTTCTTTGCTTAATCATAAAAAGTCCCACAAAACAGGTGTGTTCAGATGTGTCACCTGCCAGAAACGCTTCTACAACCTGCTGGCGCTTAAAAACCATCAGAGGTCCCACTTTGACATTAAAAGGTTAGTAACAACGAGTAAAAATGAATTGCAAAATTATTGTTACCAGGGTTTTGCTTGTGCTGCCTTACAAATCCAGATTTAACTTGTGTCTTTTGTCTTTTTCCCAGACACGTTTGCCACGAGTGTGGGAAAGCCTTCAAAATTCAAAAGCAGCTCTTGATCCACCAGAGGAGGCACAAAGAGAACCGAGCCAAAATCCAGGAGCTCAACAATCAGATCCAGGCGGTCATGCAAATGAATGGAACCAGATCAGACGGAAGACTGCCGTCCTCCGCTTCGAATGCCAGTCAGCCATTTACCTCTCGGCGCCGCACGCAGAAACCTGAAGGAAGGGCAGAACACGCAAAGTTGGAAACCTCAGTTAAATTGGAGCATGATCAGCGACCTTTTGCTTGCGACCAGTGTGGGCGCAGTTATCGTCACGCAGGAAGTTTGGTCAACCACAGGAACTCCCATAAAACTGGTGAATACTGCTGTTCTGTTTGCAACAACACTTACTCTAACCGGCTAGCAATGAAGAACCACTTACGAACCCACTTTGCGAATAAGAAGCACCTGTGCCAGAACTGTGGAAAAGGCTTCAGAGGAAACAAACAGCTGCTGGCCCATGTCTGTTCAGACCTCAGAAAAGATGGGGCTGGAGGCAGGTGGAGCCTCAGATCTAAAGCTTTTAAATGCAAGAAGTGTAAGAAGGCCTTTATCTCTGTTAATCAGCTGGTTACCCACACCTGTGATGGACCCTCAGAAGCCAAAGATTCCCAGTTAAATACTTCTCTAAATAAGGAGGAGCGGCCTTTCAAATGCAGCTTATGTAATCGCACCTACCGCCACGCTGGCTCACTGCTGAACCACAAAAATACCCACAAGACAGGACACTTCAGCTGCACCTTCTGCTCCAAACCCTTCAGCAACCCGATGGCTTTACGCAATCACACACGAATCCACACGCAGAAGAAGAAGTACGTGTGTCTCACGTGTGGGAAGGCCTTCCGTCTCGCCAGCATCCTGCACAACCACCAGAGGGTCCACAATCGGACGCTGAGTCACTTCGGCTGTCCTTCGTGCGGAAAGAGCTTCCAGGGCAGGTCTGGCCTGAAGAGGCACCGCTGCCACAAAGGTCAGGGGAGCAACGCGTCATCTGGAGTCCAGCAGTCCGAGAGAGCAAACAAGTGCTTCATGTGAGTTGACAACTTACTAGAAAATAACATTAGTCATCATCTTTTTACAAGTTCGAGACTGCTCAACCTTTTTTTTGTTTGTTTTGCATTTATGTAATTTTCACCAAATCAGATTGTTCCTTTTTAAAGTGTATGCATGGCTAGAGTGTGGATTACTTCCATTTGTAACACTTAAACAGTTTTTTTGAAATACCCTGACATGGTTCAAACAAATGCTGCTGTTGTGTGTTTGTGAATTATTTACTTGTCATGTTTCTACTGCAGGTGTGACCTGTGTGGGCGTTCTTATCGCCACGCTGGTTCCCTCCTCAACCATAAAAAGTCCCACTCTGAACACCTCCACCACTGCACCTTGTGTCTGCAGACGTTTCCCGACGCCCTCGCTCTGCAGACGCACTCCCAGATCAGACGCCAGTGTTGTCCCGAATGTGGCAAGACCTTCTGTCTGGTGTCACACCTGCAGAGCCACATGCAGATGCACTCGACGGAGCGGGATGTATTCTGCTGTCTCTGCCAGCAGAGCTTTCCGGACACAGCCAGCTACCAGGAACACATTGACACACACCACGTCACTCGGGACCCCTGTCATCAGGATGCGCTTGAACCTGGAGGGAAGAACCTCTGCTGGGACTCCGGAATAAGTCAGGCCATGGGGCTGGGTGAGGCAGCCGACCAGGTTCCGCCACCTTTGGCCCATATTCCAGAAAGCATCGCTGATTCGCCGAGTAATGCGGCTTCTGCAACGGAGGAGAAGAGCCACATCTGCGAGCACTGCGGCCGCTCCTACCGCCACGCCGGGTCCCTCCTGAACCACAAAAACAGCCACAAGATGGGCTCCTTCTTCTGCTCAGTCTGCCAGAAAGAGTTCACCAACCTGATGGCCCTCAGAAACCACCGCCGTATCCACACGGAGCCGAAGCGCTACCAGTGCCTGGAGTGCGGCAAGGCCTTCCGCGTGTCCACTCAGCTCATATGTCACCGGAGGATACACACCAAGGAGAAGCCCTTCACCTGCCCGCTGTGCAGCAAGAGCTTCTCCAGCAAGTCGAACCTGCGGCACCATCAGAAGATGCACCTGAGCACCACCCAGACCTACGACTCCTCGTTTAGCATCGACACTAACACATTCATGGACCTGGATATGGAGTCTTTTTTATAAAGTAGAAAACATACAGAAAAAAAGAGTTTGTTTCTGCCATTTATCTTTTCTGTCAGCAATTGTAAGACAGTATTTCTGTTTTCAGGAAGTGCTCCTTGTTTAAAGGAACCCACATTTCATTACTTAACTTCCAGTCTTACCTCAGATGAAATGATCTTTATTAATTAGACTTGAATGTTGTTCACGATTATGCAGGGTCTTTAAAACAGGGCAGACTTTGCTTATTTCTCCGTAAAAAAAAAAAAAAAATCAACCAAAGTGAACAGAAACCTGCAGCCCAAGTTTATTTAAAAAATGTTTTGTAAACTAGAACTTTTGAAACTCTCGCTGTGTGTAATAGATCTGTTCAGTGCCTCTGCAAGTTACTTAGGAAAGTAATATACAAACTATATTTATCTGTGAATAGTTTGGTTTGTTTTGCAGTCAGTTGCATTGGGAATTCACAGAAAGTAGCGTGTTATTTTTCAGTTAAATACCTCCTGGGGGTGTGATCATTAAGTAAATAGTCCATCCATCCATTATCTATTACCCGCTTCTTCCTGTTCAGGGTCACGGGGGTCACTGGTGCCCACATCCATCAGTCACAGTGCGAGGGGCGGGGGACACCCTGGACAGGTCTCCAGTCCATCACAGGGACACACAGAGACAAACGAGACAGACAACCATTTCACACCTAGGGACAATTTAGAGTTTCCAATTAGCCTAACAGTCATGTTTTTAGTCATTCTGCTAATAAGTGCACTCTGACACTGCAGGCTGAGGTGGATGTATTTATTTATTTGTTATGTAATGTGCATATTTAATTAGAAGAATGTTTCATGAATGCTGTATTAACTCATGTAGCTTTTCTGGACCTTCCCATCAGTCAGCATATATCTCATTTGTTCAATAAATGAGCCAAGAACGATGCGGTATCGGATCAGGGTAAACCTTCAAAAGGAGCTAACCCGACGTGTTAAACATTGTTCGCGATTCGTAAAACTTTTGTCTCACTTGTGCCATTTTAACATTTCTGTATTGTTTATATTTTTTGCTTTGCCACCGGAGTCACTCCAGCTTTTTAACACTGCATGCTGTAATCTTTCCTACACCTTTGAGAAGCAGGAGTTTTGTTGAAGTACCTGTGCCTAAAATGTAAGTCAGCTGTAGCGGGTTGATGTGAACGAACCTCCTCTCACCCAACTTTAGTTTGTATAGCTTCTCCTTAGTGACAAACTTAATTTAAAGTCGTTGGTAATTGTAGATGTTTATGCTCTATAGAAAACAAGCCTCAATTAATGCTAAGCACAAGTGTTCCTGTAAACTAAAAGAGGTTTTATCTTCACTGTACAAGTTCATGAATCATCTCATGTTATGTGATTAATGTCCAATTGTTTTATTTTTTAACCCCCCGACGTCGTCAAACTTTGTTCATTTAGTTTCTTTTCACGGGTCGAACAAAAGCGAGCAGATGGCCTTTGTTCTCACCAACTTCGATCATTTTTTATGCCTTACACATTTCATTCTTTGTATGAGTTTGTTGATCATTTGCCAGAAATACCTCAGAAACACCGCCTACATAACAAACACTACTTAATGCAGATAAATTGTTGAGAAAACACTGTTAAACGCCACATGGTTACAAAAGTGTCCTTCGTGGCGTAGCTCCATGTCTTCTGTTTGTTCTGGTCGTTTTATTTGCACGTTTGTATCCTGAGGAAGACAGGACATCCTTTATGTTTCACATTATTGTTTGTTTTTGGGGGGGGGCGCGACGAATTGCTGAATATTTCATCCAAATGGTTTGCAGTTTGGAAATGTTAAGCAATATGTCCAAAAGTCTTAATTCAGTGCATAACGTGAAGACTTTCTGCTCATGTTTTGATTTACTGTTCAAACCAGATTAATACCCATGCTTGCATTTCCCTCTGCCGATATTGTTACGTTATTTAAAAACCTAATAAAGTAGATAATTAACGTTGTGTACGTCATGGTTAATTATAAAACATTGCATAAACATAAAGCATCAACAGAATTGTAGCCATTTTTGTCTTGGCTAATGTTGACTGTGGCAGCCATCTTGAATCATGTTTGACTCCGAAGGTTAATCAGTTGTAGATGTACAGACCGTGATTACTTTGGGAGTTTCATTAAAAGCCGTCCAGTGCTTCATTAGATATTTTGCTAACAGACAAAAGAACTTACAGCAAAAAGCATTATCGTCCATTTGCCTTTTGATAGCAAGTGATGAATATTGTAACTCAATGCACTTGAAAAAAAAAACATGTTTCTACTTGTTCTATTCTTATCAATAGGCAATAAAGGAATAGTTCAGGTCTTTTGTGGGGTTCTGTGGAAAGATAATGAACAAAAACTTCAATATTTTGAGCGAGGTCCTAAAATGAATCCAATTTCTAAAGATTAATAGAGGTAAACTCTATTTTAGAAACTAACAATGCTTAAAAAGACTGCAGGCGGCACCTGTTAAAACCAGCAGCTGCTGCAGAGATTTCTGTGTAAATAATATTTCACTGACTGTAAAGTAAAATTTTAAAACAACGTAAATCTAGAAAATTGAGATGATTTTTGCCATCCTTGCTTTATGACTTTTAAGGTTGTTGCTGTCTTTATTTGTGCTTGCACGTAACCAAATCCTGTGTAAATGCCTACAAAATGCAAAATTCACAGCAATGTAAAGGTTGGTTAAGTTTAGTTGCATAAACCAATAAAATGTTTAAGATTATAGATGTTTCAAGCAATCAGGTTGACTTCTCAAACTAGCCATTAGCTTGTCCGTCCAGTTCTTAATAAACATTTTCTCTAAACTGGTCATTTGAATCCATCTTCAACAGGTAAGATATTTGTTCACAACC
>JAVKLF010000047.1:6356333-6372993 GCA_034783495.1 Millerichthys robustus
TCGATATCAAGGTCATGTCAAAAGTTACCTGCAGCCTGAACCGCCCTGCACATGTCATCGATACGACTGTGCAGCCTGTCGAACACGCGCACCAAATGGGAAATGGCTTCTTTACTGAACTGCATGCGATCCTGGAGGTGTAAGGACAGTTCCTCTTCGCTGCTCTGCTCCAGCGTGGCCAGAAAACCCTTAGCATTTTCACTTAAGGGAGGGGGCGGTGGAGACGTGTCTGCACAGAATACAAATCACAAAGCTAATCAGGAGAAATAACATGGGTAAATACTAAAATATAAATATCTATGCTGAGACATCAAATTGCCTGTTGGTACATCCAGATTTAATATTTTTTTAATTATTCAATTGTCAAAAAACTACAACACTGTTGCGGTGACGTCAACTGAGGAAAACAAAGCTATGGGAACACAATCATTTAAAAATTGTTTGGAAAGATTAAATAAGTCGGATCACAGAGGTAAATGTCAATGACAAGTCAAATCAGAAACCTAGTTTTGTCACAGAGATGCTGCTAACCTGTTTTTGAATCCTGTGGTGGTTCTGTTGGTGTCATTAACTCATCTGACGCAGCAGGGGGAGGGGGGCGCTGGTCCTCCTGGTGGTTTTCCTGCTGCTCCTCATGCTGTGGAAGTGGTTCTGCCTGCTCAGCCTCACTCTGGGCCTCTGGTAATGGAGGAGGAGGCGCTGCAGTGGTCGGCAAAGCCAGACTGACACCACCGTCCTCCACCGGCGTGGTGTCGGGGAGTGGTGCCGAGGGCGGCGCAGGAGCGGATGGTGCTGGTGCTTCTGGCTCGATACATTTGCGCAAAACATTTACCGTCTCTTCCAACTATGAATTTAAAAGGAAAATTTAACAAAACGTTATTATTTTGGACAGATTTTTACTTTGGTTTAGATCATCTCCTTCCTTTTAAACAGCATAAACTCGACAGTTTGTCCGCGCTTTAAAACAATCTGTACCATCGTTCTACCACAGATGGGGCAAAGTGCAAGCTTCTAGAAAGGTAAATATCTACTTTTGTTTTAACAGAAATCTAACAACAAAAATAACCATTAACTTTCCATGTTACAGTTTTAATACAGATCCAAATATTAGGATTTGCTAAATTGTGCAAAGTCATACAAAGCTCTCAGAAAGCAAAGTTTTTCTTTAGATATTGGATATTACAGTCTTACACCTGATCATTTTAGGATAAATATGGTTTTAATTGTGGTTACGTTGTTTAACACTGACCCACGAATCATTCAAATACAAAACTGCTCCTAAACTCTAAAGACAAACCAGTGTTTTATTGATACATAAACGTAGCGAAGAATCCATTTCAAATGGATCTTAAGGCTCTTTGTTACCAGTGGTCTGTAGGAAAGACGATTTATATCATTTCTTGAGCTGAATCTTTGTAAAAAAAAAAAAAAAAAACAAGGACAACAGCATTTGGCATACAAAACATAGTAGTTTAACACAAATAAGGTGATTCCCAAAAAGCTTTTAGATGAAAATGAGGAATACCTTGGAAGATGAACTAAAAAGGATCCATCTCACAATATCTGTATCACGTCTTCGTTGAACCTTTTTTTTCTTGAATACGTATCTATCAGATACTGTTCACTCACTGCAAATAAATTTTTAGGCCTGACACTTCTTTTGTCCTGCACCACTTTGCGTACTCTCTAATCACACACTACACTACATGTACAATAAGCTATCTTGTTCAAGCACAAGGAATGAACAGAAAATGAGTAAAACAGGAGGCAAAGTGGAAAGAAAAACTTTGAAAGAGCTTCAAAAAGTAAGAAGCACTGTAACACGAGATCACCTAATCATGACACAGAAAAGTGTGGCTCTGGAAGTAAAATGCAAAAACAAAGTTGCTTAAAACATTTGCAAAGCACAACACAACAAAGATTTGTACCTGTGACCAGTAGTGGTTGACAATCAGGAGGGTGGTGTCGTCCGTGGCTTGTCTCTTCTCCAGCTTCTCGATTTTCTCTCGTAACTCATCTTCCATCGCCTGTCTCTGCTCCAGGCGCTCACACAACTTCTTGTTCTTGAACTGGAGCACTTTCATGTCCATTTCTTCCTGCACAGAACAAAAACATGACAAGAAAGAGGGAACATTAGAGTCTGAATGCTGATAGGCAAAATTACTCAACAGTAATAATAAACGCACTACAAACTGCTTCTTGAAAGTGAACAAACAATAAACATACCGTTGAGGAGACTCCAGCTATTCGTATTGGTTCAATCAGTGTTGTGGTGGTCTTCTCCTCTTTCTTGCTCTTCTTCTCAGGTGGGCCAGGAGGACTGTCCCCTCCCGAGGGACGCTTTCCTCCCCCAACACCCGACATCTTTCCTTGCCCTGCATTAAAAACAAGCATGAAATATTTGCGTTGATGTAGCATCTAAAAATACTAACGTATTTGTCTTCGCATACAATTTACGAGTATATTTGAAGAACGGTAGACGCGGAATAAAACGTCACTTTTGAGAAAGTGAACCATTACTTTTGAGCTACAAGTTTTTATATGTATATAATAACTCTTTAATATTTCATCCACAGTCTTCAAAATGCCACAAATTTTAGTTTTTCTCTCAAATTAACACCTTGCTAATGCTAACTCCAGGTTAGCGACACAGCGGTCTTTGTACAGCACAAATAATCATTTGTGCAATTCTGCTTTCATTGTGTGGCCACCATAACACTTTCTGCATTGCCGTTTCTCACGTTTAAAAAAATACAATGAATGAAAACTGATTAGTTTACACACCTTAGCAATGAGCGACTGAAAATATAATTCAGAACATTGAGAGACGCAACAGGAAACAGCGTCAACTTCTTCTTCTTTGAATATAAATGTCGGCGAGCAACCTCATCTTAAGAGTAATACCGCCACCCAGTGGACTGGAGCGTGAATCTGGAGAATAAGCAGTTAAAAAAATTAGATTCGACTGAATACTGTACGCTAATTTCCTTTTAAAATTGGATTACTTTACTGTGTATGTGTATATTGGCTGACGTATCTTCCAATAGCCCTGTTATTGTGAAGTCTCGAGGTTTTTCCATTTTTTATGACAAAAATAAATAGTCTCTGAGGGTACTGTATGCATTACAACAAGATACACTGTTTCCGGATGTTTAAAATCTATAGATTCTCCTGTAAGATGCTTGTTTATTTTCTATAAGTTGGAGTTGAGACCTGAGTGTCTTATTCTGATTCAACATTTTCATCTTATTTTTTCCCCACGTATTTTTGTATTCTATTTAAATGTCTTCCAGTTTCCTGTAAATCCAAGTGCTCTTGTCAAACTGTTTAGCCTATAGGCCTATTTATTTATTTTTTTAGTGGGGCTTCTGGTTCGATTTTTTGCTTGATCACTTGTTTTGCCGGGAAATGTGCTGTTTCATTTTCTTCCACATTAACATGTGCTGGAACCCAAAGGAACTGTATTTTTGTGTCTTTAATTTCTATTCTATATATGTATATAGGCCTATTGAATAACAATGGACTCATATGTCTTTCTTAATATTGTGCTCCAACTCTTATCTGATTTTTTCCTGACTAATAAAACGTGTTTCACTCAGTTATATGCTCTGCCCCTAATTACCAGTGAACTCAATTTTATGATTAATCCTTCTTTCCATAGCATCAGTCGAAGAGTCACCGATACAACGTGAATCGATATCGATGTGTATCGATTACAACTGTTCTTCTACGTTTTTAATTGAGACTCGGGAGCACTGTTGCCACCTAACGCTCATTCAATACCATTTTTTTACAACTAAATTTCTAATCAAAAACACAAATTAAAACATATTAAATAAAGAATATAATTTTTTCAACTAAGGCGAAATGATGCATAAAAATCTAACAACATCGTGTAATTTGTTTTTGTCAATAAATGCACACACGGAGGAAAAATATGATTCTTGCGATCCCCTCTCCGACCTCACGGGGGCGGTGTTGCTACTTCCGAGAGTGACCGGCTTCCAAACGATTTTGAAGGAATTTGACCAGAACGCAAACAGAGCTCGGGGCTTCGCTAACAGAATGGCTTCACGATAATAAAAAAAATCGCGCTGAGCTTTGAAATGGCTTTGTTAAACTGACTCCATTTCCGTCTCCGTCCTCGCGCTGTTTGGTGAGTAGCTTCCTGTTCAGTCGGCGAACCTGCCGGTCTGTGCAAGGCCGAACCATAGACGCTGTCGAGCGCATAAAAAAAAACTTACATAAAAGCAGGTTTTTGATAATCCACGGGCGTTGTCACAATATTGGAAATAAACTAAAACAAAAGAAAACCCACCTTACTTGGACTTCCAATGTAGTTCCTGGTAAACAAGCTGTACTTTGAGATCACGTGACCGAGTTTGTTTCTGTAGATTCACCATCATGACCAAGGACATCGTTGTTGGAGATGAATTACCGGACTGGGTGGGAGCTAAGGAGTTTTACCAGAAGTATGACCCCAAAGAGGTGATTGGCAGGTGAGTGTGAGTGAAGCAGCGTGAATGACGTCCTGCGTGGAGCTGATGAGAACATGCTGTACTTTTGAATGCCCCAGAGGTGTGAGCAGCGTGGTGCGCAGGTGTGTGCGCAGACACACAGGTCAGGAGCTGGCAGTGAAGATCATTGAGATCACAGCGGAGAAGATGACGGTCCAGCAGCTGGAGGAGGTGAGGACCTCCACGCTGAAGGAGGTCCAGGTCCTCAACATGGTGAAGGGACACTCCTCCATCAGTAGGTGGCAGTTCTGCTCTTAAGAAATATTTTTGATTTCTTACTCCCCCTCACCACCATTATGAATTCTCGACACTGTTTTGTTTCTTTTTAGTCACCCTGATTGATTCCTATGAGTCCACAACATTCATATTTTTAGTGTTTGACCTGTGAGTATGAAGAAAAGAGGCCAAAAGGCAATGTTTACGCATCGTAAACATTTCAGAAAGACATTCATCTTTCTCTTTTCACCACCAGCATGAGGCGAGGAGAGCTGTTTGACTACCTCACAGAAAAAGTTACTCTGAGTGAAAAGGAGACCAGGTGAGCTTTAACGTCTGCGTGTTCCATTCACTCATTTATTCTGACAATTTGACCCCAGCACAAGCTAATAATACTGCAGCTTCCCATATTTTACTTTATTTTTCTCCACAGAAATGTACAAAGCGACTGAACAACTCTGTTTTCTTATAGAATGCTGTGAAAAACAGCATGTCGTGATTTGCCAATCATTTAAGTATTAGATTTACCTGGATATAGTGTGCAATCACTCTTTTAACTTTATGTATTGCTTTAAATGTAGCTGTCCATTTTAAATTTAATACAAACACGCTACAAAAACAAGCAGAGGGATATCTGCCACAGTGCTGCAACACTTTTTCTTTTGTTTTGTCTTCTTGCGTCATGCCTATTCAGCTGCCCGGCAGTTTGCGGACTCCTTTTTTCTACTTCTCATCTCATAGCACGCCTGCAGGCGTTCCACTTTACCCACTGCAGCTCTTTCCACACAAAGCTGTAATCGGTGCAGGATCTGGTTTGACGTTAAAAATGGCAAGTCTGCCGCTGAAAAGACGTGATCGTTCCCATCGTTTGAGATTTTTAATGATGCTGAATGTCTAAAAACTAAAAAAATGTTTTCATGGACCTGATGCATGTTACTGTGCGGATGTGAAATCTGTGTTTTTCCTTGCAGGTGTATAATGCGAGCTCTGCTGGAGGCTGTGCGGTACCTGCACTCCCTGAACATCGTTCACAGAGATCTGAAACCCGAGAACATTCTGCTGGATGATCAGGGCCACATTAAACTGTCGGACTTTGGTTTCTCTGTGCAGCTTCAGCCCGGACAGAAGCTGAGAGGTAAGAATGAGTCCCGATGAGTCGACGGGAATGTGACATGCCGGGTTGAAAAATCTGTATCTGATTCTAACCAGAGCTCTGCGGAACGCCTGGTTATTTGGCACCGGAAATACTGAAATGTTCCATGGACGAACTGCATCCAGGCTACGGCCGAGAGGTTGATCTGTAAGTCTCTGTCCCTCTTTAGCAACATTTCTGTGTAAAGACCTTATCTGTTGTCCTTACTGCTACCTTTTTTTTGTGCACTCTTTGTAAGCTGGGCGTGTGGAGTCATCCTCTTCACCCTGCTGGCCGGCTTGCCGCCGTTCTGGCACCGTAAGCAGATGCTGATGCTGAGGATGATCATGGAGGGCCGCTATCAGTTCAGCTCCCCCGAGTGGGACGACCGCTCCGACACCGTGAAGGACCTGGTGAGCTCACAGTCTGTGTAATCCAGAAATCCTCAAACGTTTAACACACGAAACCTTCTACAGTACTGTGCAAAAGTTTTAGGCAGGCGTAGTAGCACCTGTAGTACCTCTGGGTTAGGTTGGCCTTGGACAGATCCTTGCTTTGTGACACTTTGCAGCACCGTTTCTCTGTTTGCAGCGTCCTTTTACCAGTTATGGTTGAAGCTATATGCTCTTTTCTTTTTTTTTATTTTTGTGGTTGGCCTTTTAAACTTGTTCCCTGAGCTGTCTCACTGAAAAGGAGTTGATCCATCATCATCCTTCCTACACGGACGTGGCCCAGCCAGCGGTGACGGAGTCCTCACCATGGTTATAATAGTTGTGTATTTGACTCTCCTCAGAACCTCTGTATCGGCTATATTTCTGTTACGTGAAGCTGTCCGGTTAGGGCTGACCAGGTCTCTACTACTGTATAATAGAGTTTGAACTGCTGCAGCCTTGTAGGCAAGGTCTCAAAGTCACCATCACAGGAAAGCACACAGTCTGGTTGTTTTAGCCAACATGGTCTCGAGGTCGGCGCAGAGCGTGTGAATTGCCATCAGGTTTACGACGAATGTCGATTCTAAAGTCCGGGGAGGAATTGGTGGTGAATGCTACGGTGTATGTGCTAGTAGGTTGATGAAGACACGGCGATACACACGAGCCGCCTGTTCATAAGTCAAATGCTTTGATGAGATCAACAAATGTGATATGGAGCAGCTAGCGGTGCTCACAACACACGGAGCAACGTCTTTGCTTAAAATCTTGGCATTTCCGGTCAGACTCGACTCTGTCTGTTAGCAAAATATCTCATACACCTCTAGCTGGATTTCAGTGAGAGTCTTAAAAATAAATTTTTGGTTGTACATCTACAACTGATTAACTTTCGGAGTCAACCCAATTTTAGATGGCCAGCACTGCTAGTTAACATTAGCCAACACATGAATGGCTCATAACCTGATAACCTTAAATTTGATTTGATAGTAGTTGAGTCATTCACAAAACCTACTTCAAGCACGAGCAGGTGCACAAGATCATAAAACTTATTCAGAGTTTGACTAAAGACAGCTGTGTTTCCATTTTTTCTCATTTTAACTTTAAATTTAAACACCAACGTGGAAGGAACGCCAGTGCTTTGATTTCACCTTTAATTCTATCGCAGTAAATTTTCCTGACTGTATGTCTGAAACGTGGTGACTCTCAGATTTCCAGGTTGTTGGTGGTGGAGCCGGCTGCCCGTCTCACCGCAGAAGAAGCCTTGGCTCATCCCTTCTTCCGACTGTACCAGAAGGAGGACGTGCGGCTCTTCAGTCCCAGGAAGACATTCAGGGTGATCTGCGGCGTCGGCTTCAAGTTCACTTTCTACCGCCTGCGCGTGCAAAAAAATTAATGCCTCCCGCGCTCCGTTTTCTTTCCCGCAGGTTCTGATCCTGAGCGTGCTCGCCTGCATCCGGATCTACAGCCGGTACAGCCGGGCCCGGCCGCTCACCCGAGAGGTGCTGGCCAGAGATCCTTACTCCCTCCGCGGCGTCCGCAAGCTCATCGACGGCTGCGCCTTCCGCATCTACGGCCACTGGGTGAAGAAAGGCGAGCAGCAGAACCGAGCGGCGCTCTTCCAGAACACGGCCAAGATTATGCTGCTGGGCCTGGAGGAGTTCGAAGCGTAGAAAGGTCGCCCTCGTTCCTAAACCCGTTGATTTGACTTTATTTAACCTTGTGCGTGTGAGGTTTTTGTCTCGTTGCTGTTTTTTTTTTTAAAGACGTGCAATCCCTGTGTTGAGACCCCCTCGTGCAAGCTCAAGCTGCACGAGGGGGTCTCGGATTTTCCTTACATGTGTGTCGATCCAAGACGGTGACTTTGTAAAAGCCCTTTTATGTTTGCAACATGTTGCCCGTGCACTTTGTAGCAAATGCTGCACAATAATTTAAAACCCATCACTGTATATTAAGGATTTTAACGGCTGATAGTTTATTGCGATTAGGAAGAATGTTAGTTTCTAAGCACTGCATGAGCGAGCTGAAAATGAAAGAGTTAGTATTAATTATTTTGATAAACATATAGATGTTATTTTAAAGCTTGGTAGTACTGAGAGTTGAACATTAGGAAAGTAGAATGTGTGAAATTCCGTGTGAAAATATCATTCCTCACTTTTCACTCTATTGAGAAAACATTTTTATTTTTATTTTTTAAGTGCCTGCTTGAGAAATGTACGGCAATCACACAAGAGCAGATATAACCTGTACTGTACGTGGACGAAATGTTTTATTGGCATTAAAACAAATGTTTTCATTTGTTCTTATTTCAAGAAAGAGTGTCCGTTTGAGGTCGTTTTATTTTTTTCTGTCTCCTTGGCCGGGCTGCACAGCGTTTAATGTGCCTCGGCGCTCAGACACCAGCTCTCTGACGCGCTCGTCCAGCTGTCCGGACACGATCTTCATCTCCTGCCTGACTTGTCGTTCTATCAGCGCCTTTAAATCCACAGAATCTGGACGTGAGGAGGAGACGAGGGAAACGCATAATTTCAGGCTGTCGCCTTGGCAGTCAAACTGGGTCCTGTGGTGATTGGTGATCGTACCGTCTGACGTTTCCTGCTCTGACTCATTTTGCTCTGGCACACCTTTGACATCGGCTGCAAATAAAGTACCTAAAAGTGTTAACAATCAAGTCAAATGTACTTTAGAAATTCTCAATACCTATAAAATTGAGCAGATAAATAAATGTAAAAGGCTTCCTTCATTGCTCCTGTGTGCTGATGAAATGCTGCGTTTACCTTCAGAGGCAGCAGATCCAGAGTACGTCAAAGACAGATCAAGTTTTACCTACTCAGAATGGATTTTAAAAAGAAAAAACAAATCTTTTAAAACACTGATGCATGAATAAATCAAGTGGAAACACATTTAATGATAGGCAACTGTGTTTCTCGTTTGATCCCATTTAATTTAAACAAATATGTGTTGATTGGAAAAGAATAGGGAGAAAAATTGCTCTGAATTCAAAAACTTTGCAAAAATCAGAAAGTTATTAGGATAATTTGCAGCTGAAGACTTTAGCTGATTTAGTAAAAAAAAAAATGTACACAAAATTGTACCTACCTAAACATTTTTAAAATGACATTTCCACTTCCTTACAGGGTTATTTGGGTTAAGTTTTGTGTGATCAAACAATTTTGTGAATTACCTGAGGCGTAAAGATGTATTTGTAGAGTTTGTAGTGCCTCAGATAGTTGTTGTGGATGTATTTTAATATGCAGTTTGCCTCCTTAAAGCTGAAGAGGTTAATACTAAACGGAGGCCGCTGTAATGAGCAGAGACAGACACATTAGAGAGGCGAGTAAAGCGGACTTTTATAGGTGTTTAAATCAAACAGGGACCTAAAAACTGTGATTATTTCACTCACCCAGACTGAGTGACAGAGCAGGAGCTCCTGAGAATACTTGAGACATTGATCTATGTTGTCGAGAGGCGTTTCTCCAAGTTGGAGGACATTTAAAGATTCAATTATTGCAACAGACGTAGTATGACTTCAAGTTTAATGTTACTAACAAGTTCATTGAATATTTGGCTTGTAAATGTATAAAAAGTACATTAAGTTTTATTAAATTTACAGGAATAGTAATGACTCGGCTTACCAACGTTGGCCTCATGAATGGACTTGATGACTGACAAAAGTGCAGAGGTTTGCTCTTTTTTAAATCCATTCTCTCTGCAAAACAGCAGAGTTTGGAGGTACAGCTCCAGCAGAACTCCTCTCTTCGGTTCTGGGAGGTCATCTCCAAACACACGACATAAAGCTCTGTCACAAGGAGAAGAAGCACCGGTCAAAAATGAAATAATATGAGTGTGTCACTGAGCGAGTAAACAGCATCACCTCTCAATGTCGGGAATGGACTGCATTTGGTCAAGCACTTCCATGTCGTGGTAGTTTACATCTGTCCTGAAGAAACACAAAGAATGAATTTGGTGCTACACATCGCAGACATTCAGTAAAATTAGAAGTAAATGGAGTCACATGAATTTAAAATGAGCTCACCATAACAATAAATTGGCTTTCAAGGCTCGTGGTAACTGCAAAACAATATTAGATTTAAATGCATGGATGAGAAATAAAGTGTCAAAGAACAAATGAGTAAAAACTGGAACCCTAACTTGCATTATAAAGGGCTATTTTGATAAACACCATTAAAACATTCAATTTGTGTCCGTTTTCTGTAGTGAAGATGTTTCACATTAAATAATTTGCTCAATTTTACCATTTCCCCCCACCCCTGTTATCATTTTGAGAAGACTGTCAACTCTTTGACTGAACAAAACACAGCAGCTTCTGTCCAGGATAAGCAACAGAAATAAATCTTTAGCAGCTGCTGCAAAAAGAAATATATTGAGCCTACCTTAATTCTGTTATCCATGTAAACTCACGAGCTGTTGGGTAAACAGAATAAACTGCAGCTGAAAAACAAAATATCCATTTATGTTTGGACCACCTGAAATAACATCCTAAACTGACTTTAAACTAAAAACCACCTAGCTTTAATTGTTTGAGTTTAAACCGACAGAACAGGCTGCGTTACGGCTCCTTTGGGTAACTCCTGGTATCCTAGCAACGACGCTTTTCTACTTCCGGTTTAGCGGGGTTTTTTTAAAGGCCACTTCGAAAATTAAAGCTTCGACATTAAAGAAAGGTAATTTACCCTAAATTTAGCTTACTCTATTGTTTCGCATTGCAGTCGTATTTAAATTTTTTTAATGAAAATTAACCAGTTTTAGCAACTTTTAAAAAATAGTACAGTAAATGTGTTTTTAAACAACTGTATAGAAGTAACTGGAATTTAAATTATAAATGCAACTGAACCCTTAATGTTGTAAATTTTGTTCCTAGTTTTTCAGTGTGACACAATATTCAGAATGAATAATTAACTATATACACTCATTATTTAGGTGTTAAAAAATATTTTTCATTTCAAGCTTCATTAATGTCATTATTTCCAAGTGATCACATTGTCAATAACTGTTTTTTAAGTTTATATTAATAGTCCCTAAAGAATTCAGATGCAATAAGTATAGTGGGCTTAAATTCAACTCAATAATTTTGCTGTCTGAAATTCAACATAAAGAAAACGGTACAGGGTTACAATTGGTAAAAATAAATACAAATAAATAATATAAATAAAAACAAATAATAAATTTACTTCCATAGTAAGACCAAATTTATGATTTTAAGGGCAATTTGGGACATTTAAGAGCATCTTCCAAGTTCTCTTGTTTGGACTTTTTGGCGGGGAATGATGCGGTCAGACCGCCGGCTGAAACGAACGACCACCTTTCTGTTTCCTGTCACCTCACCTTTCAGTAACAACATCTCTGCGAGGCAGCCGACTTGTTCAAGAGTCTGTAAAAGCTGTGCGACGTCGTTTAAGAACATTATCCCCTTTTAATCCACTTTGCCTTCTGCTGCAGGCAGGAGGACAGACTGCCAGATGGAGCTGGGTGACACAAACACCCGCTGCTGAACCGTGATTGAACCAAGTCATGTTTTTGTGGGACAAAATCAACTTATTTACTCCCAGTGGACGCTGACGGTTGTGTGTAGATATTCCTGTTGATCTGATTACGCTTTCTGTGTGAAGAGTTTTCCCAGTCATAGCCTCAGCTATGGAGGAGCCCGACATTCGACAACAGAAGCTGGACAACCAGGTAAAGACATAATCATTCTGTGTACTTTATTTAAATATCAAATAGATGAGAAATTCAGTTTGTTTGTTTCTTTCCTTCCAATGATTCAACTTTTTCTGATCATGTTGTGTTTTACTTTGTAAGATGTTTGGCATTGGTTTGGATGTAGAAGACTGTAATGTCATTTTTAATTGCAACATACATAATATGTAAATAGTTCCATGAATACAAAACAATCAAATTTTGAATACAAGCCTTCGTTCTTGCTGTTATTTGTGATCTTATGTTTGAGAAATGCGTGAAAACAAGAGTTGGAATAAGATTCTCGATCCTCCCACAGCTAGCTCTGTACATGAAAAAGCAGCAAAAGAAGAGATCCCACAATCAAATGATGGTGCCCAACTGGGACACTCGCCAGAAGAATCGAAAACACAACGCCATCACGTCTGACGAAACGCCTCTGTTGAACTGTCGATCACCGAGCGGCACCTCTCTGAACGGTTCGTGTGAATAATCCTTTACGCGACTAAAAAGAACATTTCTAACAAACTGAAGTCTTTATTTTGATTTATCTTTTTGAAGATCAAGTTGAACATGCCCACGACAACCCCCTGGATGAGATCACGTTGGGGGAGGGGGACACAACGGCAACTATGGTGTCCAGAAAGATGTCTCTGGAGAAACTTGGTACTCTCAAGATCATGAACTTGGAGGTTGACAAAGAGCCCGAGGAGAACTGTGAAGGAGAGAAAGAAGCCTTCGTGGAGGAAAAAAAGACAATAAAAGACGTGAAAAAAGAGAAACCCAAATGTAAGTGTTTTATAAACCGGCTGTATTTAAACCGTTGTTCACCGTCATGCAGAACTAGAAAGCACCGCAGCGATCCACGTAATACAGCCCAGTACGTATCTGGTATGTACCAGGTACATAATACTGATCTGGTACGTACTGGATAAAAACAGCTGATGTACTTGGTGTGTATTTGGTAAATAACAGTTACATGCATGGTGCGTGGTGAGTAAATACTGGTTACATACTTAGTATGTGACCAGTACCTGGCACAAACAAGGTAAATACCATTTACATACTTGGTGAAAATTGGTTATGTACCCAATACTAACCAGGTAAATATCTGTTAAGTAGTTGTTAGGTACCTAGTGTACCACTTATTTATTTGCTTACCTGTTATGTACCCAGTTCTGATCACGTACCTAGCGATTCTCTGGAACTGAGTACATACAAGGGTTAGTACCAGGTAAATATTACCCAACTTGTTTTTTTAGTGGCGGAACAAACAGAGGAGATGAAAAAAGACCAGGAAAAGGGGAAAAAAAGGAAAAACAAGAAAAAGGACAAAGAGAACGAATCTGTGGACACAAAGAAGACAAACGAGACGACCAAGCAAGAGCGTAAAAGTAAATTTAAAGTTCATCTTTTTAAAAAAAAAATACAGCTTCAATATCAGCCTGACAAGCTTACTGCTCTGTTTTACAGAAAAGGATTTGCAGGAAGACTCAACCCCTGAGGCAGAATCGGTGGTCGAAGAGATGAAGGTTAAACATAAAGAAAGTGATGACGAAGAGGAGAAGAGTTCTCGGGGTCTTCCATCACCTACGAAGAAGAAAACCCTGGACACATGTCAGTGAGGCTCTGATGCGTGATTTATAAAAAAAAAAAATCATTTAAGATCAAATTAAAGTTACATTTGTGTGTCCAAATTTACAGCCAGGTGCCAAATAAGTGACGAGAGCAAAGACGAAGAAATCCGAGAGAAAGTGAAGACGGAGAAAAAGTCCAGCAACGCAGATAAAACTGCTTCCAGCCTGGGATCGCTCAACTCCAACTACAGGGAGACTTCATCCTCAGGCAGCGAAGACAGCGAACGAGTGAGACGCCAACGCGAACGAAACCGTTTTTCCGACGTAGGGCCATAAAGAAGGTCAATCGTTTCTCCCGTTTTCTTCTCAGCTGTCATCTCCAATGCTGTTGGAGGACCTCGAGAAGTTCGCCTTGCGTCCTGCTCCCAGAGACGTCACCATCCAGTGCAGGGTGACCCGGGACAGGAGAGGCATGGAGAAGGGCATTTATCCAACCTACTACCTCCACATGGAGAAGGAAGACGGGAAGCGGGTTGGTCTTTCTGCTGAACGTCTAACGTCCAAATCAATTCATGCTTCAGGATTCTCAAACCTGCTCGTCTATCAAAGCTTTTTATTTCTCTTTGTTTTGTGTTTTTGTTTCACCCCAAAGGTGTTTCTGATGGCAGGCCGAAAAAGAAAGAAGTGCAAAACCTCAAATTATCTCATCTCCATTGACGCGACAAATTTAAGCAGAGATACGAACTCTTACATCGGAAAGCTACGGTACATCTGTATCAGTCATATCAAATGTTGAAACTGAGATACTTTAGTCTTGAAACTGGTCATTTAGATGGTAACAATGCGAGATAAAGTTGGGGCTTAAATTGATGCTCACTGCTGCCGGGTCCACGAAATGAAGAGATTTCTGAAGATAAGTCACTTCTGTCCACCTAAAGAGCTCAGGCCCAAACGAGGGGCGAGTGCATTCTGATTTTGTTTCGTTAAAGTTCACTGTGAGCTGGAGTTTCCGCCCACATTTCTCTGTGCCGATGTTAACGCCGTTTGTGAGCTCACACACCGATTTCATCTGCAGATTACGGTTTGTGGCACGGTGTCTTAACATGATGCTGCACGAGAGTTTAAAGATTTACTGAAGAAAAACTAATCATCTTTGTAGTGTTATGTTTAGAACTATAGATTTTAATCTGGAACCCCCCCCCCCAATCATCTTTATTAGTGAAAGACTCTGTTGTTCGGTAAGGCAGCAGTGTTTCTACCGGTTACGTTTCCCGATTTTAATGTATTCTAGAAAATAAAAGGACGGCATTACGCAACGTATCACACATATACAGCAACGTCCGCAGCCTCCAATGCATTTATCTAGCTTCTTTTCCGAGAATCTAACAGAACTCTTTGCTTTAGGTCCAACATTCTGGGCACAAAGTTCACAGTCTATGACCGAGGTGAAAACCCAGAGAAAAAACCCTTCATCCAAGAGTGTGACTCAGTGCGGCAAGAACTGGCAGCCATCTGCTACGTGAGTGGCTAACACACTTTGCACAAAGTAGGAAAAGCCCGTGAGACACTCCGTTCTGTTCCAGGAGACAAATGTTCTGGGATTCAAGGGTCCGAGGAAGATGACGGTGATCATCCCCGGCATGTTGGAGAACAACGAAAGGGCGTCCGTTTGTCCCCAACATGTAAGTCCTCAACACGTAACCTGCGCACGAAGCCATGTAAAAAAAAAAGACGATTTTGTTTTAGCTGAACTGATTTGCTTCATATTTCAGGAGCTCGAGACTCTTCTGGCCCGCCACGCCAACGGCAACACGGAGAAGCTGGTGACCCTGGTGAACAAGTTCCCCAGCTTTAACGAGCAGACTCAGTCATACGTGCTGAATTTCCACGGCCGAGTAACACAGGCCTCGGTGAAAAACTTCCAGATCATCCACCCCGACAATGGTAAGACGCCTCACTTTCTCTACAAACGATCAGACCCTCGTTTCGTAGTCCTGACACCTTCGTTGAGCTCCCAACGTCCCTTGCAGACGACTACATCGTGATGCAATTTGGCCGTGTGGCCGAGGACGTCTTCTCCATGGATTACAGTTTCCCCCTGTGTGCCCTGCAAGCCTTCGCCATCACCCTCTCGTCCTTTGATGGCAAACTGGCCTGTGAGTGACCCCCCCAGAGGGGCCCAAGTGCCCAACTACATCGCTGAAGTTCTAGTAGGAGTATTACCCATAATAAGCCACAAAGCCATATTTGATGAGCTTTTTACTAAGTTATTACCAAAAAAAAGTCAGATTTTCAAAGTAACTTGTTTTATAGTTCTTGTAATGTTTTGTCAACTTGTTGAACTTTCTAATAAATTCTTGAATTTTAACATTTGGTCTTTTTTTTTTCCTCCTACAAGCAGCGTTATCTGGCAGATGTTCCTTTAAAATCATCCCCTACCATCTTTTATCAGTCTGACTGCATGTCCCTCCTTTACGCAACACGTACCAATAAAACAGGAACCAGTTTTATCGGCGTTACAAAAAGCTCTGAGAGCAGTCCTATCAGATGGAACAGACCTGCAACGCGCTCCTGATCAGGATTTCTCGTCTTACGCAACTTAAACGCTTCCATTTCTCTAGAAGTTCAGCACGTTCTCAGCCCAAATTCATGCTGCTTCTCACACAAGGACAGAGAGCTGCTAAGGTTTCAAAAAATAAAAAAATAGGCCTCAGATATGCTGCGTGGTAACATGAAGCGAAGAGGTACTTTAAGCTATAAATACCCAAATGTAACTTTTAGTAAATTTACACACCTGATAGCATGTCGTGGTTTTAAAGTCTGAAGAAGTTCTTTAAATCGGAACCGCACGAGCATTTATTTTGACTTGCTGCGACAAGTTTCACGTGCTGAAAACGTAGGGCTCAATGTAATGCCTGTGCAGGCTGAAAAAGTAAACAAACCGTAAAGGAAGCTGTGAGCCTCACTGTCAGCCTTTATCGGCTGCAGAACCACAACTACACCCCGAGCTACAACACGTCCACGCCACACAGCAACCGTTGTACAGCTTTACAATCAGAAAGTTGCATCATTAGGAGTGTTGGTGCATCTGACAAA
>JAVKLF010000047.1:6375629-6386520 GCA_034783495.1 Millerichthys robustus
GACAAATTCTGAATGCTAAAATTAAAACTCGAGATGGCCACCAGAGCCAATTTGAAACTGCAATTAACTTGGCCATTTAAAAACATATTGGGCTGAAATAGCAGAGAATAATCCTCGTTGAAAACTGAATCCAAATGAAAAGTTGAACTGACCGAAGCAACGCCCTGAGGATGTGTCGATCCGTCTCCCGCTCCATCCTCCCACTCGTGAACTCAGCTGAATCTCAAACAAAACAAAATAAATCTGTGTGTGTGTGTTTTCCAGGTATGGATCCCCATGTTCAGTGTGTGAACGACTACCTGTACACCATGAACTGCTCCCTGAACCTCACCCCGTCAGGAAACACTTCAATCAGCAACAAATCCTACCGGCTCAAAGTCAGAGAAACAACCGATGGGTGAGGCCTGTTTTGAGTTGTTAAATGTTTATAAATATTTACTTTTCTTTACCGTCTCGGGTCTCATTCCTCCTCCTCCCCTCAGACTGGAGTACGAGTGTCTGCTGACAAACACCACAGGAGGGTATTTCTGCTCCATCAACAAGCTGGAGGAAACGTCGGACGTTGATATATTTACAGATTTGGATGAGTATGAAATCTCACTGTGTCAGAGCCGAGACGGCGGCTCTGAAAGCTGCGAGGTTCTGGATGAGGATTATAATCCCTCGTTGAACAGTAAGCTGTGGTGAAGTTGATGCTGCACACTGCTGATTTGCTTAGGTTCTGTTCTGGTGCGTCTTAGCGTCCACAATGTTGCGCAGATTTGGGCTTTAGAACGCTGTGGTCTTTGATCAGCTGATGAACAGTTTAATACTTGTTTGCAAATTTTTTTTTGCCTCAATCCCATTTTTTCCTTTTGTATTTTTAAGTTCTGCTTAGAAGCATAAAATACAAAAGTTGAAATTTTTACATTCTTCAACTGGTCTTAAAACTTTGATCAAGAGTTAATATAATTTTAACAAAACACACAGCTGCTTTGCTTTCATTTTTTTCTCTTTTTAAGCTACTTTTAGCTAATCTTCAGCTTCTAGCTAGCTCTCAACTACCCTGGCTACTTTTTTCTAGCTTCTAGCTACCATTTTACAATTTTTAACTTGTCATTTTCTATACATTTAGCTTTTATTGTTGGAATTCTTTCAGCTAATTTTCACATTCCTTTAGTTTTAACAAATTAGTGCCTGCTTCTTCAGCCAGTTTTAACGAAGTCATTTACAGCAAACAATCATAAACACACTTTTTTTTACCCAAACCTATCCTGCGATTAGTTAAACCCAACGCACCGAGCCTCGCGGTCGGCCACAACTCAAGTCGAGTCCACTTCACCTGGAGGAGCACCTACGAGGAATACAGCTCTTCCACCGACCTGGTGAGCAGTCTGCAGTATCAGCTGCTTCTCTACAGGACAGACGACAAAAACACGGTGAGATTTGATTATACTTGAAAGAATGACGCAAAATAAAGTGACATTTGTTCCAGTGGCGGCAGATTTGTGCTCTGCAAAAGAAGGGAGCAAATACGGGTATGTGCTGTTTAAAAAAATAATGTTCAATGATCTATGGTCAGATGGAAACGGGTCCTTATAACCTCCCCCCCAAACCAGGCACCAGAAACAATTCTTAAAACTGCAATTCATAAAAATGATCTGAGCTGAAAAAAAAAACATCACTATACTTCAATTTTTACCCCTTTTTCAGAAAGTTTGATCTAAAATAAAAAAATGAACAAATAAATCTGTGGTCCTTTAAAACAGACTGAAGGATTCATACATTGTATTGTAAAATATAAAGTTTTTAGTTGGCAGAAGTATTTTTATGGATACTTAAGTAACCGAGTTCATTAACTTTCTTTTTTTGCACAAACGTTGCATCGACAAAATTATTCCGGCTGTAGAAAACTTCAAACCAGAGCTGTGCCTATCTTACAGGCCGCAACGGATTAATTGGAATCAAGAAAATAAAAACATTAACTCGAAATAAAAAAAAAACACCTGTTCATCTCTTCCAGGAAGAAATGCACGTCGACACGGAAAACACACACTGCACACTGGAGACGAGCACGCTTGTGGAGAAGTTTGAGTCAGACACGGAGTACGCTGCAAGAGTCCGGTCCAGTCCAGGCACGCATCATTACAAGGGTCAGTGGAGTGACTGGTCCTCTGAGGTCCTGTGGAGGACAGATCCAGCTGGAAACGATGGTAAATTCATCTTCAAGAATACAAATGAGCCGAATTCGGGAAAGATTTGTGATTTTCTCCCTTATTTTTGTTGCACCAACAGTTTAAATCTGCCACTTTAACATTTCCCCCTGTACACATCCTCACGCAGATCTCCCAACAAAAACAATCATTTTTGAACTTCCTGTGGTGTTTGGTGCTTTGTGTGCGGTAGTAATAATCGTCTTGGTTTTGTACTACGGTCCCATTAAAATGTAAGCTTCTCCTTTTGACTCTTAATTAGAAACCCATAAACATAAATGTGTCCGATTGAAAAACATTTTTTTTTTCAAATCTGCTTTAAACAGGTGGAGGCAGAGCACCTTCATTCCAACTCCAGCTCTCTACTTCCACAGTTTGTACAAAGACTACCAGGGAGACTTCAAGGTAAGCCGAGCCGTTCGTTGAAAACTCCGGCAAGGATTACGATCGTGTTTCTGACCTTTTGTCGTCATCACAGAGCTGGGTGGTGGCACAAGAAACCCCACTGGGCGCGTTGAAAGCAGAGGAGACCCTTAAAATCGACACCCTGGTTCACTGTGTCGACGCCCAGGGCGACAGGTCGTTACCAGTCTTTCAGCAGCAGTGGGCGGAGGGCAGCGGGTACAGAAACATGCCTGCCACGGACCGCGACGTCGATCTCAGCACGCTGTGCACGGGCAGCAGCTGGCTGTCGGCTCAGTGGAGCTCCGGGAACTCTCTGCCTGCCTGGTCCGAGTCGGGCAGCCCCGCGGGGGACTCGGGGTGCTGGCTCTGCAGCGACGCAGCTTTGGAGGGCGAGCCTCCTTGGTACCGCAATGAGTACTGCACCCTGACCCGCGTCCAGGGGTCCGGCTGCGTCTCGGCAGAGCACCACGGGAACCCTGCTCAACACAAATCATCAGCGTGAATGCAGTCAGGGAATCAGACATAGTAAAAACTGAAAAATACAACTTGACGCCACATTTATCAAATTGTGTCAAAATACTTATTTAATCCTAAGCTACATATATTTTAGTTTTGTACATAGTATGAAAAACTGCGTTTTCATTTTTTAAATTCTGTACTTTTCCAATTTAATAAAAAGAGATTGCAGTATTTTGTAGAAAGTTTTATTAAGCCAACACGTACATGAACAAAGCACCGTATAACCTTAAAGTTTGACGTACAGAAGTAAGCCTACCTGCCTCGGTCACTGTGGCCCGTTTTATCGATTCCATAGCAAACACTCTGAATAACAAAGACAGCCAAGGCAGCAAATTCTATCGTATATTACAGCATGCTGAATAGAAAAAACCTGGGAAAGGAAATTAGACAGAGCCATCTAGAGACACTAGTGAGAAACGACAGTATAAAAGTGCCATTCATTATACAGCTGTTGAAATACTGACAATGAAATAAGCCAATTTTACATTAAATTTATGAAAAAAAAGGGAAACAAAAATAACAAAAGACCCTGTGAGGAGAGCAAAAATAAAACAGACATTTCTTTTTCATGAATTTTGATGACAGCCAGCTTTGCACGGAGCTGATGAAACTGAGGCTGTGTCCCTTGCACCACGTAAGACCATGTTAAAAAAACAAAACAAAAAAAAAAAACTGGGTGTTTGAGCACCTGCCCCCCCTCTCCCAGCATTATGCGCCAACCGGCATTTAAAAAAAAAAGGGGGGAAAAAAAGGGACAGGTGAAAGGATGGCACAGAATGTGTGGAGTTTAAATAGAAAGTCTTTAAGCGAGTCCTGATGTGAGAGGAGCACATTCATCGAAGAGACCGAGCGGGGAGAGGTGGTTCCTGTTCAACCCATTCCTTGTGCCGCAGCGGAGCCGGGCGGCACCTCTTACGAGGGGGAGTATTTTTTGGCTTGTGCTCGAACTCTTTTTTCATATTCTACTCTGTTTTGGCTGAAGAAAAAGAAAATACAAAACAAAGTTATTGTGGAGCAGTAACCGCAGGTTACGTTCACGCCTGAACGCCCAATTCTTTCTTTTTTTTTCTTTACACGATCGTTTACGAGTGACCCGCCTGCGCATACGACAAGACGTCACACGGGCCTGTTCACAGAAGTAAATACGGGCGAACACGTTGGAATGCCAGTGTTAGCATTATGCTAGACCTGGAAAATACTAAAATTAAATTCCATATTTTTGTAAACTGGGTAGAAACCACGCGAATTACTTTTGCACAACCTAAACGTTAAATATTATTTTAAAACAAGTTTCGAACACAACCTATAATTTTGGGTCAAACAGACACACACAAAAAAACACCTTCACTGTGAAAACAATGAAGAAAATAATTAAAATAATTCAACTGAACCCTAATAATCACGTCCTGCAGCCTACTGATGCAATGACAAATAAGCATAAACATTTTTAAAATCTAAATCTAACCCCAAAACTTCATTCTCTTATTTTGCTTTTAAGCTTCACCCGATGAGCTTATTTGGTATAACATCAATTAAATGATGTTTGACAAATGACAGATTGAATTATATACTTTTTAAAACACTTCACTTGTGTTAAAAAATAAAATAAATGTTCCGCACCAGTAGATTGTGTAAGCCTCTGCTTGGGCTGGATCCTGGATATTTGGTTCATTTAGGAGTTCCTGGATACCTAATAAGATCTACAGGACACACATTCAAAAGAACATTTTATTAAAAGGACCAAAACAGGTGATTTTTAGAGCTTTTATGATTGCGATATGACAAGTCTTTGTGTAATCGGTGTTACGGGGGGATAAAAAGCTAAATGACTTTAAAACCTTGATGACAACCAGTGTTGTGAACAGCAGTCGTCCAAACCTGCTTTATTGTGATGGCTGGTCTCCAGTCCTTGTCCTCCTCTAGAATAGATAGGCATACTGTGCCTGATGGATACACGTTCGGATGGAAGAGAGGCGGCTCAAATTTACCTGAAACGTCGAACCACATCACACCTGCTCATGTTTCGATATTTAACAAACACCTCAGAACATTTCCACATGGAGCGAACTGCTCAGTTGAAGGCATTAGCTTCAGTTTTTCCACACCAGAAATACTAATAACACTTTAAAGGGATAGTCCGTTCATTTTTGAGGCGATGTTTTGTCAAATAATACTTTATCAGCTGTGACGGTCAGAATTTGGAGTATGAAGAGAGAGGCAGCCATTTCAGCCCGATTTATTTTCCCCTTCAAACTTATAAAAAAAATATTTTTCTCAAAACCAACAAACAGGAGTGACAGAACACTACAGGAGCCAATAGAAAGTTCACCTTTGCATGATTTAGTTTGTCACTGATTTCACAATCAACGATTGTGTTACAACGCACCAGTGCTGATCGAAGACACGGAGTTTAAGCTGATAGTGAGGCTGCTGGATGTTTCAGTTTGCCAGAAGAATCAGGCAGACTGATCTGTTCAGCAGCCTTGGCACCACCAGCATAAACGGGGGTTTTATGCGCAGCACACAGGAGTAGTACCACAAAAGCTATTTGGTTGAGAAAAGTGCTGCAAACTAAACAAAGTTATTCAAATGCGTAGTTTAACGTTAGCTAATGTAACGTTCTTTGACATCAGTGTCGCTTTGAAAAAGCAAAAAAAGGGGCCCTTGTGTGGTTAGCCTGGATAAACAATTTTGCCCTTTTCAGTGACTGATGTCACAGCTGATAAAAGGAAATACATATTTGATAGAACATTGTTTCACACAAAAAGACCAGACTATCCCTTTAACATTATCACAATCACCAATGTTTTATCTGCTGGCACTAAAAACAAGACACAAGTCACAGTTCTGTCTTTTTCTATTCTTTTTTACTGTAGTACATATACAAATATCAAGATGTTGGTTAGCTCTTTTAGAGAGTTGGATAATTCAAACAAAATGTGACAAATGGTCTAAATTACTATTTGAAGTTAGGACAAGTCAACTCACATTTTGGAGGTGAAGAAGGGTAATCATCCTTGAACAACATGCGCAGTTTGAACAGACCTCCTTCCCATGGAGTCTAAAAAAGTTTTACAAGAGAAAGCCAAGCCATGTTTTTAATTAAATATTAAATATAATATAGGCCAGCTGACCGAGGTGTCACCACCTTGTTGACTCCTTTAATATTAACTAACATTCATGCAAATATCACAGGGAATGAAACTTTTCTTGTGACACACGGTAAATTGCATGTTAGCTGCTGATGCATCTATTTTAGAGAAGGCTGCTTTATTATTAGTAGCTGATATTGATCTGAACAAAAACCAAATACTCTTTACCCCTTTTTTGCCAGGAATGGCGCATTCCCAGTTCATAAGATTCATGGTTCCATCTGGATTTTTTGTTGGTACGGCTACAAATCCCTGAAATTTTGGAAAGAACAGCACAACCGGTCAAAATGTGTTTTATTTTACAATGCAGACTAATTAATAACTATAATATTAATAATAAGTGGATTTTCTGAGACACTACTTACAAAAGGATGGTCCTTCCGCCATGCTTTGCGCTCCTGGGCAAGCCGGCTCAATGCAATGCCTGACATGGTTTTTGAACTCCTATAATGAAAGAATTAACATTACAAATATTATTCATTTGTGAAATACTAAAAGAAAATGTCTCTCTTTATAAGCTTCGTACCAGTGAAAATATCTAACGTTGTTGAACATTTGAACTAAAGATGTATATTATTTTGGGTTGCATACCTAACAAGTGCAACCAATAATTGAATGAAACCAATGCAGCTAGTTAGAGCTTTGATTTCTTTGACTCATTTCAACAGATGTAAAATAAAAAAATACAAAGACAAAATAAAATGATCAGAGTGCAATGAACTGCTACGAATGGTGGGTAAGCTACAGCTTCCATCTGCTGCAGATCAGTGGAAGCATCAAAACTTTGTAACTTTAAAACTACAGCACAGTGTGTGTTAGTTAGCAGTAGACATTCATATTTAAGGACTTTGTACACGCTCATGCCAACATAAGTTAATTAATGCGTCTCGTTTCATTTTGTATTTGAATAAGAAGGACTAGGATAACCTGGACACTACCCATTTAGACTGTGGTGACTTTGACTTCTATAAAAAGATAGACTTTACCGTGATGCCAGATCGCCTTGACACAAATGTCAAGTTAACAAGTTAACATTTTAGGAATCTACTCTGATTTCTACGGCAGTAATGGTTAACATAAACAGCGACTAAACTGTCACTTTCGCATTATTTACGTACTGCCTACGTAAAATGTTTTGACAAGCTACAGATAAATGAAAATGCACCGCTTGCTGGTTTTACTTAGCTTTAGGAAATGTTTCAAAACAGCGGCTTTTGAAGGCTAATCAAGTTAGCCACCGGTGGTGAAAACAAGACTAAAAAAGACGCTGTCTTAAAATTTGTTAACAAGTTTTACTTTAAATGGGGCCATAATTTCTAAAACGTTTTTTGTTTTATACTCACTAAGATGTGAGGAGAAAATTATGGTCAAAACAAACGTTTATAAGTTGACCGCCGAGGATGTGGAGAGCTAGCTTGTTAGCTTATCAAGCTAACTCATGTGCACCAGAATCCCGCTGTTAGCGTCCGACACGGCCTGATGCAGCACAAAAATGCGCAACTGCACTTGATTTCAGCACAATTTAGGTCCAGATAAGTACTCCTCGCCTTTCACCGAACGCTCAACATCACTTTTCATTGTGGTTTTATCGGGCAAATATATATATATGTATGAAAATTTACGAATAAAACATGTCACGATCCATTAAGGAATAATGGACAAAGAACGCCAGAGCTGTAAGGCGCACATTTATGCGTTACCAAACTAGCGAAAATGGCGCAAAGTGAAGCGGGCAAATTATCACGATACACGAAAAAACTCAGATCTCCACTATCAGACTGTGCTCCTACCTCTCAGTATGGCTGTACTGTCTTTGCTAATTAAGCGAAATGAAGTAATCGTGCTTGAATCCCGTTAAACCTTGTAAAGTTTCCCTCCGGAAAAACCAACCGCTCCGACTCGAGCCAAAAACAGCTAAACGAAACAATTACCCACCCTTCACTTCCGGTTTTGTTTATGTGGCTCGACAACCCGTTTACCTTTTATCCGCTTGTCTTTTAAAGTACTCAAAATAAAAGTAGAAGAATCACACCGAACAGTTTTTGCTAAACTTCCTTTCATTTTTTTAGTGACTACAACTATCAGCGAAAAATTAATTCTGAAACACAATTTAGGCGTAATCATCGTTGCTATCCAGTCACCGGTTATAGATTAAATCATGGAAAGTAATGGAAATGTACAAGAATGCTATAAATTTCCACTACCATTTCAAATTTTTAAAAAAATATTTTTGACGTATTTGGTACTTCTGTCCCATGTCGCTCGTCAGAAATGGTCTTGTTCACTCTGGGATTACTATCTTGAGAAGCTTATCATCTTTGATCAAAAAGAAGCCCGCTAACCTAAATGACCAGTTTAACGAAGCCGGGGACGTTTTGGTCAACTATTTTTGTGCAAAAAATAGCATGTTTAAGAATACAATTTAGTATCGATAAATTATTTTTTACTAAAACGGGCAATTATTCAAACTACTCAGACATAAAAGTGAATTTAAGAAGTACGACACAGGAGGTCGCCATTTACAAAATATTTCAGAAAGGAATCAATCAACAATTTAAGGGGAAATCCAGAGGTGACGCCTCCATTTAAAGTTTAAAATGAATCAATTCGGTAAATAATGGATAAATAAACAAAGACTGATATGAATGACAATATTTTTATTGGGTTTACATATGAAAGACCATATGGATATCTTACCCCCTCATACTTAAGTTTGTACATTTTTAAACATTGCATAAGATCATATAGAAGTGATCTATGTAGTGATACAAGAACCATATTAATAATAATGTCACTGTTAGCTTGAGGAAAAATGACACATTCATTCCCTCTGATTAAAAGTTGTGATCAATCAATCATGCATTAGTGGTCTGTGGTAATGACTCAAATGCAAAAAAAAATAAAACACAACTGGGCACTTAGATGTATTACGCTACAGATTTGATAAGTTTTGTCTATTAGATAAATTATTATTGATGTTGGATACTTGATGAGACGACCTGTGTAAGAAGAGCTTTATATGCGGTGCAGCTGCTAAAATGTTACTCGGTTTAATACCGTTTAACAAAATATGTCCGATGACCTTACAAAGCAAGTCAAACACTTAACTACTAAAAAGATGTCTCAAGAAAAACCTATAAACCTTAGCTCTGAGTCATCATATTCATATCATCTCAGCTATCAGCTAAAACGTGGATTTTCTACAACTGGGATTAGAAAAGGATGGGGTTATTTTAAACAAGTTGGGAGTGATAATCCGAGGAGTGCTTGGTTGCCATTGGTGAGGTCACACAAGTCGGACAGAGGTCAACGTGTGGAGAAGTGCAAGACGGTACATAATTGGAAGGCTTCAGAATACTACGGCAAATGTAAACAGCCTAGCTCTGGCAGGAAATCCAGTCTACGTTGATTAATCCTCTCAACGGTTGCACTTTTAAAAGCCCTTTGTGTGTGTGTGTGTTTATACGTCTGTGTGTAAATCTATATAAAATAAATCATGCATCCATACTTATTCTCGGACCGTATAAAAACTGGTTTAGTCAAGCGTATTAAGTAAGTGTGCATGTGATTAACTGGAGGATTAACAAGTCTCTATGTACAAAGTGTGCCAGCATTGAGAAACTTGTCCCTGACACGAAGATCAATGTCTAAAATACAAATAAGACATAGGATTTTGGTCACTGGGGGGGGGGGAGAAAAGGCAACACTAAATGATTAATTGTGAATGAAATGTTCAACCTAAATATAAAAAAAAAATATCACAACAAACCTGAAACAACTATTTTAAAAAAAATAAAAGCACTATTTACAATAGAGAACATTACAGGCTGCAAGCAGTGCAGACAGTGTTCTCCACTGTAGTGCTTGTAACCCTGCTTAAGTAATTCAATCCAAGATGCTTTTTACACTTAAAAAATAAAAGATTAAAAAATAATAATAATCTCATTTTAAAATGTAACAGTCAATTTCATAGCCAGCCAAGTATAGCTTTGTTATCGTTATCAAAATAAGCTCTGGGCGTCTTCTCGGTGATTAAAAAAACTGCTCAGATTCATCGAGTCAGAAAAAAAAAATAAAACAAAATTCTTGAGTCCTCTACAAATGATGCAAAAAACAAAAACAAAAAAACAAGTTATCAAGGTTTGCTCGTTTTTGTCGTTTTAAGATCCAGTACAAACACAACTTCCCCCTTGAAGTCGTGTTTTCTATACAGTGTACAAAACGTGCAGCTTTTTTTTTTGTTGTTTTTTCGAGTTAAATATCAGTATTGGATTTTGGATTATTTACACAAAAAAGTAAAAATCCTCTTGATATGAAGAAAAGTCCTTCACGTCACGTAAGATAATTCCAGTTCAAATTCAAACACCACCCCAAAACAAACAAAAAACAAATACTTAGGCTTAAATAAAAAAATACTAACAGAAGGTTCCCTCAAACGTGTAAAATAAGAGTTAACTTATATTCATAAAGGGGGAGGGTCCTGACTACCTTGAAATATTCTTTAAGAGTAAAAAAAAAAATGCAGCCTAGCAGAACTGACCTTAAAATTATTGATTATTTTGGCAGTTAATTAAAATGCAGTTATGTTTTTGCCTCCGTACTCAAACATTAACGCCACAGAAC
>JAVKLF010000047.1:6397436-6413346 GCA_034783495.1 Millerichthys robustus
TGCGCTGAATGACTGCTGCAACATTTTGTAAAAAAAAAAGAAGTTTAGTTTGTTCCTTGAACAGTAAACAAAACAGCACAACATAAGGCAAAATCAATGAAATAGCAAGAGCACCTGTTTAAAACTAGCAAAGCATAACTAAAAGCTCCAAATTAGCATTAGCTGAAGTCTAGAATTAGCACGGTGTAGCAAAATGATAGCTAAATGCCAAACGTAGCAAAACAAAAACTAATTATAAAATGTAGATAAAAAATAAGTTAGCATAAGAGTAGCTAAAAGTACTTTTTTCCTGCTTTTCCCAATACCATATGTAGCAAAACAGTATCTGAAAGTTAGGTTTTGAAGAATCGTAGCCAAACAATTTTAAATAAGCATGAGTTCCTAAAAGGAAAAATTGAATTTTCTAAAAATAAATAAAATTGTGACATTTAATATCTTGAATGGAAGCACTATATACATTTACAAATGTTTATGTTGAAGCATCAGGGGTTAATATTGTCTCAGGGTGATGACGTCATTAGCAGTAATAGCAAAGGCTGCATTCCGTTCCGTTTAGTATAACCTAGCAAAATTGTAAGAACAGTGAATAAAATGTTGGAGTTTCTTTTTTAACTGAGACTTTACTCAGAAAGAGCTACATAACGAAAATGTGTTAGCGACTTTTTTAATATTTTATTTTACACATGGTGCCCTGAATTTCTATGTGGAAAAAAGGTTATAAATGTGTATAACTAGACCAAAATGCATACGGAATAAAGTATAAACAGGAGAACAAAAGTGAAATTCCACCCGATTATTATCAAACAAATCCACATTTTGTGTGCAAAATGATTTTCCACAACACAACAGTACTGGTAACAGGTTTATTTACATGCTGCAAAATGTAAGATGTCATCACCACTGTACACTGTTCTGTGTTGTGGCTGAGGTGGCTGACAGAAGACAGGACACATGGTTTTCATTTGAATGCCTAAATCCCTACATGCTTTAATTACTGCTCTACCAAGCATTAAGTGGAAAATTCATCATTCAACATCTACTGACCTAGCGCACAAATAATCGGAGCGAGAATGAACAGATTCATTAAATTATCAGAATATGATTAAATCACTGAGCAAATAGAAAATGTATGATATAGTAAGAAAAAGCTGTAAAATATTATAGTTTACAATAATTATTCACATTCAAAGGCTTTACATCTCAATACATACACAACATGGCCCCTGAACATGACTTCAATCCAAATATGATTCATATATTAGAATTTAAATAACACAGAATGAACTATAGGCTAAATAATAGCCTTCAATAACCTTATACAAGAATAAAAATACAAAAACTGTATCCTAATATCATTGCATTACTCGCTTCAGATTCAATATTACATCTGTACATCACAGTTCTAGTCAGTTACATGCCAAAGTAGAATATTTCATACACAATGTAACTGACCGCCATCGACTTGATTCAAACAATTTTCTACTTGGGAGGAAAATGCTTTTCTGGCATTTCCTCAACTTTATAGACAGATACAGCAATTTCTATCGGTCATTTGGATCAGATGGATATCCTTTAACTGACATCCAACCACATCAAACCCTGGGCTGCAGGGTCTTGGTTCACAAATACTCCAGTCACACACTGCACACAGATTCAGCTGAAGGAAGAGGGCCTTCGGAGAGGACCTTAAGGTACTATGTCAAAAATTAAAAGCATTATGATAATACATACTGCTAAAACAAAGGCGTGTTAAATCGGTCGCCTTAATTTCAATTGGGCCAAACTTTAAGAGTGAAAACAATCAAAAACAGATGGGCCAATAAGCCCATTGAGGCAGTAGTGCCATCTTGTCAGGTGACAACAGCTTTCATGAAGATTGCGTCCGAGAATGATAGTATGTGTACGTATCTCGGTTGATAGAGGTGTTCTGTTCAGCATGGGGTGGTCAGCACATAAGATTTTTATTTCAATAGAACATACTGAAGATGAACCATCTATTCAATTAAAAAAAAAGCAAACTGAAGAATTCACACCACAAAGCCAGTGAAAGGTACAAAACAACCGAAACACATCCAATATATTTTTTGCCATGGTTTCCAATGCAGTCAAAAATACCCACCTTTGAAACTTGGAAAAAATAAAAAAATAAATCTCCCGTGCCCTAAGAGAAAAGTGGACAAAGCAGGGTTACAAAACTGGCCATGCAGAAAAGATTAGCATGTTATGATTAGGAAGTACAACTTGTGGCATGTTTATGCCCCGTTAGCAAAACCATCCTCAGTATCAGCTACAGAGGACTCACTCTTACACACTGGTTCAGACAAATATTCTGCTTTTGTTACGAAGACAACTCCATTGGGCTGCGATAAGCAAGTACAAAGATACTGTAGCGGGGAAAAAAAACTCAAATAGGATGGAAATAACTGGGCTTTGGAAAAAAATTAAGAGCCGATTTGGGTAAAAGTGTGAGACTAAATCAGTTTACAGTATCTGTTACAACTATGGAGTACACATTCTAAAAGTGGGGCTTTACTACAGCTTGCACATTTTGTGAATGATAAGCATATGGTTCAATCAACATGTAGAATCAGGCTCTGGTTCAGAAAAAGCTAGGTTTCATTTTTTAAATCAATGAAGCAGGAAACCAGTTCTTGCATTTGGGTTAGTCCTAGCAGTACCCAAGCTTGTGTCACTGCACAAGACAAGTTTACCACCCATCCTTTCCCCACGCAGAATGCACAAAATGCAGATGTGCATCATGGAAGTCTTATCATCCACACATGAGGAGGGGGGAAAAAAGCAATAAAAGCCTCACAGAGAGCACAAAGAACAAGCAAAGCAACCCTGAATCCAAAGTTGTATTTTCCCCCTGGATCTACTCAGGAAAACAAACAAGATCTAGATGCCAGCGTCTCTAAGAGTTTGTTTACACTGCGGTGATGAAGGGCACTAAAGAGGGTGTTACTCTGCTCAGTGATTGGCCTCAGAGCTTTAAAAAATAAAAATAATAAACAAAAAAGAAAAAAGTAGTCGGCACAGGATAAATTGTGCTCCTATAGGCCAGGGTTTTGGTGCCTTTGATATATCTTTCTCCACACTTCCTGGATCTTCTTGCACCATCTGTCTGCATTTCCACTGGGGTCCATCAAATAGTATGTCCGGTTAGGCTAAACACCAAAACAAAAACCACACATGGAAAGAAACATTAAACAATGGACAAGTATGAACAAGCTCCTGAAAAAATATTTGCTCAACACTGGGGAAAATTAAAAAAAAAAAAATCAATGATTACCGTGTGAACAAAGAAGGTTTTAAAGTTCTTGGCCTCGGGGCGTAACTCTAAGGACCAAGGAATCTCCCCTTTCAGGACCCTGTTGACAGGATCCACGTAGTACAGGTGTGGTCCTTCAGTGAGAAGCAGCTGTCTTCGGCGAGCAAACAAACCCTGACACGGAATGCAAACATTTCAAGACACAAGTTCGCCAACAGAGGGGGCCGCGAGACCTTTGAGATTGGGCAATTTCAGCAACCAGGAAAAAGACTTCACTGGGAACTACAAGCTTTAAGAAAATGCTTAAAATTATCTTGTGAAAATGTAAACACACACACCTTGCGTTTATCCACTGGGCCCATTTTGAGGATCAGGTTGTTCTCCACAAACTGGTGCCTGTGTAAATAAGCAATAGCAGATCATCTCTTATTTCACCGAACATGTTTTTTCCTCAGCACATATGGAATGATGGCTGAACCAAAAAAGAAAAAAAAACTGCATCGCAGAACAAACTTAAGCACAGACAAGGATGACAAAATGAATTTACCAGGGGTTTCCAGTGGTCTGTTTATCCAGCAACAACTTTTTCTCTTCTTCAGTGAACTGCAGGTCCAGTTCGAAGGAGTTGTTGTCCAAGTCGTGGATGTACTGTTCGATGTTGCTGCTGGACCTCTGCGGAGGTGTCGAGTCGAGGGGTGACAGGGAGTGTGACGAGATGGACGGGGCCACCTGCATGTTGCTGAACTGGCTCAGGAGGTCGTCATACTGAAGAGTCATCACGTGACAAGCGGTGGGGAAAAAAAGACATTGATTTGTGGGTTATTTAATGTCATTTGTACCTTCTAAGAAGACAGGATTTTTTATTTTAATAAGCAGACAATGGACGAAGACCTAAAGCATATAAACAATAACAAAAACTTACATTTCCATAACAGTCCTCGTCATCTTCAGACATAGCGGGCAAGTAGGGTGTAAGCTTAGGGGGTGTCTGGAGGTGAAGGTCACTCCAAGAAATGGTATCAAAGAAAGGATGGTGCTTTAGTGGATCATACCCTCCCATCTCTTCACAACCGAGACGCTTTGATGGGTCCAGTGACTGAAGGACAAACAAATAAGACAAAACACAAGAACACTTTGATTATCTTCTGACAGACTTCAAAAGGGGCTGAGTCGCAGAGGACAACTTACCAAGAGTTGCTCAACAAGATCCTTGGCTTTGGGAAAAAACTTCTCTGGAAATTCATACTCCAACTTAATTATCTTCTGGAATATTAGGTACTCATTTCTACAACATGTGAAACACAGGAGAGAAAGCAACAAAGAGTGAGAGAGAGAGAAAAAACAAACACCGTTTAGGAAGTGAGTCAGAGTTTGGTCAATTGGAACTTCTTGCACAATTACCACTAAAATTAAACCTTTTAACAAACTTCAACTTCCCCTCTGCTAAAAAGGTTTGCAAAATTTGTCAATACGGTGTTTAACTTCAGCCATTTTAAAGGGCTTTTAGAAAAATGTATTTACCATCTTGGCAGCATCGCTTTAGGACTTACCCAGCTCTGAATGGTGGTAAACCAGCCACCAGTTGATAGATTATACATCCCAAGGCCCACAGGTCAGAGCTATAAAAAATGCAAAAGTATTAGCAAAGTTATTAATTTCCAAAGGTGAGACCTCGAACCTGAAAAGAACTAAAACACAAACATTATTACCTCTTGCAGGCAGATTTTTCTGTCAACAGCTCTGGGGAGACGTACTGTGCTGTTCCAACAAAGGAGTTAGCTCTCGCTGCAGAGGGAAGCAAAAAATGTTGACGTCGGTGCGTCAGACAGGCATGAGAAGATTGTTGACATTTTAACAGCCATAACTTCTTCACTCAAAGTAAAACATCTACATCCTGGTTAAAATATAGATCAACGGATTTGAATTTTGCACTACTGCATCCTCAGAGAAAAAAGGACTCGACTTTGCAGACTTTTTATTCAACACAGCAGACATGTTACAGCATGAAACGGACATGAACACAAAATTACAACTCGATCCCAATAGGTGCTAAATTCAGATTGGACCATAGACCCTTTTCACAGCAGCCATTTGGACGGGAAACAGACAAGCTTAGATGTATTAAGAAGAAATATTTTCAGCTTCTGTTTGTAAGCTAGGTGGTCAACATACATAACCTGCAGGTTTCTGGTGACCGATTTCTTTAACAGACACTTTTTATATTTTATTTTAGCAACAAACGCAAACCTAATGAGTTTGAGTATACCTTGTTTACTATCTGATGGCAACTGCTTCGCTGTCCCAAAATCTGTTATCTGGATGTGCATCTCCTCATTCAAAAGAATATTTTCTGGCTTCAGATCTCTAAAATGAAAAGAATAAAAATGTGTGACATACAATCATTAATGCTTGAATAATGATTTTAATGAATAAATAATATTTAACCTCTTACCTGTGAATTATCCCCTTTTTGTGTAAGTATTCTAGAGAACAAACTATTTCAGCTGAGTAGAACCTCGTACAGGTTTCATCAAACGAACCAATTTTGCGAATGTATTTCAAGAGCTCACCATTCTTAGCATAGCTGAGACCAAAATCTAGAAAAAGCCAGTTAAGAAAAACTTTTCTTAAACAAACAATCCAACTAATGTTTTAGGGCCTGGTAAAGATTTGAAAGGATACACAACTTTTCATCATCTTGAAATGTGAAGTAGAGTTTTACAAAGAATGGATGATCAAGATTTGACATCAAATCCCTTTCTCTTTTCACGTATTGGACTTTGTTCTCCTTCATAATGTGGCGCTTCTCTAAAATCTTAACTACAGGAAAGGAAAAAAAACATTGTTAAACCTAAACATCTTAAGCATTTTGATTAAAAAATAATAATATTAATATGGATCTGTCAAAAAGCCGTTGCACTGATACTTACTTGCATATTCTTTCCCTGTGGCCAGCTCTCTTGCTAGAACAACCTTAAGAAAAAGAGAAAGAGGTAAAAACATTACCACGTTATGCTAGCGACCATTTGTGAATTCACCTTAAATGAATTCAGGATGACTCACTGAAAAGCATTAATCAAAAGAATGCCAACATGTAGTAACATCTACCCTGGTATAACTCAAAGGCAGAAAGACTCATTCAAGTTACATACCGTTGAGAAGGAGCCCTCTCCCAGTATTTTGCCAAACTTGAAATCCTCTGGCTTCTTCTTACGTGGCTGTGGGACCTGGACGGCTGGCTGTGTGCGCTCGTCGGAGCTCTGACCGCGGCCAGTTGCTCCAACGGCACAAGCCTGTGGGGCTGAGCCCTCCATGCTGCTTGCGCCTGGGATAGCAAGTGGCGAGCAGGAGTCGGGGTGATTTCTTACCATTGATGAATGTGAGCAGGAACAGATGACAGCATTGGGCTGAATGGGCACAACATCATACTGGAACAAGAAGGGAAGTAACAAGAATACATATGAGTCAACAGGATGATGCAACTGCAATTCTCGTTTTTGTTATGGTTCAACATCTTCGCTTGATAAATATATCATCACAAATGCTTCATCATTCACAAATACTGTTGGAAATTCTTTATGGCTCCTTTCACTCTGAATAACAAGTGGCATGCTTCCAAGTTTACACCAGACACATCCAGGAATAAAATAATTATCAAGCATAATTAATATTTGGAAGATCTGTAAAACGTATTTTTCCTCAAATAAAGGAAACGTTAATTTAAATGTGCTATTCTGTACTTTGAATTGTTCTTTAAACTGGGTCATTTACAAATTGCTTAGTCATCACATACATGGAAAACTTTCCAAGTGATGTAAGACTTTATGAAATTGGAAAAAGCGAGTGTACTGTATGTACAATAATACGGTAGTTATGAATATGGAAGACATTTCTGGAGACTCTGCTGGAGAAAAATCACTCAAAGTATGTGACAGAATCTATGAAAGGTTTGTCATTTTAAAATAATAATCAAGTTATGACTTGTAGAAACATAGATAATCTTGTAGTTTAATTAATAATAATGACTTTTGAAGCCCATTAAATTAAAGTAAATTTTGAGGGATGTTATAAACACTCATGCTCCCTTATCTAATGGTTTCAATCAGGACTTTATTAATTAATTATGGCTTCAAGTGGGACTATTCGGTGTATTAAGTCTACAAAGATATTCAACTTTTGATGAAATGTCTCCAGAAAGTAGCAGTCACACCCTTAGTTGTTCATGTTGGTCTGTTTTTATGTGACAACAGCACCTACTAAAACAACACTGAGCTAATTTCACTTGGATGCAACTAGTTAAACTAGTACACGGATAAAAAGGTTAAACCAACAGATTCTTCTTTCTTAAAAACTTCATCGTTGTCAATTTGAATGTCACTGAATGTTATGTGTAACACGTTGAACTACAGTCAATGACAGTCATCTTACAGATCAGTTAGTTTCTTCAACTAGCCTAGCTTCGTCTCATTCAAAACCAAGGTGTGGTCATTTAGCTGCCTATTCCGGGCTTGTTTCTACAGTTGTCAACTATCCGTGTAACTATCTAGTGACCCATAACCATTGAGTCAACAGTATAATGGTTGATGGACAACGTCAGCCAACATTTTCCCAACCATAGGCGCGTGGGTAACAACTGGCCTACGCGAACTTTCTTTGCTAACCGAAGCATGCTAACAAGCTAACGTTAGCTTCTGCTACCTTGTCCGAACCAGCCGGTGTTGTGCCGAAAAAAACAACTCAGTCGTTGAAAGCTCATCTCAAGGCAATTTTAACCACTTGCAGTTAAAGTTAAATGTGACTTTTGGTTTCAATACCCCGAAGAACCTAATATTTGTTTAACAGTTTTCATTTTAAAATGTATGTGCAGCGTACGGAGGCTATGGCTACCAGGATGTGCCCTACTCTAAAAATAATTTTCAATTACATCAGGCAACGTTTTAAACAATAGTACAGTAAATTAGTGTAAAAATCATAGCTTATTCGATTCAGTAATGGCAACAACTACTTTGAACACCCATTTACTGTTTTACTCCATGCCGAAAATATTTTAGACACCGTGTTCCTAACGGTTTTGAAATCCAAAAATCAGAATATCAGTTACGATTTACAGTTAGGTTATTAGCGAAAACATATGCCTTGAAATGTGCTTCCTGTAACGAGTGTGCTTTTTACAGCAGAGGGGCTTTTATTCGGCACAACACCGGTCATCACTGACAGCAAGTTACAAACTTAACGCTAACAGACAGCTAAGATTAGCAAACTAGGTAACTGTGGTAACTTAAACAAAATCCTTCCGATACCTTCAGACAATATTACCTACCTGAATTCTAAATCGCCGTGCCAAAGATATACTTGAAAGTTGAAACTTGACAGTCGAATGTCACAACATTAGTTAAATAAAACCGTCTCCTCGCGAAAGGTGGAAGCTAATGTTAGCCTGCTAGCAAGTGTCGGTCAAAAGCGCGAACCTAAGCTAAGATTAGCTAAGCATTACCGTTAAGAAGAAAATTGTATAACATATACAAAAAACTAGTACCAATCACTCGCAAGATTGTTACTATATATTTAAATGATTATTCCTAATTGACCAAGCAACTCAAACACCAAATAACCCACAACAGCTTAACAAACACGGAGTGTTGTGTTTTGGGAAGCTAACGCCGCTAGTGAGTCGTAACGATATTTTACGGTCTGCATCGCACTTCAAATGAAGGCCCCACAGAAGTTATCATCACAAGGCTACTCCACCGCACATTCCGAGCACAGGCTTCGAACGCGTATTTTTGTTAGTCTTTCGCAACTTACCAGCTGACTTGTAGCTCTTGCCATGGGAGTTTTCCGTAAGTATTTATTTGGAATAAAATAATTAGAGAAGCTCCAGTAATGGCTGCTGCCTCTGTGCCTTCATTTTTTCGAGGTGTGACGTCGTTCCACAACAATGTTACCGCAGGACAGCAGAGGAGAGTCCTGCTGTGTCCGCCCCCCATTAACAACCTCCTGAACTTCATTTTAACACGCAATGCTGAGGAGAAACGCCAGCGGTTGTTGACATGTTTACATACAATAGATTACGTGGCCTAAGAACTGTTTTAACCAGTCTTCTCCAATCTAAGCGAAGTTTATCTACAGGTCTTTGACAAAAGTATAACGCAAATTTTTGTGCACTCACAGAAAATGTCGATAATCCACAAGAACAACCTTCCTTTAAGTTAAACGGAGGTTGCAGAAATTTTGTTTATTCATTTATTTTACTTTTTGTTTACAAAGTGGACCAATAATGAATAGATTTTGTCGCAAATCAACTTCCTCTGTTTTGCAATTTACACAGCCATAAGTCAATAATTTGTGTCCTCTATACAAGCCTTTAAATTATTTTATTGTGCTTTTTCTTCTCTAATTTTGCATAAGAAAACTATTAACTTGAGTAAAAACGCAATAAATACAAATACCAGGTAACCCAAAATTGAGTAAATGACTCAATTTTCAAACAGGGGCACGCCTGAAAATTGTCTCCCACTGGCCAGACAGCTTTAAATGCATAAAATCTTATCTCTTTTTAAATATTAATTTTGGACAAGCTAAATCAACTATCAACAAACAGACCAACAAATAGTTGCTTTATTAGAGTAAAACAACTATTTCTCTCCTGATATAACACCTTTCCAGTTTTATGTTGCCTTTTGTCATTTGATTTGGTAATAAATTCAAATCGAGCATAAATCTTCCCAAAACTGAAACAGTCCAGACCTTAATAGGATAGTAAATTACTGAATTCCTTTTATTTACAACTGACTGCTTCCCATTTTTTATTTATATATGCACACATATATTTCTATGTATAGTTTTAGAAAAATATGTTCCGTCTTTGATTCAGTCTTCTTTTTCTTCTCGGTGTGACACTGTTGACTCGTCATCGGTGTCTGTGCGTTCCTCTTCGTCATCTGACGCGTCACTCTCCTCACTGGAATCCTCATCTTCAGCAGGACTAAATACAGAAAGGGTATTTATTGACTTCAGTGCTGAAATAGTGGAAAACAAGTTTTAAAAAAATGCACTCGTATGATTTTACTTGATAACACCTGATTTGTTTATTAAATCTTTGATCACTTTGACTCTATTAAACAAATAAAGGAAAAAGGAAAACTGAACTGATCATGTTTATTTTATACTTATGAAGCAAGATTTGTCCGAATAAAATGGACTCAGATTTTGTTAGTTAATTACTAGAACATTTATTATAAATTAAATGTTGTGAGGAAACACATACAGCCGCACGGAGTAACTACCAGTTTTTAAATGTACAAAACTCAAAGAGCTCAGATATATTTGTGCTTAAAGTGGAGTTTAAAACAAATTATCTTTTGAAAAGTATTGACTGTGAAAAAAACAAGGAACAAAGACAAGTTATTTATGTTTTTAGGTTATCTTAAATGTAGATTACCAGAGAAAATACACAGAATTTGAGAGAAATAATAAGTTGTGAAGCATTTCTGCACTTTTGTTGTAATTTTTAAAGTTGTGTTTGTGTGCAACACTGTCTGCTTGATCTAAAAGTTTTGTATTGGCACTCTAATCTTTAATTAAAATAACACATTTAAAAAAAAATTTCAGATGTGTTTTATTTTAGCATTGGTAGTTGATTACTGGTGTTAAGTTTGCATTATTTTCTATAACTTTTAAAGAACCTTTCCTTAAAATCTAACTAGACATGCTCAGTCTAGAAAAACAAAACAAATTTACCAAAAAAGGATATCAATACATCTAAAAAAAAAAAACAGGCATCATAAAAGACCTGCATGTTCACAGGGTATCACAGGTATTATAGAACAATTCTTTCTGCATTAAAAACCCTTCCACAGCTAATCAGGAAATAAAAACTTAAAAAAACAAAGTGTGTCAACAGACAATTGTACACTCAGAACACAATTAAGCACAAAATGTAAACTGTTTAACACCCCAAAAAAACAGAATGATCAGACTAGTCGTATTGTAAAATATCTTTGTCTATGAGGATGTTCTTATACTTTCACAAAAACATACCTTTAACAAAGTTTGTCTGAGCTGCATGTAATTTAACGCTAACTTTAAAAAACAACAGGGCGCACCTGCAGGTTTACCTTTTCTTTAACCAATATTATGAGATCCTTACCTCTGACGTCTGTTGAGATTCCTACATTCAACCCCAGAATTAACATCAAATGGATCTGCGAACAGAACAGAACTTTTTAAAAAAAAAATTTTACTCGCACAAGTTAAAGTTCAACATCTACTAAACCCATGGAGAAACATTCCAGTCCATCTAAAATACATAAATCAAACTTTTTTGTTATGTCATGCCCTGAGACAAATTTGTTGAGAATTGGCGCTACAAAGTCTGAATCAAACCAGTGAAATATTGATTTGGAAAGAAATATTCTATCTTAGTTGATGTGGTCTAGAATGTGTATAATTGTGGTTCTGTCATGTTAAAGATAACACGTCTCACAATAAAGCTACAGAGAAACATTTTAGGTTGCACAAGACGAACTGAAACCTAAAAACCAATTTGTGTGAAGTGGAATAACAAGACAAGCCAGATTATGTTACAGACGTGCCGTAATGACAAGCTTAATAGTTTATTTAACTAGTAATTTTACCGAACTCCTCCTCTTCCGGCTTTGACGTAAGATACTCCTTCTCTACCGACAGCAGCTCTTCCTCTGACTGACAGGCAGCGTAGCGGTCGAGCAGAACTCGGTTGAGCTCGAGGAAGACGCACCCCCACTTGAATTTCTTTAACAGGAGCACAGCCAGTTCTTCAAAACCTGAAATATCACATGCGTCACTTACAGTTGGGACTCCAAAATGCAACCCAGTAGATTATTAGCGAATAACTGAACACTCACCAACGATACAGAATGTGGCTGCGAATGCCTCGACGCACGATAACTTGCAGGGTTTGCCATAGTTGACAGGGTTTGCAGCAACAAGGTACGGCAGTAATCTGGGGTGACTTCCAACCATCTTACTGAAGGGTGTCTCCTCCAGTTTGGCCCAGGAACAGTCAATCACTGCTAACCCACTCTGAGCCACAATTTCTCTGTGTATAAGAGACCAAATATAGATGTATTGACATAACAACAAATGCAAATTGAATAAATAACACAAATGATGCAATTTTGGCTTAACACACCTGTCTGCTGGTGTCACATACTTTGTCCCCATTGGACTCAGTATGAGTCCGTTGAATCTCTGGTTGAGGCGCAGATTTCGCACAAAGCCCTTCCGCACCAGTTTTCTGCCAGTACAGCGCTTTGGATCACAGTGACCCAACTCCCACATGGCAAGTGGACAAGGCAGTTTCACCTGTGGGGCCTCTGCTCCCTCCTCTAAGTGAAGACTTGCTGAAAAGTGCAACGGTCAGACAGAAAGTCAAGAAGAAGTAAATACAATGTTTTTGTCAGCGTGTTTGTCTGTTATGGACCATGAACCAAAGGACAAATTTTAATGAAACTGTCAGAAATTAATTACTGGATGCACATCTACAATAGATTAACTTTTGAAGTCACCGCAATAAAAAAGCCCACCACGGCCAACTGAACGCAAACACAAAGATGACTAACTGGGTCAGTTTTACAAATACCGAGATCAAATATAGAGAGGTGGTAGCTGAGAGTCATTTTCAACATATATTCTGAGCACTAACAGACTGAAATAGCTATAACCCTGTCCTTTCTCACCATAACATTAACTTAGTTTAAAATTCTGGCGTAAAAAGTGCATGCATCAAAGAACATTAGACCTTTAAATATATTAGACCCTGTTGATTAATCTTTACCAACTGTATAACAATATTGCATAATTTCTGATTAAAATACTTTGTTATAACAATAGAAGAAGTTGGCACAAATATTGATGTCAACATTTCTGGATTAAAGGTCCAGGACACGAGCGATTTAATACGTAGGTTTGCGTGTGACAGGAACGAACTTATTTTACAATAAAATTAATAGCATTACCTTCAAAAGCGGAGTGCATTTCTTCTGTAAAGGCCTCTAAGGTTTTCCCCTTCATTTTATGCCGTTTATCTTTTCCCCTATTGTCAGGACGCACAAACTTGCCTTGTTTCTTTCGTCCCATGATGATCTTGAAACCTGTCAGATTTGACTGAAACTAGCTAGCTGCTTAGCAGAACTACACACACTGACACCGGCTATTTTAGCGTTTTAGAAACGTTTTAAACATTTACAATCCAAATATACAAATCCAATCCAAATTCTCATATTAGCTAATGGCTGATCTTCGTTTATTTTTCACTGAAGTAAAAAGTCCGAGGCAGTTAGCTTGTTGTCGCAGGAAGCACGTTTTACGCAAGAAAAAAGACGCATGCGCAGGAGTTTGTTTTTGTCACGTGACCGAATACGTCACAGGCTCGATTCAACACCGGAAATGCATCCAAAAATTCTTGTTTGATTCCTCGAGCAGCCATGTACAGTTTATACAGCACAGTATTTCATTTTGTAGGAGTTTTGGTCATTTGTTTGTCGTTCTACCGTAAGTATTTTACTCATCTACAGTATTTTTTTGTTAAACGAAACTAAAGTAGATGCGCCATACTGTTTTGTGCTGACCTGACTGATTGTCTAACCTCGGCTTATCTTTATGTCACAGTCAACCATACATTCGCCGGGAAAATGAAGATAGTCGAGGAGCCAAACACGTTTGGGTCGGTGAATTAAACACATCTCGGTTATAAAACGCAACAACGAACCTTGTTGACTGCTTCTTTATCTGTCTTTTCTTTGTGTTTAGGTTGAACAATCCTTTTGTGGCTCAGGGAAGCAGATTACAGCCTAAAGTCACCCCATCACCAGTTTCTGGTAAAATGAGTCAGCATGACTGACAGCCTGTGTTTTATTTAATTAATATTCCAAACTATATAGGTCACAAGTATTAAAGGTGTTGATTGAAAATTTTTGTCCATCACTGAATGTAATAATGTCCTTCTAAAGGCCCAGTGCACCTTCATCATCTTGCTGGAAAGTGCTATAGCCTCATAGAGTCAACGTAAGTATTTAACATGTCCTAATGATCTTTAAAAAATGACACTGTAGTAGTGTAAACCGGTTATTTTGCAGATATAAATATGAATTCTGTCCGTTCCACAACGTAACTCAGCACGAGCAGACATTCAGGTGGAATGCCTACAGTGGAATATTGGGGTAAGATGCTACAAATTCAAATATATCCCTACAGTCCACACATTTAAAATGGAACTGTAAATGTGTGAGGTAACTGTGGTTCAGACTAAAACTAAGCGTGTCCCTGGTAGGATCTGGCAGGAGTGGGAAATGGCGAACAACACCTTCACAGGCATGTGGATGAGAGAAGGGGATACGTGTGGAAGCAGAAACAGAGAAACAAAGGTGTTTCATGCACACTTAAAACACATGATTATAGTCATAAAATAGTTTCCAAGAGGATATGTGCTTCAGCCGGGGTTTCCTTTTATTTGTGGTTTTCTGTTTCTTTAAACAAATAACACTTCTTTGGATTCTGACATTTTTAATCCTCCACTAATTGGTTCTCAAAAGTAACAAGACTTTAATGTGAGCTTTTCAGATTATAAACAAAGCACTATCTATAAAAAGTATGCAAATTAGTGGTGCCACAATATTAAATACTCATAATTCAGATCTTTTTCAGTGAGTTTCTGTAAAATCAGTGTCTTACCTGCTGCAGATAGCACTTTGACCATCCTCGATTTGGAGTAAAATAATCTAATTCTTACTGGACTTACGAGCTTACAGCTACTCTGAGTGGGGCAAAGACCATTTCTGCTATTTTAAACTTTATTTTCCAGAATTTTTTAGTGTTGGTCTTGACAGAGCTTAGAATATTCATCAGCTCGTCAACACAATCAAAACAAAACTTTTTTTGTTCAAACTGAGGTCAGTCAAACGCTATCTGCAACAGGTAAGAGTCTAACTGTTCTTCACTTTACCAGATGCACACATTTCAGATCACACCCTCTTTTCAGAGCATATATAAAATTAAATGAAAGTGTGTTTGATGTTTTTTAGGTGATTATGGTCTGCAGCAATAACACCAAGCTGTCCGAGGTCTCCGAGCCCAGCACCTGTGTGTACTCTCTTCTCTTTGAGACGCCACTTGTCTGCCATCCACACTCCCTTTTAGGTAAGATTCCAGAGATAAAAATGTTCAGGGCTCGCTGGATTGACAAGTCCCCGCAATAATTATCTGTATGCTCATGTTTGCAGTGTATCCGACTCTGAATCAGAAGCTCCAAGAGGAGTGGGACGAAGCAGAGCAGGCTCGCTACGAGGGTCTTATTACTGAGCAGGTGAAAATCCCTTTGAGAACATTCAATCTGTTCACATATTCATTTTAATGTTCATACTTATTTGATTTAAACTAAGAGTTTATTCCTGGTCCTGTGGGAGATGAGTTAAAATCTGGTTTATTATTGTTTCACTGATGAGCCTCTTGACACTGAAAGGAAGAAGCGGTTTCAGATAACGGATAATGCTCTAGTTTTTCTAATGGTATTTGCCGCTCTAAATACTTATCACAGGGGTACAACAACCTCTTGAGGGATATTTTTGAGGATGCCGGACTCTTAAAAAGCCTCAAAGTCAA
>JAVKLF010000047.1:6430038-6455601 GCA_034783495.1 Millerichthys robustus
CTCTGGCGCGTGATATGCATTCCTTCAAGGAGTGATAAACCTTTAACTTCTGTTTGAAATATTTAAAATCTGTTGCTTTGAACAAATATTCTGTATGACTGCTCACATTAAAGTACATCTTCTGGAAAAGATGCGTGTCTAAATCAGTGGACTGATCTGTTTTCTGTCTCAACTTTAACCAGACATCGATGCTGAAACAAAGACATCTGTTGGACGAGGACTGAACGAACCTCTCTGGTCTCGCAGCGACAACTCCTTCAGGTTTAACTTCCTCGCTGACGGCTCCCCGGCGCCTCGGGAGACAGCGTCTCCAGCAGCGGACGTCTCCGAGGCGGCCCCGGCCCCGCTGTCCTTCACGGGTCTGGGCTCGGACTTTGCCTTCGACTTCCAGGTCCCCCCCGCCGCGCCGGCCGACGACGTCAACATGGACGCAGAGCCTTCCTGTCCGCAGGAGCGCGTCGCTCCGCCTGAAACAAAAACAAAAAAGAAATCCGGAAAGAAGAAAGCATCCGACGCAGATGTGAGGGAGAAAAGAGCTGAGGGAGGTCAGGGAGACGAGGAGCAGGTCAGTGTGGAATGTTTTGTTTTTTTTAAAACTTGTGAAGAATCTGACATGATTTCGAGGAACGTTCAGATGTGACGTGACTCTGGTTTAGAGCGCAGAGGAGCAGTTGAACAGGCAGCTGGACTGGTGCATCGAGCAGCTGGAGCTGGGAATGAGGTCCAAGAAGGGAACACCAAAACAAAGTTAGTGTCATTTATTCATTGTTTTTAAGGCGTATGTATGCGTGTGTCCGTTGCACTTTGTCTGTTAGCAAAATATCTCATGAACCACTATAGAGATTTTAACAAAACTTTGGGGAAATCATCACTGGATGTACAGCTTACAGCTCATTTGCTTTTTGAGTCAGTCCAATTTAAGATGGCCGCCACAGCTAAGGCACAATACCAAACACATAAGTGGCTATAACACGGTGTTTTTGACACGTGTTGAGATAAATTCAGGTGTCGTCGTCGCTGAGACTAATCCCCAACACAGACTCTGAGCACTAACCGATCACACAAGAACTGTTCAAAAAACTGTATTTTCAAATATTGGCGTCAACTCTGATTGTCTGTTAGCAAAATATCTCGTGAACCACTTGGCGGATTTTATTGAAACTATCAGAAAGCAAGCATTAAATGTACATCTACGACCGATTAACATTTTGAGTCGACCCCAATTCGAGACGGCTGCCGCAGTTAACCGACCTCGGCGGACGCAAAAATAACTATAACTCAGCACAGTTTACAGATATTGAGCTAAAGTCTGTGTGACGCTGAGCCTCCCATCTGAGACGTGTATTTCTTTGTTTCAACAACAGATAAGCTACAAATTTAAATTTAAAACAATGTTTTGAAAGCTCAGTGGTTATTACAAAAGGGAAGGAAAGTACTCAAACAGGTTTTGCCCTTTATCTCCTTCAGTTCGACAATGAGAGCGGAGAGTTCCATCGATGGGACTTTCACATCAATACGGTCGTTAAAGACCTGAGAATCGCTGAGACGCCTAACCCTCCCCAGAGTCGTTTGGGTCTTTGTCCTCTGTGAGTTGTTTAATGGCTGTTGTTTTTTTTTTGTTTGTTTGTTTCAGTTGAATGTTAACAGCTTCCATCACTCCTTTCTCAAACCATCTGGTTTGGAAAAAAGGGCAAAGAAGAAGAAGCGACAAAAAGATGCTAAACACCTGCGGAGAAATGCTGAACCATTCCATAAAAATGTGCAAAATGACAAAAAAAAACGTGAATAATTTGATCTGATAAGGATATGATTATTCCTGAGATATTTTGCTAACAAACAGACAGTAACCCTTGCAGTATGTGTTGTAAAATGGAGTGTTTTTCGTTTTTTAACATCATTTGGTTGTGGCAGCCATCTTTAATTGGGTCATTAAAATCTCCGTAGTGGTTCGTGAGATATTTTGCTAACAGACAAAATAACTTTACTCCAATAATTCAGTGGTATAAATTCTAAAATGCTCTAAGTGTTACGGTTTAGATTAATTGATATGTCATTTCTCTGCAGAAGAGGAGGTCTCTCGCGCTCTGAAGACTCTGCGCAGCTCCAAAGCCCCTCTGGTCAAGAAGAGGCAGGTGATGAGGGCCACGGCCGGAGATTACAGGAAAAAGATGGAGGAGGAGAAGAGCAAACAGTTCAAGCTCATTCAGAGCGGTGAGTGGCTGATCGGATCAGTTCTTTGATGTAAACGCAGCGTGACTGAGGCGGGTTTCTCTCTGTTGGGCAGAAGTTGCATCAGCTCAGGTCAAAGTTGTGTCCGATCGCCCCAAGACGTCGGTTTTTCACCGGAAAGCCGAAGTTCAAACCCAACCCCAGGACGTCGAGAAGCCAGCGCAGACGCAGGAAGATGCTTCGGGTTTTGTTTTCGTTCCATCGAAAGAGGAGTTCTGCTTTAATTTTTTCTGACTTTTCAACATCTTTCCAAAGAACTGGCGTGGGGGGAGAGGTTCCTCTCGTACAATAACACAAACTGGGTAAATAAACACCAGAAGGCAAAATGGTTGAAGATTTGTCCACAAAAAGGAACTAAATCAGTTCTAATATTTAGAATTTTGTTTATTACTTTGTGTAATATTTCTGAAAAAGAATGTCATTTTTTTGGGAATAAAAAGGGCAATTCAACAATAATTTTTCTTTATTAAAGATAAATGTTTCATTTTTTTAAACTTATGTTTGCATTTCATCAAAATAATCTTAATGAATTTTTATTTTTAAAGAAAATTGCTTAGCAAAGAACAAAAAAGGGCTCTGGAAAAATTGGTTATCTTTTTTTCGAAGACATTTTATCTTCTTTATGCATTTACATGTTTTCAGCTGCTACAAAGATTCATGACTATAGTTTTAAGTCTGATAAAAACTAATAAACATCAATTAAAAAGCTGTTCATACAACCAAAAAAATCTGAACTTTTTATATGCGTATTAAATTCCAGTGTGAAAAAAGTAAAAAATAAAAGTAGAAGTTACATGGTGTATTCTCTGTTTTTTTCTTCTTTTTTTTAAGTTTCTGACCGCTGAAAAAGAGAAACATTTATGGGCGGAGTGTGTTTCCAGTCGAGCACAAATGAATGTGACACACAAAACACGAAAACTTTGGTCTGTTGCTGAAACAAACTGCCTGCTGACTGTGAGTTTTTACACTTCTTGCCCAATTTTCCACCCGAACATATTGGCTTACACGTGCTGCTTTTATACGAGTTTATTGTAGTTTCTGAAGCAAACTACGGATGTAGTTTTCGGGCGGATAGAGAAAAGTTTTCGCCGCTAAGCTAAATCAACATCAGCTGTGCGGCTAATCACGGCTCAGATAAATCGTAGTTAGTTTTATTTATTTTAGAGTTTTCATTATTATTCCGTGCGTTTTGGTGTTTTATATTTATCTAAATACATTCTAAAAGTCCATGACTGTAGTTCGAGGCTTTTATAGTGGTGTTTTATCCCTTTGTGAGGAGTGGAGATGTCGGAGTTAAGCGATGAGGCCAGTGAGTCCGAGCAGCTGGGGTCCAGCCTCTCCCTGTGGCTGGGGGACCCCCTGCTGCGGCCCGAGGAGCTGGATGTTCCCCTGGACCTCCACACCGCCTGCTCCATCGGACAATACGACATGGTAGCTGAGTGCATCAAAAAGTAGGCTGCTTTTACACGAAAACATCATCCGAGGTGCTCATCTCCTCCAGATTCATGTTTTGTTTTGTTTTTTTTAGGGACGAGGTGAACCTGGATGCCAAGAACATTGGCGGATGGAGCCCGCTCATGTATGCAGCTTATATTGGACATGACAACATTGTCAACCTCCTGCTGGAGGTGGGTGTGGATGTGAATGCAACCACAGCGAAAGGGCTCACTCCACTGATGCTGGCGGCGAGCTGTGGGAATGAGAGCATCGCATACTTCCTGCTTCAGGTACGAAAGCCTCTGAGAAATCACAGCACAAGTTGAGTCAGCCAGCGAAAGTTCAGTCCAAGTAAAGGTTTGCGTAGTTGTTTCTAAGTCGTTATAGAGCACTTTGACTAACGTCACCAGTGAAACGTGGCTCCGCCATGCTGGAAGACAAATAAAGCGCTTTCATCTGCACTATAGCTGATGGATGGAAAAATGCAGTGCAGCCTAAAAAATATAAACATATGGAAGCTAGCTGGCAAGCAACCATATTAGCAGAAATAGAAGTTATTGAATAAAGATGTGTGTGAGGAAATGACAATCCTAATCACATCTTAAGATTGCAACATCCAGTTTTCAACCTGAGCCAGAAAGGTGCTATCTAGATATAATTTACTTCCATTCTTATTTACAAAAAATGCTATTGGGAGTGATATTTTAGTATCAACGTCCTTCAGGGGCTTCCTTCTTCTTTAACCCAACAAGCAAGGGGCGGATCTGGAGCTCAAGGACTGTCGAGGCTGGACGGCTCTGTTTCACTGTACGAGTACGGGCCACCAACAGATGGTCAAGTTCCTGCTCGATAGCAACGCTGATGCTACAGTAAAGTGAGTATCTTTGTGCACATAAACAAATATACAGTTATTAACTTTGGATTTATTTTATTTAATCATTTTCTCCTATCTATAGGGAGCCAGGGTCTGGTTTCACTCCCTTGATGGAGGCTGCAGCTTCTGGACATGAAATTATTGTTCAGTACCTCCTTGATCATGTGAGTAAATATTCCACGCCAGATTATACTTCTGACATTTGATCAGTCTGAATGTATTAAAGGGAGGTATTCTCACCAAGAAAATGCAAAATGCACACAAAGATGGACCCAAAGTGACACTGAATTGGCTGCATTCTTTGTTTCTCTTTGATTTATTTATAGAAAGTTAAAGTTGATGATCGTAACGCCAAAGGAGAGAGCGCTCGGGCCCTCGCCATGATCCATGGCTACACGAAGATCGTCAGCCTCATTGACGCTCGTTCTCCAAGAAACAAACCAGGTGATTATTTGAAAGATGCTGCTCGTTTTTGCAAATTATAGTTTTCTCAACTTCTGATTTATTTATTGTTGAAGTTGTACGCTCCGACTTGTCAGGTCACTTTGAAGACTTGAGCTCCTCGGAGGACTCGGACAGCGCTCCGCCGAGGCTTCGGCCCAGTCGGAGCCGAGCTAAAGGCGCCAGCATCCACGACGGGCCTCAGGCCATCGCAAAGTTTAGAGTCGGAGGCGTCGGCAAACAGCACGGTGGGGTGTCACATGAAGTATCTGCTCCAACTTGTGAATTTGCAGAGCTTGAGCTGATATTTACATACATCCCGGTTTTCTGACGCTACATGTTAAACGCTGGTTTTGATTTTCACAGAAGCTCCCGCTGCGCTGCCAGGCTACACGATGTTCCGTGGTATCGGAGAACAGAGCGAAGGCATCTGCTACAGAGACGTGACCTCGCCAATCAACGAGCTGGACGGTCAGAGCCACAGCAGCAGGGGTGAGAAGGAAAGGATGTCAGTCTTGGCCTAAAGTTTGGATGAAAATGGCGTGTCGATATGTTAAATGCATTTATTTTTTATTTTTAAAGAGGACAGTCCGTTCTTTGACAACGACATGCCCACCATGAGGAGCAGCAGTAGCAGCAGTGAAGGTCTGCCTCATGCGATCGGACTCAGCTGGGAAGGTTCTGTGGAGAGTAACGAGGTGAACACAGCAGGATGTAGTTAAAGAGAAATTCGTTCATTTATTTGTTTATGAAGTTGTGACTCGTCCGTGTTCCTCCACCAGGACTCGGACCAGTGCAGGAAGAACAGCTCTCGCAGAGTAAATAAAGGTCATCACTCAAAAGGCAAAACTCGTCATGGGAACAGCGAAGCGGCTCACTCCGGCAAGACAGGAAACTGTAGCAAACAGACAAACGTCTGTCCCCCACCTTCCTACGCTGGACCAAAGGCACGTCTTTTCATCTTTCTGTTTCGTCTCGGTTCATTGGGAAGTTTTAGATTTGTCTCTTGGCCTAAAGTCTGTTTCTCTTGCAGGATCTGGCAGAATTCTTGGAGCAAATTGGCTTCTCCAAATACCTCCAGTTACTTGAGGAACAGGACATCGACCTGAGGATATTTCTCACCCTAACGGAAAACGATCTGAAAGAAATAGGAATCACGTGAGAATTTTTTCGTCTTTAGTTTTTAAAATCCCATTACAAATAGTACTATAAAGAGCCCTTTGGGTGTTATAGGTTATGTCATTTTATGTAGTGCTGAACTTCCCCTTGTTCTCCAGACTGTTTGGACCCAAACGTAAGATGACTTCGGCTATTGCACGATGGCACAGCAACGCTCGACCGCCCTGCGATGCTCTGGAACAAGCTTACGCTGATCAGCTCGAGGCCGAGATGCAAGAGATGGCGATACAACTCCACAAGGTATCTGAAGAAAATACTAGCTAAAAGCTAAACAAAAAGAAGCTTCTTTGCATTTTTAAATGGCGTTCATCGGCCTCTGTAGCGCTGCGAGGAGATCGAGAGCCTGCAGAGCCAGGTGTCTCAGCAGAAGGAGCTGCGGACGGTGATGGAGGGATGCCTGATGGAGGACAAGGTGGCATGGAAGAGGGTCCACGCTGAGCTGGTGGAAGACCACCGGCTGGCTCAGGATGCGAGCAGCACCCTGACGAAAGCGAGGGCGTGTCAGGCCGAACTGTTCTCTCGTTTCACCACAGACGGGAAAAGGAGTTCTTTCTCTGGTCCCGAAGTGAAAGAAAAAACGGACACCGGTGGTAAAAGTGAGTCAACACCGTGCTGGATAATTTATTTAGAAATTATTTAAATACAGTTTTAAATCAATTCTGATATTTTCTCATAGCTGCGGACGAGCTGAAACATTCCACTGTTGTAGATCTGATGAAGAAACTGAATTCTTACCAGGAGGAGATGGGTAAGTTAAGAGTAACGATTAGATACTGACTGGTTTTGATGGTGGATCATTAACGCTCATCGCTCTCTCATCACAGCAGGAACTCTGGAAACCATCCTTCAGAGTCTGAGGCGCCTGAGTGCCCCCGAAAAAGTCTCAGACAGCTGGGAACGACCTTAGGTGTCTCAGGTGACACCAGTCATTTGTCTCAACACGTCTTTGTCTTTTAATAAATTAAACTCAACTTTATTCTCTTCTGCTCCGCAGTGGATTTTCCTCACGTTTGACGGAGGGTGATGTAACCACCCTGGACAAGTCTCTGAATTTGGGGAAGGCCGAAGATGAGGTCAACTCCGCTGGAGCGAAGCGGCACAGCGAAAGGAGCAGACCCGTCGGTCGCCTGCGATTGGCTGATGGACCGGAGCTCGCCAGAAGAGGACGAGAGCAACGCAGCTACTGCAGAGAAACGACAAGCAGGCGGGAGGGCTTCATGATCCCAGATCTCCTTGTGCTGATGTGTGCTGGACTTCTGTGGTCGAGTTTTTTTAATTGCAAAGACAAACAGGAGGGAGTGAAAACGGATCAGAGGGTCTTCTGCTCTGCCCTGTTTTTTTACTTCATCACTGTGGAGTCAACATTCATTCTGCAGAACCTCTCAATGAAATTTATTACTTAAAAAAAAATTCTTAAGATGAGGATTTCAGAATTTCTTGACACTGGACAGTCTACTTTTTAATGGCTCCATGCTGTTGTGTTTTATTTGATCGAGAAATCCTCCTCGATGATTTTAAAATTACCAAAAAAAAAAGTTGAGCAAGTCCTCTGGACGGGTTCTTCTTTGTTGAAATGTTTAGACTCTTTTTCAAGAGACGTCTTCAGTCTGAGGAGTTGCAGGTAAACCCAGCCTTATAAGCAGTACCTTCACATAGTGGATCAACAAGTTAACGATGACGATCAAAACTGGATATCAGCCCAACACCTGATTGTCACTGTTCTAATTACAGCCTATCAGAGTCGTACTTTCAGTAAGTTATTATTGTAATTATGTTTTTTGTGTGGTCCACACTAAGGTGAGGTCTAATGGGGATTCCTTTAAACAAAATTCAAGATGCCAAAATACTAAAGAATAAAAAAAAGACACTCTGTGTCATGAATTGGTTTTAATATCTACATAACTTGTGTACAGCTTTCAGAATTTTACAGAGGGGTAAAAAAAACTATAAAATTCAGCAAATTTGGATTTAGCTTTAGTTACTGTTATAATTTCACCTACATTATTGTGAATTCAGAAACCAAATCAAATGCAAATAAATGACCTTGTTTGTACCTAAATGGCTGTCCAATAGAACACTTAAAACCTTTCTTTAATCAGAACTTAAGTCTGAATTTACTTCAAACAGGCAAACCTTTCTGCAGAATGTCCCAGGATGAAGACCTCGTGTTGGCGCTGGAAAGCAGGTTGAGCTGTGCGGAGGAGCTCACGTGTACTCGCACAGGTGACCGCAGCCAGCAGGGCAGTGAGCGCTGCTCTTCAGCCAGTTCATTATGTGCTCCAAATGTCCTCCGTGGCTGCAGCCCTGACACCACACAAACAGCCCCTTCACCACATGGTGGCACACCGCACAAACACTGGCACACTGCCGGCACCTGAAGGAAGGAAGGAATCGTATTTGTGAGCTACTTTTACAGAAAAATTAAATAAACACTCAGTGTTTTCTATGTCAGTAGAATTTAATGCTTAGATAAGCTCAATTACAACATAAATAAAAATCAATTTTTAGCCAATTCAGAGGCCTATCGGTGATTAATTCTTCCCCATCAAGCTTATTTCACACGACTCAAATATAGCACATCAGGACGGGTCTGACCCGGTTGAAAGGAGCTTCTGGGTCAAAGAGGTTGTTTTAGGTCATGGGGGATTTGCAGAATTCTAAGTCTGATAAATGTGCCTATACACTATAAAAAGTGACAGATTCTCCATCCTTAAAACAGGAAACTAATACAGATTGAACTGAATGGATCAATTGTGTTCCCTATCATGGTAAGTTATTTAACTTCCATAATTCGATTCAAAAAGTTAAAGTTTGTCTGTAAATGAATTGCAAACAGGACCGAAATCAACAACTTTCAGGGAAGCATAAAAATAGTTTTGAGGGGAGAAAAGGGTAATAAAAAAAGAATAAAGTATGAAAAGAGTCTGTACCTGTCGCAGATCCATCCCTTGTTGCTCATTGGTCGCTTGCAGTTGCTGCAATTGATGTGCAGAGTTGTAGATGTCTGGTTGAGGCAGGTGATGGCGTTGCACGTACTCAGCTTGATCACCTCATTGGACACGTTCCAAAGCTCGAATCTCTGCAGCAGGTCTATGTAGGACATGTACCAGTGCTCCTGACGGGAAAAATCGCAAGGCTTTGTTGGACCTCAACAGAAAAAAATATTTTGTAATGGAGAAAAACTCATAAAATAAATGTTGAAACTTATTTTTAAACGCCCCTAACCACTGCCACAATCACCACAGAAAGTTCAACCTGTTGCTTGAACTCGGGATGATTTCTGTTTCTACTCTAACCTGGGTGAGGTCGTCGATCTCCTTGCGAATCCTTTCCCCCATGACGATGAGCACGGACACAGCCATCTGCACGTCGCCCTGCTCAGCGTAGTAGCTGAGCATCTCGCGCACGATGGGGCAGAAGAAGCTGGCGGGCAGGTGTGGGCTGAACAGCGGCTGGGAAATGGAGATGAGCGAGAACGACTCGATGGGCGTCAGACAGGTGACCTCCGCCTCGTTGCCGCTGACATGCGGCGAGTCGGCTTTGTCCTGCTGAAGGTGTTCCGGCGCTGATGGATTATCCATGATCTCGTGGCGCAGCTGAAAAGCCTCCTGGGGCAACGTGTACTCCTGCTCTTCTGTTAACAAATACAGAAACAGACATATTTGATAAAGGAAGGTGGGTCACAGTTATAAACAGGTACAGATTAAGGCAAATAACTAGTTCCTCTGATGATGAGAGAGTGACTGACCAGCTTGGTTGTCCTGTTCCATGGAATAGAGGTCATCGTCGTCCAACTCCACATCAGCAAACATATTCTCCACAGGGCCGTCACTGCCCTCCGTCTCCTCGTTTTCTAAAATTAATTAAACAGAATATCTTAAAACAAGAAGAGTGACTCAGACTGGTCTTTAAGACTGAATCAGCCACTCTCACCTTCATTGTTATTGCTTATGAGCGAGTTCCCAGGCTCCAGGTGGATGTTATCCTGCCTGCTTTCACCTTTACTGCGCTCCAGTCTGTTCTCTGCTCCAATCCCCGAACTCATTTCCTTCATGCTGAAACTGGAGAAAAACGCTTAGTCACTCCAGTTTGGCTTATAATGATGGCAACCGTTTGTTGAGTGACGGCCCACTCGTTTACCTGTTCATTAAAGGCAAGGAGCCGAGCTTACTGAGGTTGAGGTTGGGAGCTGGTGCAGCCGGGTTCGCTGGGTCAGAGAACATAATTCTCAGCATGGTCCATGTCGTGGAAACCTTGGAATTAAACAGAATTAAATTATTCATGCGTTAATCAAAATGCACAAGCATGAATTACATTGTTTTTTCCAACAAAATAGGTTACAAAACCACCTCTTTAGGTTTTTCTGTCAATTTAAATCACCACTGACTGTACAGTTACTGTAAAGTTTAAAGCAAATGTAACGGTTTGTTCTGAAATGGTGATCAATGATTTGTTGGAGAAACTATTTCAGCAGCAATTAAGAGAAAACTGTAGTCGCAAGGTATTAAAACCTGTTTATATTCTAATATAACCTTTGTTAATAAATCAAATATCTCTGAGTTTTGGACTGTTTGTATTCAGAAAGAAGTCATTTTGTGACAAATATAACACACATTTCTTGATCTTTACATATTTGTGGACCAGATGAATGAAAGATTAAAATTATAATGACTATACAATTTGGCTGAAAAAGTGGCAGAAAAAAAAAGATCCAAATAAATGTAACATATTTAAGAAAACACTTTGTTGATTCGTTTTACCTGAGGTCTTTTGAGCTCCTGGGCCACTTTGGCATTGTGATCACACAGCTCAGCAAACGGCTTCCCACACAGGAGGTAGAGTTGTGCCGTCTTAACAAACCAGTCCATGCGGTTACTGTCCAAGTCTGTCTCAAAGACACTAAGAGCACTGGACACGTGGGCAAACTGTTCTGTCAGGTTGGGCCTCTTAAAAGAAAAAAAAGGGTAACGACGGTCGCCTCCAGGATAGGTCTTCCTGTTGGCGTCACTACTGATCAGACTATCATTCACTGCAAAGGCCAGGTCGCCCATCAGACCAAAGCACAGACCCTCAGGATTGGCCATGTCTACAGGACGTGTGGCGTCTTCAAACATGTGCTGGTAGAGCGTGCTGTCTTTAGAGCCAGAGAGCAGAAACTGAGGGTCATGCTGGTGGCGCCACACAATACCGGTGGTCACATCTTTGTGTTCCTCAAATGTGGCAAAGGGAATAAAAGGCCGACGGATGTCCCACACATAGATGTTGTGGTCCACCATCATGGAGCACGTGGCCAAGTGAAACTTCCTCTCTGGTCGCCATTTAACCCGAGCAACCGACGCAATCGTCTGGACGCAGTAGATCTCCTTGGCTCGGTTTGTAGTCATGTCCCAAACCTTTACCATTTTGTCTCTACCTCCTGTGGCCAGCCAACCTCTGAAACAGTCACAAGGAAGAGCTCTAATAAATCAGAACTTAAGTGATGAACAGAATAGTAAGTAAAATCTGATTTTTTAAAAACCTGTCATCAGGATGCCAGTCGCAGCAGAACACAGGGCCAGTATGAGCAGTAAACATTCTCTCAAACCGATCTGGTCGTCTTATGTCCCACAGTTGGACATTACCATTTTCAAAAGACGCAGCAAAAGTGAAATAATCCTTCATGCTAAACTGAACGTCCCTCACACTCTCTGACTGACCTAGATGCAAAACAAAGTCATCAGGGTAACATTTTAAACAATAACTGATTAAATATGTTATTTTGCAAGGTAACTAAATTATCTATATCTCATTTCAAACTACCTGAGAAAGTACTGACAGACTCCTTCTTGCGTAGGTCGAAGCACTTCATGAAGCCGTCCTGCGAGCCACTCAGCAGCATATAAACCTCCGTCGGATGGAAGCACACCTTATTTACGGTGCGTTTGTGCTCAGTGAACAGCTGGTCCTGCTTATTGCGCGAAGGCTTTCCCAGATTCCACGTGACCACCGCTCCGTTCGTGGCAGCCGTGGCCAGCAGGTTCTCCTCCATCTGGTGCCACATGACATCGGCGCAGCTAAAGTTCAGGGACGGTTTGCGGCCAACGCGTAGGTTCAGCTTCTCCACAAACTGCTCCTCCTCTAGCCCGTAGATCTTGAAGATGTTGCGCCCAGCAACAACCACCTGCGTGGCGTCGCGACACACGCTGATGGCGTTGGCTGGAGCGTCCAGGTGGCAGAACATGGTTCGGCCACTGATGGCGTTGCTGCCGAGGGCTGTGGTGACCCGGGACATTTTCTCCATGTTCCTAATGGAGATTCAAGAATTGAGGAGGCAAAAAGAAAAAGAAGACATGCAATATATTGAGTGCAAATTAAAACTCCCATGTTTGTGACAGGAAAATTCTAAAATGTGAGAAAAAATATAAACTTTGCACCAGAAGGTGGCACTCATAGAAGGAGCAAAACAAAACTTCGTCTTTAGGGTGAGAGAGGCCAAAGGTAGTAGGTAAAAAAACACATTAAACTTCACAATATAATTTTTAAGTTTCACGTAAATATAAAAGCTGTAGCACTGACTTGGTGAAGAACCGATGACCTCATCAATATCTTCATCTGCTACCATGAGGGCTAACCTGTGGGTGAGACAGTCAGGTAAACAACATGCAGAACTTGTGCTGCACTGAACTTAAGCTGAAGCTTTGATGTGCAAGTATATAAAATTATAATCAACTATTCTTCACAAGTTACTGTTTAAATCCATAAAATAAGACAAAACAACACATTATTCTAACATATAGTCACTTACAGAACAGCAATTATTCACCAATCATTATTATAGACAGTAAACCTGTTTACAGTTCCGTCACACAATCATATGATTATATATTGCTTGACTGGTGCTGCCATTTTGAGGGATCATGTATACAATATGAACATGGAAAATGATTAAATGGAAGGTTATTTACTCCGGTGACAACAGACATTCAAATAAAGGTGAATATACTTAACAGACTCATAGTTTCTATTTATTTTTCTGAACATAAAGATGGGTCAAATCAAATGACCTAAACATGGTAAGTACAGCACAAACTAAAAGCATGCTAGCTGATGCTATTTTATTTGTTGTTTTGTATGGTTTCTTTCTGAATATATACATTGTTGCAGTTGTTTTGTTTTTAAGCACTAAGCAAAAGTAGCACCATTTATTTGATTTATAAATAAAAATAATGCACTTTAAAATAATTGTTACAAAAATATGTTTGGTTGCCTTAAAAATAGAATAAAAATATTCCCAAGTAACCTGTTACTATGTAAGACTAACTGATTAGTTAATGCTGTCCAAAAAATGGGGGATTACTATGGTTTAAATCAAGTAGCAAGTTTAAAAGTAAATAAAGGATCGAGCTTTCCAGGTGTTTGATGTTTTCTGTTCACGTGATTGATTATTGGTCACTTGGCGCTCACGTGAAGGATCTACTCACCCATGGGGGAGCAACATGTGCAGGATCCAGGCTCTCTGAACATTATTAAGCCTCCTCTTCCTAACACAGCATTCCCGTTTCACCGCCGTGCCGGAGACTCATTTCACTGTGAAAATCTGTCGAGAAACAACAGTCAGCTTCTCGCTCAGGTGGTGAGTTTTGCCTACAGTCGGTGCACTCCCACTGTAAACAGGACCGCGACGTGACGTTAACGTTAGCTAGCTAACCCAGAACCGGAGGAACTTTATGGAGACCAAAACGCACGAGGAAAAAAAATATTTACTATACCAAACAATTAAATAAATTCGTAGACGTGTCAAAGCTATAACACTTTGAGTCAAAGTAAACACTATACTGAGGAAATGACGTTAGTTCAAGGGACAAACCTAATGTACTGAAGATGTTGCTAACTAATTACAGCACCGGAAGTTGTATTTTACTATAATCTCGCGAGACTTCATCCCCACTTCTTTTCCCGCATCCGGATCAGAGGGTTCAGTGTTCAGCTAAAAATGGCAGTTCTGGCCACTGGCCCCTAAACTAATCTACCGGTACACTTTATACATTTATGGTTCTTGTAATTAATTTACATTTAATAAGTATGTGTGAATCCACACATATGTTCGATGGATGCGAAACAGTTTCAAAATAATCAGAATAAACATTAAAGTTTCAGGGATAAAATCATTTTATCATGTGTTTAATATAAAACACATTTTAAAGCATAACATTTATTTACATACGACGGTTAATTCATTTATTCCATTTCTGCGCTTTACTTCCCATAAATTTTATCTCTGTCTTTAATGCACTGAAATAATGTAATCACAATCATCTCCTGTAGTCTTTTAGTATTTTTGTAGTCCGAATCTGCACACCAGAGATGTGATGCTTGTCTTTTTAAATCATTCTCTGTTCAAATGAAACTTATTAATCTCTAAATTAGTTTTTGCAGGGAAAAAGCTACATATTTGTTGTTCATTGTAATGGATAATCTTCCCCAATTCTCTTTTGTCTTCCCTAAATTGAGTTGATGCTGTGACCTGTGTGCCATGAGTGCTCTGTTTGCCTGTGAGGACCCAGCCACATGGAGGAGTGTGTATGGAAAGTACTGGGATGTTGTGGAGGCCAGGGCAAAAACCAAGAAATCTGGGAACCTCCTAGAGCTTGAAAAGTGGTAAAAATAATCTTTTAATTCTTAAATTTACAACTAAAGAAAGTTTTTCTCCAATAAAGTTCCCACAGAAATTAAATATTTCCCAGTAAGTGCATATATTTGCTATTTGACTACTTTCGATAGAAATGATCAAATGACTCCAAACTGTGTGTCTGCGATCAGGTACCGGGAGGATCTACCCTTGCTGATTTCAAGTCGACCCGACAAACACATCACTCAGTCAGAGCTGGTGAAACTGATGGAGTGGAAACTCACTGTAAGCCAGTGCTTCTCAAAGAGTGGGGCACCTTTGAGTTCCTATAAAAAAAAAGTTAAATTAAATAAAAATATATATTTTTGGCCTTGAAGAAGAAGCACAGCAGAAACCAAGATACCTCGTGTATCTTGAAGTAAAAAAAAAATTTTTTTTTTGTCATGCGAGTGATTTGTACAGATAAATAATTAAATATTATCAGTTCTTCATTATCTTCTTCTTCAACTGTTTTTGCTGCAAACGGGTCTTGTACAAAAGATTCTGTCACACCGTCTGTGTTTGTCTGTGTGAAGAGAGGAAAGTTTAGGCCGAGGCTGCAGCAGCTGGTGGCTTCCAACGGTGAAGACGTGGTTGAGAAATGCTCCAGAAAGGCGTTCGGCCTCCTGCCTGACGTGCAGGCGGCGATAGCAGAGCTCAGCTCCCTAAAAGGAGTCGGTCCAGCCACCGCCTCAGGTTGGCTCACTTCAATTTTTGTATCTCACTATAACTGGGGCAAACCTGCTATTAAAAAACTCAATAATTCACCTGTTTCTGGGATTCTCTGAAAGGACTGGGTGATTGATTTTCAATAAGTTCACAGAGTCCTGCCCACAATAAGACGGACTGAGGGGCTTTGGAGCTTTCTGCTCTCATCGTTGGTATTCTCGTCATGGCTGCAGACAGTTTGTTTTGTGACTGACTGTCCTTTTCATTCCAGCTGTGTTGGCAGCCGGGGCTCCACAAGTGACTGCGTTCATGTCTGATGAGGCCGTGGAAAGCGTCCCGGGGCTGAAGCCCATCCAGTACACAGCCAAACACTACGCTTTGTACCTGAACAAAGTGGCTGCGCGGTCTGCAAAACTAAACACGGGTAAGATGATGGCACGAGGCTGCACCATCAATTTAGTCCTTTTGCAAAATCTAATGATGGAATTTCCTCTGAAACTTGCGTAGTGTTTCTGATGTAGTGAACAAACTGAACTTGTGCTGCTTCACCTTGTCCCCCCCCCAGTGGACCCGCAGCAGGACTGGACCCCCCACAGGGTGGAGTTGTGTTTGTGGGCAATGACCACGGCCACGCGGCTGCAGCTCCCACTTGTACAGGATGTCGAGGTGAAGGGCAGCAGCTCAAAGGAGACCTCAGACCCTGAACCAGACCAGAAACCAGCAAAGAAGCTCAGAACTGTATAAAAACCATCAACTTTCAAATTTTTTTAAAAATAATTTTACAGAAACAATAAAGTTTGTATACAAAAAGGGAAATAATACTAATTAGTTATTTTCCGCAACTTTTGTAAAATTTTGTTCAGTGGTTTATGAGATATTTTGCTAACAGATGCACACTCAGGAAGCCTCACGCACCTTCGGCGGGCGACAAACATTCGCACACAGGAAGATGAAACCAGCTACGAAAGCTTTGCAACAAAACAGAAGCAGGAAGTGGCCACCGTATTATTCTTTATTTATATTGTTTCTAAATTAAAGCAAAGTACAATGAACAGTACAAAATAAAACAATATATTCATGTATACAATATAAAATGGTTTCATTCAGAACATTTAAAAAGTACAATAGTTAGTGAAGTAATTTATGAGGACTTTGATATAAATTATCCATATCATATGTAAATTTAGTTTTCCTTTAGTCAGACCCAGAGAGAGGAAAAAAATAGTTTATTTTGCTTTTTTTTTTGTAAACGCTGTTGGCTCAACCTCTTCTCTGGTCTGAGAGATTGAACCTTGTTAGCTTGGCACCATTTTATCGATACAAAGAAAGCAGCTTGTGAAAAACTACCACAGCAGCACAGATATGACTTTCGTTGTTTTTTTGTTTTTTTTAATCTCTTAGAGTGAAACGACTCCTTATGAGAAACCACCTGTGATGTTTCTGCCTGACTGAAAGGAGGAGTGGGAGAATAATCTGTAGAGAAGCATGAAACTGGGAAAAATAAGAAACTTCTTGCTTCACTTTTCTTCCAAAAGCAGTCCCACTTTAATCCTGACCCTGCGGTATATTTTAACGTCTCCATCCAAACAAATGTGGGATATGAAGTAGAGAATTTCAGCACTTCTGGTGCCCTTCAAGAACCTCTAAATCAGTTGATAAATTCGTGTTTAGAGGAGCTACATTGGCCTGCTTTTACCTGCACAGTCCTGTAACCAGAGAACACGTCTTCGAGCTAAACACAAAGAAAAGGCAACCTGGCGGGGCTTGTTGGCACACAGCAGCTCAGGGCGGCTACAGATGTTGGCGTTACGACTCCTGTCTCTCACAGATTCTGTACACGATCGTAGAAAATGTTTCACACAGCGAACAACAACAAAGTGGCCTTTGCCTCTGCTTGGTTTTTTTTTTATAGAACAAGGCGTTTGATGTAACGGCACAATGACTCGGCATATAGAGAGGAAATAAAAAAAGACTTCTGCACACACGTCAGTTAATTACACACGGTTTGGGAGAACTCACATTACCAAGGAGTTGGACAGATCTGCTCGGATAATTGGACTTGAAGCGGTACTCACCTTGTGAACTTTTCCACATTTTGTCACATTAAAACCACAAAACTTCAAGTATTTTTCCGGGATTTTATGTAGAGCAACAGAGAAAAACAGTAAACGGTTTTCAATCATTTTTCTTTTTTACAAATAAAACTCTAGTGGAACTAAATGCCCTCATTAGTGAACAAACAGCATCGTGTCAGCTTCATCCGCACCCCTGCGCCGCCCTCTCCGTTCAGTCCATCATTTATAAATGGAAAGAATACAGCCACTGCCAACCTACCAAAATGGCCGTACACCTAAACGCAGTAATCTCTGAAGCAGCCAAGTAGCCCACGATCACATTTTGTGGTTATAAAGTGACAAAATATGGATAAATTCAAGGGGGTATTAATCCTTTTTCAAGCACTATAACTTCTTGTTTTTTAAGGATAAACATCCAGCTAAAATGTACTTTTAGGTTCTGGTGTTTCCTCACAACAGCCGGTCATCATCCTGACTCTGGGGAGGTGTGGCAATAAGATGAGGGAATTAATTACAAACCTGAATTTTTTATTCAGGGCGTGATTTAGGTGTTATCCTGTCTGCCACCAAGGAAAACAAAAAGCAGTTGCTTGACAGTCAGAGAATCTCCTAAAAACTGAGCAGCAGAGGATTTGACTTACATTTGATTGGCTCAGAATCAGGAGATTTGGCTTACAGAAAAGTAAAAACAACAATTTTTCCACCTGGTTGCTCATTTATACTTCTCTAATATCTTTTTGTTACCTTTTTTAGGGTCAAACATAACCCAAAGACCTTTGATTTGGGTCTTGAATGTACATCCAGGAGGAGTTAAATCCACAACTAATATAATCTACAAAAACATATCCGTCTACTAGCCCTTTTTTTCTCCATAAACTCCTGCGGGTTTCTATGAATCTTAAGTTAAAGAGGCACATTAACCTCTCTCAGGCATCCTCTTTTATCTTCATTACAGGCTAACAGGCTATGTTTGCATTATTCATTGTCTGATCTTTACTATCCAAAGCAATCATGTAATATTTCCTGATATGCACCAGTTTTCCACAAGTATAGATGACGACCACACATTGTCAGATCTTTTCTTCTTTAAACGGATCTGGAAATGGCTTATTATACTCATTCGCTTCATCCAACATGAAGTCTTCTGTCACTACTGACAGCTTCGTGTGGAAGTAAAACGCCGAGTGCTGCCGACCGTCAAAACTGGCCAGAGAAATTACAAAAACCCCTTAGGCAGCGTTAGACATTTAAATGAATTATTGAAAAAGAAGGAAACAGCATCGAGTAAATGTAGCTGCTATCCTCGTTTTCAGATTCTCAAAAAACTCAACTTGCTCCAGCGATGATATATAACAGAAGCCCCCTCCATCCAGTATTTGCAGGAGGGCCGTTGTGGGGGACGAGGTTATGCTACTGTAACGAGAAGTTCAAAACAAAAAGGGGTTTGGCTACATGAGAACATCTCAAACAGTCCAGGGGTTTTCACAGGCATGTTTGAATTTCTTTTCACAAGGAAGTCCTTTCTGATCACATACATACATTTATACAACATAATCATTTCAGCTGAAGATACAAGTCAGCAGGTTGAAAACCAACAACCCCTTTTTCTCCCTCTTCCTTTAGTCCTTTTTATGGCTTATTAAGTAAAGCACTGACGTCTTGGTGGTGGTCGCTTAACAAACCGGGTGGATTTTGCCTAGTTTTTTTTTTAGATTATCAAAGCCATATAAGGATTTATCAGGACAATCACACTAATAATGTTGCACCATTTGAAATTTTTCTTCCCCCCCTTTTCAAAGAGGGGAAAAAATACAAATAATAATAAATATAGTCTCGGTTATGAACATACGATACACAACATCCACTGTCAAAAAGAAAAACGGGGACAACAGAATAATACCTTTTTCTTTTTTTCTTTCTAGTTACATTCCTTTACAAATGTATACAGTCCCTAAGAATGACAAACTGAGGTATTGACTTGACGCGCGGCGCCCCAACGCCTCCTGGGGCTCGCAGGTCAGAGGTCGGGCGGTGACACGTTCACACCTTTCTCCAGTTGGGTTTGTCAGAGCGAGGACAGGCGGAGGTGCGACAAAAAGAAGTACGTGTTTGTCCTTGTCCCGCTGAAAATCACGGAGTATGACATGGAATACTTTACACGGAGCGCCGAGCGTCCATTCAGCGCAGCAACACGAAGCATTCACTCCCTGGAGTGACGTTCTGTATCCTCTGTTGTCACAAAGTCACTTTCATTTTCCAATATTGTGTTTGTTTTTATTTATTTTATTTTTTTTTGAGCTTGTGAACTATTTTTTGAATCCACAGTGTAGGTGTCATGACAACAAAATGATGCTGAAATACTCAGGTCCTTAAGATGACTTGAAAATGACAGCTGACGTCACAAGTCTTGACAATTAAAGGAATCGTCCGGTCATTTTTGAAGGGACGTTTTGTCATATCCTTATCAATAGCTAGTACCTTATCAGCCGTGACATCAGTCATGGAGCACAGAGTGTGGGGAGACGGGCAAAAGTCTTCATCCAGGATGGGCTAATGGCTATGCGCATAAAAAAAAAGGATTTTCAGGCTTGTAGAATAATAAAAAATCATTCTTTCTGTGATATCGTTTGTTTAGTTTGTTGCTGTTCAAAAAATTGAACATTGTCCACATTATTACTCAAATGGTATATGTGTTTGGGTAAATAGAAACAATTTCGTTTTCGGTGCACAGAAATGCCAAAACTGTCGTACATTTGAGCTTTTAAAAACTTTTTTAGCATATAGACCCTAAAACTTATCATATAAACATGGTAAATATTGTAAATCTGGCAGCATGGTTAGTAACGTAAATGCCACAAATAGTGCAAAAGTGATTAGCGAATGTAGCATTCTGTGACACCAATATGATGTTTTTGAGAAAAAGTGCTTTAATCAGCCTGAAAAACAACATAAAACACGGCCTTTGTTTGGTTCACCATTAGCCTAGCCTGGATGAGGACTTCTGCCGCTCAGAAAAGATACTGACTATTAACAACTATTGACACAACATCACTTCAGTTGACCCCACTAACCCTTTAAACAACAACAAAAAGGTTCACATTATCCAATTAATAAATAAACCCTGCGTTTTGTTGTCAGTTTTCACTCTGAGCACCACTTGTTGTGAGTTAGTTGTGTTTTCAGTTTGGCGTGCCAGCAAAAAGCCACAGTGACCCCACCTCCCTTCCTCCTCCTCTTCCTCCTCGTGAGTTAAAGCAGGGATGTGGATAGAAAGAAATGTCATTGTTGCTTTTTTTTAAAGTTATTTTTTATTGCTGCCTTCAGAAATAAACCCACTCCTCTGCAGATTTGATTTGTGGCACAGATTCCGACTACGTGCTTTAAAGCAAAAACTCTGATGTACAATTAGTTTTAGGAGCTGATCTTACGCTCTCGCCTTTCGCTGCTATAAATCATTCTGTTTCAGAGGCACGTGTCATGAAGTCAGCGTCTTCTAATTTGAGGTCATAACATCAATGAAAGATGCAAGTGATGAAACATCTTCGCTGGAAGAATAATGCGGATGAGCTTCAGACACCGCGCTCCTCGAAACGGATCTGAGGAACTGTCATCTGTACTTGTTGCTACTGTAATCCCTCTTTAATAAAAGAGACGTATTTCTTTGATTTGCAAAGTATCTGTAAAAAAGGATTCTCGGTAGATTTTTTGTTGTTGTTGAATGATGTCATTTGGGTTTAACGTTGGAGGAAACGAAAAGTTGTACAAAGGGGAGCGTGGCTAAAAGAGGGAGGGGTCATCAGGGGGGAGGTGGGATCTGCACCCCGAGAAGCTCGTACGCAAAGATGTTCCAAAAGATGGCGAAGAGGAGGAAGGTGATGAAGGAGAAAACGATGACCCACCAGGAGCACTGCTTCTGCAGACTCTCTTCGTAGCTGCGCAGGATCAGCAGCCCCATGCTGATGCCCACCACGGCCCCCGATAGGTGGGCCATGAAGCTGGGCTGGGGGCCCAAGGAGGGCAGCGGCGGCGAGAAGCGGAGCCAGACTGCACGGCCCACCTCCGAGCTCACTGTGGAGGAAAGAAAGATGGAGACTATTCAGTCTGTTGGATCAATTAAAAAAAAAAGAAACACGAGGAAAACAGCAATGTGTTTAAGCAAGTAAACACATATAAGGATAAGTAAAAATAATAAGTAAATAAAGAAAATAACAGACTGCAGGAGCTACAGAAGGCAGTGGTTCTGCCCGGGCTGCAGTGCAGACAAAACAGAGCCTGGGGTTTTTTAGAACCTTGTGACAACAGACTCCTACCGAGAGCCAATCAGCCTCTCAGAACCTCTCAGAACCAGAACACGCACACACTAATGTGGCTGACCCAAGTTTGCCCGATTACGCCCAGCAGAAGTCACAAATAAAGGAGTTATGATCCAGCAGTCAAAATAAAACACTCCTGTAGCAAGCATTATGAAGCATGACATGTTTTTTAAAATTAACACACATGTGCAAAAAGCCTTCCGGAGTCAATAACTTCATATAATTTTTATTTCACACGACAGAAGAAGTAAAAATCTGTTTAATTAATGTTTAATTTTACATTGATTCCCCAACCACTCTATTAAGCGTGTGTGAGAATTCCAGTCAGTCAGCAGTTTCAAATTCTGCTTCTTTCCCCTCACATCAACGGTTAGTGTGTTTTTAAAATAACAAAATTCACCACATATTTAAAGCAAAGAAGGCAGACAAGTTTCCGGTGGATTCAGCCGAGTGCTTTGTTTACGTTAAGCATTTCAGAGCTGCATTTGAACATATGTGGAAAACCACTGGAGTAACTTCTTTCAAACTGCACCATCTGATCTAGATCATTTTTTTAATGTTTCATCTCACAGTTTGCATTGAGTACCTTTGAATTTTGAAACAATTAGATCACATGTAAGAAACTAACCACTCCTTAACCTGGTCCAAGTCCAAAGTCTGAGCTGTTGTCAGTATCCAAAGATGAACTACAGGCAATGAAGTACTTTAAAGTGTAGCTCAAAGTTTCTGCAGGAGGATTTAAGTGGATTCTAATTCTAGAAAAGTGCCATCAAATGTGATTTATCTGCTGTTGTTTTTCCCACGAGTCCCGTTTGGCTGAACAAACACTCTGCACAGACACCGTAAAAACCAAGAGCGAATGGTACAATAATTCAGTTTTCACTGTGCCTCACACGAATAAAATGTCACGTTTCATTTGGATAATCTGTTTGTGAAACAGTGAAGAGAACTCTTAACGTTCCAGCAGAGTTTGGGGGCGGCCGGCTCCGGACAGATGGAGGGAACATATTGCTCACTAATGACAGTCGCCGCTTACTGGCCCTCGTGTGGAGAAAAGGGGACGACTGGAACGCTTTGAAAACGAAGGAAAATACATCCGATTGGGACGTCTCTCGCTACGAGTTATCAACAACTGTCTGTTGTTCGCATATAGAAGGGTTTCTAAGCTTAGATACATTCAATTTGGTTTGATGTTTGTGTTGATGTTTGCTTTTTTTAATTAAAAAAATTAGTTTAACACATTAAAAGAGCAGCAGAGTGCTCTGAGAACAAATGAAGAGAACTTACTGCAAACCAACGCCAGGATCATGCGGAGCAGCTTGTATGGACAACGCATCCCAGCCCAATTCTGCAAGACACAGCAAAAAATACAAAAAGAGCAACAACAAAGAAAGAAAATATAAAACAACCACAACAAATGAGAGAATAAACAGCCTCAGTTTCTATCCTAAAAAGGCAATCAGATGACAAAGTTAAGACCAAACGTATGAGATGGCAGCACGTTCGCAGGACAGAGCAGCGATTTTATGCCTGGCCACTCTCCATTTGGTTCCAGCTCACCGTGGATTTATTATTAATTAGGACTGTGATCATTTAGGGGTATAGGAGAACGTGCAAATGAATAACCCTGATGTCTCTCTGGGGTAACAAGCGGTACGCTGATCCCTGAGGGATTTGAATGGTGAATGTTTGTAGTTTTTTACTGGACTGGACCGTAAGTAAAGCTTATTCTTTTTGGTGCAAGGTATTCAAGTGAGTTAGCGCTACGTTACCCACATAGAAAAACTAGTCCGGCCCAGTTCTGGCCCACACAATGAACTAGTACTCGACCCAGATTCCACAAAGACTGACAGCCCTTTGGTAGCCCAGTTGTGGTTTGCCCGGAGGTGATCCATGCACCGGTCAGCATCACAGAAACCAAACCACAACTGAGCCAGTTCTGGCATGCCATCTTAAAAACAGCACCATCATTGCCAGAGCTGGCCCACACCCAGTTGACAAATTACTTGCCATGCCAGCGGTGCCAGACCTGGCCCACACCTGTCTGCTTTGTGGGAATCTAAAAGAAAGAGAGGATTGGTTTTCATTTGTCTAAGGAGGCCCCGAGTTTCACAGATATTTTACTAACAGACAAAGACACAAGCACACACAGACCAGCATTCTCACCTGCTGTTCACCTTTTAGCACAAACAAAAACAAAATAAAAAAGCAGATTTTTAAAAGCTGCACTTCGCCGTTCCAAGACGTGTTTTAACGACAAACTGTCGCTGCAGCTCGACTTTTGTTCGACTCAGCTGAGCCTGAAATGGCACTGAAGATGAAAACGTCTTTTGAGTGAAACAGACGACGACGCTCGACGGCAGCAGGTTTGGAATTTACTGGGTCGAGGCGAGACGAAGTTTAACGGTTAAGAGAAGAATGAAAAGGGAGAAGAAGAGGCAGTCATCAGAGCAGAACTAAGAGGAGCCTTGAAGGATTTCCCAACAACAAACAGCCGTCGACGTGTAGCAGACCAAACAAACTGTTAGCACGGTTCGCTCTGGGTCTGTCAGCCAACTTTGATTTCCATCCCTGCTGGCGTCTCTGTTGCCCACGGTGAGCGGTGACATTAGTTAAAGCGATTCGTCAGATCTAACGCCGCCTCGAGAGCTGAAGAGAGACTATGGAAGGCATTTCACCCAGGAGCTCTGTGACAGGAACACAAACTGATAAATGTTGGAGGAGGGAAAACAAACAAAAAGCTTCAAAGGAATTCACTTCCTGTTTTTTTAACATATGCAAATAGACAATGTTAAAAATCAAGCTATGGCTCTGAAAAGTCTTCTTCCAATAGATTTATTACCGTAGATATTGCAGCCATTTTCATCAAACTGTAAAAATAACATTGTGTGCCCTGTCTCCTTTTTCAGTATCATGTCTTTTGTTAGCACAAACAAAAAATGACTCAGCTACCACCACACCAAGTTACCTTAAGCTATAGTCGACTAACTCCATAAGGTATTCAGTTTTAATAGTACATCCATTAATTACTTTCTGAGTTTCATTAAAATCTTTCCAGTGGCTCCTGAGATATTATGCTAATAGACAAACTGAGGGTACTCTAAAAGATCATTTCAAAATTTTAAACTCATATCTTGTGCAATCAATTAGTGGTCTGAGCACAAGTTGGGAATCAGTCTCCTTCTACTACGGCACCAAAGTTCAGCAGAATATCTGTAAAATACGCTGAGTTACAGTCATTGATGCTGAAGTCAGTTAGCTGTGGTGGCCATCTTGAATCGAGTTGACTCCATAAGTCAATCAGTTATTCTTTAAGTTTTATTATAAACCTGCTCAGTGGTTCGTGAGATGTTTTACAAATGGCACGCGCACACACACACGCACGCACGCACACACACACACACACGCACAGACCAAAATATTTGCCGTCGGTGGCGGGCGGTTGTTAAAAGATGTTCAGTGGAAGTCTCTGATTTTTCAGTGATGCTGAAAAGCATTTTTAGACCCTACAATAGAAGTGATGATGATGCTGGCAGTTACCATGACAACGTTGGCCAGATGCGCCGAGCACAGGGCGTAGACACCCCCAGAACCCCCCACCACTGGAGCGCGCATGTCTGTGATGGACACTGTCAGAGAGCCTGCAGGGACAGAAGGACAGACGGAGACACATTAGGAACGTCAACATAAAACAAGGGC
>JAVKLF010000047.1:6679641-6692243 GCA_034783495.1 Millerichthys robustus
TGGGACACGTCCCTTAACTTAAGTCAACAAAAGTTTTCTTACTAAGATCATAGTTTAAAGCACAGGTTAGGTTTTCACAAAAATCTATCAATGTATGTGGTTTAGGTGGTATGTCAATTTAAATGTTCAGTTTTTCTCTAGTTGTTCTTCTCCTACTCATTTGAGTTGTTTTTGCCTGACAAATAACTTCTTACCTTGCATTTAAAAGACCAACTTTCATTAGAATGTTTCAGGTGGTTTAACTCCCCAGAAAAAGCAATTCAATTAAATAAATGTTAATGTTTCATCCCTGAACTTTACCACTCGCACCCATGTCGTGTAACAAAAACCAAACAGTAGTAACGACAGCAACCACCGTGCTCGAGTACTTAGAAATACATTTATTAAATTGACATGATAGCATGTTATTATTTTCACGTGCCCCTTGTTTGCTACCATGGAGGACCCACACATAACTGAGATTGTTGCACAAGTGTGATCTGGCCTCAATACACCACTTCTAACATTATCACTGTCCTAGTCTTTAATACTATATTAATTTAAGGTGTCTGATATGTACCACAAGCAAGCAAAGTTTGAAATGGAAAGCATCATATGAAAATAAATTTAAGCATTTAAATGTAATTTCTAACTGTCAGAATGACAAAACTGTCTGAACAATCAAACAATTTACATACAGTTAGTTATTCTTTTGATTAATTCTCACTTGTCTTTTTTAATGTAGTGGGTCAACCTTTAGGCGGGTAATATGGTCCAAACAATATCTTCAGGCTGCTAACGTGAAATCAAATCCCACGGAATTTAATTAAAATTTTTGTTGATCTTAATTAATTTTTTTTGCTTTTGCTTTGTTAGTTTACCAGCTTACTTCCAACACACATAATTAATGGTAATATGTAATTAAATTGTAATGATTTAAAATATAGAGACCAATTTGAAGTCTGTAGTCTTCTTTTAAATGTGGTATCACTTTAGGGACCATTTATTAAGTGCCTTTTAGATTTTTTTTAAATAGGTCAAGTTCCTGCTTGATCTTTTACATAAAAATGATTAAAACAACAGTCACATCAAAGGTCCATATACGCAACCAGTTAACTTTTGTAAGTGTTTTACATCAAACATCATACAATACAAAGATGTGTTTTTAACATTTTGATTGCTTTATGTTTATTTCATAAATATCTGACTCCTGTGCTTCAAATAGCAAAATAAATCTGATATATTTATACAGCCAAACTTTGTGGAGTAGGTACAAGTTTGTCCAGCACTTGTGGAGCCACAAGAATCGTTTCTCATCTCAGGGGTGAAATGTGAGTAATTTAGAGCGCCGTCCCATTACTCCTTCCTGGCTTTGCCTGCGAGGTCTCAAGGTTCAACAAGGCGACTCCACGTATTCGTTGTCCAGACGAGGGTGAAAAGGTGTTGCCAGTGAGCGGCTGATGATTATAACTCGAGGCGCTAGGCAGTCATCTCGCCGGTGTAAAATGTTCCAGATGAGCATGGCCGCGGCAATCGTGGCCAGTAGGCAAGCTGCTATGTCCACATAGCAGGAGTAGGACAGGTGCGTGTAGGGTCCGATTCTGTAGAAGGTCACGAGGCCAATCACAAGCACAAAACCTACACAGGAGCACAAAGAAAAGCTGTTAAAGAAGTGACGTTTTGGGCAAACTGTTCTACAGAAACTACAAATAATTCATAAAAACACTTCTTATTATGAAATTTACTTCAAGCAGACTGTTTAGAAATTTAGATTAAGTTTGCCTTTTTTCCCACTGAATATGTTTGGCTTTTTACAAAAAAAGCTATTGTTTATAAAAGGGAAAAAGGTTGCCGTATTGAAATTAAACGTTTAAAGAAAAGAAAAAGTCAAGAAACAAAATGCCTCTTCATTATTTTATGATGTTATCTGCCAAAGGAGAATTTCCTCAAAAGTTAACAGTTGTAGTTTGAGTAGAAGCTAAATGTTAAGGAGAAATGTTATAATTTTTGATGAATGTTACGGTTAGCAGCCTTTAGGAGTCTTTGCCTGCATTTCACTGTTAGCTGGAGCTCTGCGAGGGGCCTTTGAATTAAGAAACATGTTTCCTCCTTTTAAAAACGTCTCAGATCTCCAGATTAAAGTCTTCAGTAGCACAAAAATATCAGAGCAGAGAATGTGTTTGAAAAGGCCTTTGATATGTTTTCCTTATTTCTTTGATTCACTGAAGTTTAGCGCACACAATGAGGAACTCCTGTTTGCATGTGAAGCCAGAAGGCCCCAGCCTTCAGTTCTTTTGCTGTTCAGGTGTGGTCTGCTAACCGTTCAATTGTTCAGCAATCACACACGTCCGAACTCACCCCATCCTCAGTGGTATAAATAAAAGGACCAAAAATAATGACTGGAAATCGGGATGTTAGCTCTTTAGGATATGAATCAGTTTGTTTCCTGGAGCAGTCGGTGGCACCAGTCGGGGGAGTTCATTTGTATTTCTTTCACTCCTTCTAAAGAAAGATGGCCGTCATTGTTTCAAGTGAGGATGTGGATAATTGTGTCTGTATATCACCGTGTGTATGCAAAGAATGCAGCTGTTTGCTCGATCTGAACATGTTTAACCTGTCTGGCTCCTTATTCAACATAATGAATAATCTCCTGTCCATGTTTCAGCCAGTTCGGGCTGTGTGAACCTCTTTTTTGGCACAGACTTATCTCTCATACTTCCTTCCCCTTCTTCCTCTTTCCATCCTTCCTTCCTTCCCTCCTTGCCACACCCTCAGCGTCGAGGTTGATATATTTGTTGGACTTTTGACATGAGCATGTAAATAACTTCTAGTTTTTGTACATGTATTTGTCTTGACTAATTTCCTTCCATTTTTAGAATCCTGGTTTATTATTAAAAGGCATACAGTTGTTTAAATTTATCACATGCTTATTTTTATTGAGACACAAACGTCTGGGGGAGAAAATAGACATTTTTTTTAAAAAGCTAGACATCTACTGTATCATCTGAACTGAAATGTCAGGTTCCTCCAAATCAAAAGAAACAATAGACTAGAATTCAGAGAGGTAATATTTGCAGTGCCAACTTTTACATCTATTTAAAAAAAAAATAGATTTCAGTTTTGACTTCTAGGTTGAAAAGGCCAGCAGTCTGCTTTGAGCCCTGACCAGCTAACAATACGTAGATGTCACTCTGTGGAGGCCAATATTGTCATTTCCTCACCCTCACACTTGATGAATAATTCCAGTGCGCTTTGGCGCGTCTAAAAAATGAAAACATTCCAGTAAGAATATCTCCATTCATTAAGTACTGAAGCCCATTCACTCACTAACAGGGGGAGGGCTAAAGTAGGTCCAGATAGCTGAATGGACCTGCTTCTATCAGAAGACATGGCCTTTTCTTTGATAAAGAAAATTCATGATATATTTTGTTTGTGGGTTTGTTCTGAGGAATAAAGCAGATACCTCTTTTCCATTTGCTGATAAAGTTGACCAAAGTTAAAATAACTTCAATGGAATTTGTTATACAAATCGCTGACTCAAAAGTGATGAATCTGATTGTTCCTCGTCATTGTAGGTTTACTTCTGAAATATTTTAGGGGACAAATTGTCCTTCATTTGCTCATCTTCATCGTGCTAACGTTGATGTCCTGCATAATCTTACTTCCTGACGTAAAAAATAAATTAAATAATTCTGTAGAAATGATCTGTATTACATGTCTGGTTTGTTTGACAGCAGAGGAATTAGAGTTTTTTTCTCATTGTTTTTGGAAATTAATCACAGCAAATTATTGTACTTTTCTACACTTTAGCTTGTTATTGTTTCACCAGATTTTGTGGGATTGATAATAAATGCATGAAGTCAGCAGATAGATTTAATGTTACATTATTTAGACTTATTTTATAAATGGCATATTAAAACCCAAGTTTAAATTGTTTATAAGCACCTAGTTCCATATTTATCACTTGCAACCAAGCGTGTAGTGGTAATAATTAAGGGTGTAACGATACATCTATCTGTATTGATATTTCAGTTAAATTCAATTACATGAAGAAAATGAAAACAGAATTATTATTTTTTTTATTTAGTTCTTTATCCCCAGAAAATTCTCTACAGAATATTTCTGTTAAGAGTTAGAGAAATAAAAAATAATAATGTTTGCATTATAACAAAAACACTTTAACCATTTTAGCTCAAATATTTCGCCCACAGACTGTTCCCATGTTACTCTATTAATATTCTGCTTTTAGTTGGGAACATACCATCATCAAGTAGACATTTTTTCACAAAGATTAAATGTTTTCATATGTTTTCTTTTTATTTAAAGCATCTTTCTTGTTGCTGTTTTATGCTTTTCTGAGACGGATTCGTTGTCACTAAAGTTTTGCTGGATGTTCTGCCTAATATGGAAAAAATACAGTAACTTTGGGAGGGTCTCGGTCCTCTCACCGAGGTCTTTGGATAACAGCGGTCACCCCTGCTGCAATCTGAGCTGAATACACTAAAGATAATAGGGATGATATTTGTTTTTGCTGCTTTCTTGGACTATTGTAAACACAGACATAAAAGCCAAAAGCTAATCTTGACTGAGGCAATTCCCACCCTGCTGTCATGTGTACCGCAGGATATTTCCCCCCTGAAACGCATAATAAACACACAATCACAACACACACAAACAGTTTATCTGCCTCTGCGAGTGCACACACAAACACACAGTCCCTGTCGAAAACCGTCTTTCCCGTTTGTTCCCCCTCCCCTCTTTTTCCTTCTTCAGCTCAGGGCTTTGCATAACAGGTAGTCACAGACATTTCCTCGTCCTGAGCAGGGATATCCTGGCGCCCGGCAGTCGCTCCCTGGTCCGCTGCAGCTCTGGCCCAGGGATTCTGGACTAGGACTAAATTTAGACCCAGAGCAGACCCCTTCGTTTTGCACTGATGCCATGCAGCTGAGCGACCACATTTCCTCAAAAAGGGGGGCTCAGGGGCAGGCAGTGCCACGTAAAATTAGCAAAAATATCTTGCAGGCATTAGAATGGTTAAACACACAGCAAAAGGCTTATTGCTTTGAGATTGGCTTTAAAGATTGTCAATAAAAGGGTTAGCTTTGAGTTTGCAACCAAACTACGTTCCCCCTTTAATTATATTCTAATGTTATTACACTCTTCAAAAGGACATCTACTGTAATGTCTTCCTCCCTGTCCTGAATTAAGAGGTGTGTATTTATTTAGACTTGTTTCTTGTTCTCAGAGGTAAAGTAATGTAAACGAGGAGCATGCTGGTACTCACTGGCTAATTGAAAGAGTGCAGCGATGGCCTCCTCCCACCACTGGGATTCCTGTGTGATGAAGGGCAGCTCCATCAAGCCTAGGAGGAAGATCAGCTGACCGGCAGTCAGGGCCACTGTTGCCATCAGGTTACACGCACGCATCATGTTAAACTGCACTTTAGGGACCAGAAGAAAAGTTGTCACAACTCTCGTTCTGTGATACAAATGTGTTCAAACTGAACACATCCCAGTCAAAACAAAGCATTCACGAGGAGTGTCACTTCGTCTAAAAGCACGTCTAAATCTCTAAGTACATCTAAATTCTTGGGAAGCTATTCATTACTCATTTGTACTAAGGTAGTATTGTTGTGATGGCTAGTTCTTTTGTGAATGGTGAAGTACTTGTTTGTGTAATATTAGCAGAAGCCCTGCCAATTCTGCCCATTAAGGCTCGCCAGTGGAAGTTCAGCATTTCCCAGAGTTGTTCTTGTGGCATTTTCTCAATGGAGCTTAAGTTAGTAAAGCACATAAATCCGTTACAGCAAGTTTAATGTTTCTCCACATTCTCAAACTCACCAGGGAGGTGGGAAGCCAACAAAACCTAGCCTGAACTTTTTAATAAAGCACATTCCATAAATTCTTGCCTAGCTATTAGGGGTTAATGTTTATTTGAGTGCAATAGATGAGCTTGACTTTAAGAACTGAGTATGTTCATCAGTTTAATCTGTCTACAGTACTTATCTTATTAATGCTCCTGAAAGTGAAACTCTTTATCAGAACCTCAACCCTACATGATACGTTGTTGTGCATCTGTTTTGCAAAGCAGATCTAAATAAGAAATTTAAAGTGAGGTAAAAACTTACATTTAACAGTGCTGCGGGATTCCTGGTAGCCTGCGTACTCTGATCCCCATCCGAGGCTTTCGCACTGCCTATGTGTCCCTTGCACCTTACTGGTGGCCTGGAGGTCGTCACGACCTCTTTCCTCGTCACTGGGGCACATTCTCCACAGTCCCACACTCCTCTTACGTCCACCTTCCAGAGCCTGAAGGACCCAGCTTGGTGTGAAGGCTGCAACATTATTCAGGACAAGTGAGAGCAGGGCTACCACCACCGCCGCCGCCACCAGCCTGTGCACGGCCACGCAACGCCTGACGCCCGCCACCTCTCCCCCTCCGTGGCGTCGCTCCTGCAGCTGCTGTTCCTCCTCAGCGTTCTGCTCGCTCCCCTCCTCGGAGCCAGAGGCACCAGCAGCGCTCTGGGCCCCCTGACTCCGCTCCACGGCCTCCTCTTCTTCCAGCTGTGCGTTAGTGTTTTTACAGCTCGCACAGATGAGTTGGCAGGAGTGGTTTTAGGGGCTAGCTAAAGAACATCTCCATTCATCCTCATTCAGGAGTTGATTGTTGTTGCAGCAGATCCTCAGCCCTCCTCCTCAGACAGCAGTGTGGGTTCTTGAGGATTAATCCAACTGGGACCTGGGTCCATTCCACTGACTTCCACCGTCTGCAGCTTGGCTTTTAAGTCCTTGCTGAAAATTGACCTTGGATTTTGTCTTTGTTCCTAACCTTCTTTTCTTAGCTTCTTTGCTTTGATGCACTCTTCTGACTTCTCTGAGTGCAATAAGTTTCTTTGAAGACAACTTTTTGAAATCTGTTACAAGTAGTGCCACATTGTTTTCAACAAATAAGATAAAAAAAACAAAACAGTGATTTTCTTTTGGGCAGCGTTGCTAGGACCTGACTCGTTGCTACACGAGCTAACTTGAAGCTGTCTCACTGGTGACTGGAACAAGAAGTCCTCTGACCCACCTCCTGCAGCTTCTTTCTGTCCGGCCCATCGCTAGCTCTCTCTCCCCTCCTCTCCTCTCTCCCTCTCCCTCCCAGACACACTAACCGCAGACACACTGCAAATGCTTGAAGTCAGAATTAATAAAATGTGGGCGAGTTGCTCCCCATCGAAGTCTGAGTCATCAGTTTTCAAATCTTGTGAGATTTGAATGGTTGTGTCCTTAATGATCCATTTTAAATGTGTGTGTGTGTGTGTTTGCTTAAGCACGTGCACGTGAGTGTCCAAATAAACTGGCGTTGGACGTCACTGTTTTGTATATTCTTTTGTCTGCAGACCAGGGAGCGTTTGTTAAAGTCCTGTCTCTCGTGTGCATATTTGCCACCACAGTCAGCCAACAGGATGTGTTTCCTGAGAGGAAAAGAGTATGGGAAGAGAGGCCAAATGTAGACCTGTTTCTTCTCTTGTCTTTCCTTTTCTGGCTCTAGATCTCGCCGCTCTGTGTGCAGCTTTTTTTACAGTTTCATCAGTGTGTTTCTGTGGCCATACAAGGTATAATTTTGGTTGACACTTGACTGCTCTTGCTTTCATATTTCACTTGGCCTCCATTACATCTCCTTATAACAGGGCCCCCAAAGATTTGGGGTATTTCCTGTTGCTTGAGTTTCAATAAACAACCCACATCTGTATCTGGTAAAGCAAAAGGGGAGGGAGTAGATGCAAATAGAAACCAGATGGTTGTGGAATTTTAATTCTGGAAACTGAAGCTAAAATATATTTTAAAAAAAAGAAGTGATTGATTTACATCATCAAACCAAAAGGGTAAAAAAAAGGAGAAAGATTGAAAAGCACATTTCTCTCCTTAAGTTTATTGGCATTCTGACTTAGGGTCAGAAACAGGTTGCAAATAACTTGAGAATAACTCTAATATGCATCAGGCTTGTATTTATCCCCAAACAGGAAATCTCTTATCAGATGTACGTAAATATGAACCAATGTTTGCACTGTTGAATAATAAAATGCCACTGGAATGAGCAATCCATGCGAACGACTGTTTCTCCTTATCTTTCTAGTAAAGCGGTATGGGAAAACATGGCCCGGATGTGTGTGAAAACCCGCCGACTGGACGTAGCACAAGTGTGCCTGGGGAATATGGGGAATGCCAGGGCAACAAAAGCGGTGAAGGAGGCGAAGCTTGAGCCCGAACTTGAAGCCCGAGTGGCGATGTTAGCCATTCAGCTCAACATGCTAGTAAGACATTCAAGCATCCATGTGTAAATGGTTTTATTAATTGTTTACTGTAAATAGGATGAAAACTTATGTTTCTCTCTCTTTTTTTAAAGATTTAAGCTGACCTTTATCTGTGCATGACAGATTTTGTTTTTGCTTATGGAATGAAAATTTCAAATAAAGTGTATAAAAATACAAAAGCAGGAGGGAAAGTAAACTAAAATGTATTGGAATCTTTTCTCATCTCCCACCCACTGCTGCCCATCGTACAGTAAAGCCACATCCTTTGGCTACAAATAACACATCCTCTATTTAGGCCCAAACATGTCACTGTGCACAGGCTGCGGGACTTTCCTGACTAAAAGTTGCTTTATTTTCCTCCTTCTTTTCCTGTCCTTCAACAGGAAGATGCAGAAAAGTTGTACAAGAGCTGTCAACGCTATGACCTGCTAAACACTTTCTACCAGGCCTCCGGCCGATGGCAGCAAGCTTTGGAGATCGCTGAACTTCACGATCGTATCCATCTGCGCACAACCTACTACAATTACGCCAGATACCTGGAGTCTATGGGCGACAAGACACTGGCGCTAGCTTAGTAAGACGATGTTTAGTCTTGGAGTTTGTGTCTATGTTTAAATTTACCATGAAAACTTTTTCATTTCCCCTCCACAGTTATGAGAAATCAGACACACACCGGGTTGAAGTGCCCAGAATGCTTCAGGATGACACCGCATCTTTAGAAATATATGTTAACAAAATGAAAGATAGGTGAGTTGATATGATTTATGATGATGATGATGATGAAGTACATGGGTTAGGTTACATTTAAACATCAGCCCTTTTGATGCAGAAACATCTACAAGTGGTGGGCCCAGTACAAGGAGAGCCAGTCCAACATGGAGTCAGCGCTGCAGTTTTATGAGCGGGCTCAGGATTACCTCTCACTGGTCCGAGTCCACTGCTACATGGGGAACATTCAGAAGGTAGTCACGAGTTTCATTTTGAAAACAAAGTTTTGCCCTTTTTTTTTAACCGTTTGTGGCATCGAACTGTATAGAAACCAAAGTGTTGGGTAAGTACAGAAACTTTAGGCTCTACTGTGTAGCTTAACAGTAACAATAATGATATTATGACTAAAGCACATTATTTTAGTTATGACTTGAAACAAAGTTGCACAAGCATGTGCAATTTCCAGTTTTGAGTGGTAAAATACATCCTTTATTTATTTACAGGCATCTCAGATAGCCAATGATACAGGTGACAGAGCAGCATCATACCACCTAGCTAGACATTATGAGGCTCACGATGACATCAAGCAAGCAGTTCACTTCTACACACGAGCCCAGGCCTATAACAACGCTATACGACTTTGTAAGGTAAAGTATTTCATCTGTATCCGTCAACATACCACCGTGCAGTTTCTCAGTCTGGTTAAATGGAGTCTTTTGCTGAGCAGTTTGTTTGGTTCTGTGTCTGACCAGGAAAATGGTCTTGATGACCAGCTGATGAACCTGGCTCTGCTCAGTAACCCAGAGGACATGATGGAAGCTGCCTGTTACTACGAGGAGAAAGGCGCGCACATGGACCGAGCAGTCGCGCTTTATCACAAGGTTGGTTTTAACTGTCTGTTTTTCGGCTTTCCACAAGGGGGCAGCATTGCAACATGAATTCAAACTGAGCAAAGCCTCGGGTACAAAAAGCCCTACATGAGATCTAAACCAGAGCTTCATCAGAGTGTGTTTTAATCTCACCTTGTAGGCTGGTTATGTCTCCAAAGCTCTGGAGCTGGCCTTTGCCACTGAGCAGTTTGCTGCTCTGAAGCTCATCGCAGAGGATCTGAATGAAAACTGCGACCCTGCTCTCCTCGCTCGCTGCTCTGAATTCTTCATCAAACATTCCCAGTATGAAAAGGCAGTGGAGTTACTGGTTGCAGCCAAGAAGGTACCAATTATTGTCTGATGCACTTTTACCCACCTGTCTACAGGTCAGTTCATGACTAATTACTTTCATGGGTGTCTTTTTGTATTTGCTCAGTACCATCAGGCCCTGCAGCTGTGTTTGGCCCAAAACCTGACAATTACTGAGGAATTGGCCGAGAGAATGACAGTAACGGACTCAAAGGACTTGTCTGAGGAAGCCCGCAAGGAACTGCTGGAGAAGATCGCTGACTGCTGCATGCGTCAGGGCAACTATCACCTGGCCACAAAGAAATACGCACAGGCTGGCAACAAACACAAGGTGGGATGTTGTGCTTCATGAAACACTGTGTGGGTTATTTCAAAACTGAAAACATCTCATGGTGACATGGTGAAACAATCTTGTCTGCCTGTACAATATTACAAACTGATTTGATTTGAAGTAAGATTCTTCAACAATAAACGCAAATTTTGTTTTGTTTGTTTCAGGCCATGAGGGCGCTCCTCAAGTCAGGCGACACAGAGAAAATAGTTTTCTTTGCCAACGTTTCTCGTCAGAAAGAACTTTTCATCATGGCTGCCAATTACCTCCAGGCACTGGACTGGCGTAAAAACCCAGACATCTTAAAGACCATCATTGGTTTCTACACTAAAGGCAAAGCACCAGAACTGCTCGCTGGCTTTTATGAAGTTTGTGCTCAGGTAGAGTAGAATTTATTTCATTCTTGTTTGAACTGGAATCAAACATGAGTTTCAGCGTGTAGGCCTTAATAAACAGTGTTTTATTGACTTGGGTTATAGGTAGAAATTGATGAATACCAAGATTATGAAAAGGCTCTCGATGCTCTAATGGAGGCTTTCAAGTGTCTGTCGAAAGCAAAGGACACGTCAGGACAACAAGAAGTGAGACTAGCTGACCTTCAGCATAAAATCAGCCTCATCAGGAAGTTTGTCGACATACGCAGGTAAGAAATAATGAATGAAAATAAGCGTTTTCTCCTTAAAATGTTTGTTTATTTATTTTTGATCGGTTTAGGTTGTATTCTGACAATACGAATGAGGCGGTGCGCTTATGTGAAGCTCTCCTGGAGGAACCAGAGTTGGATCCTGCTGTCAGGATTGGAGATGCGTTTGGTTTCATCGTGGAGCACCATTGTCAGCAGGGAAACTACCAAATGGTGAGTGACAGTTCTTTAATTAGTCTTCAGTTAACTTGTTTAGTTGATTTTGAAGCTAAAATCACAGATTTGTCACTCTTTGCCTTTTTTTTTTGTTGTTAAATCTGTTGTTGTTTTTCCTCCAGGCCTATCAAAAGTTGGAGGAGCTCCAGAAGTTGCTGCCGTCGCAGAACGTGAGATATTACATCAGCCAGGCCAGCGTGGACGCCCTGCAGAAAGAGATGGGTTTACCTCTGGGACGCAGTGACCACAGACACAGCCTGAAGGAGGAGGATGAAGTGGAGGAGGAGTTAAATGTGTCTTAACTGCATCTGTTTGTACTTTTTTATCTAGATATGTAAAGTCTTTTAAATGCATTTTTCAGACTCACAAAAGACTTTGCGGTACATTTTGTATTTAATAGTGACAAATACAGTAAATGTTATAGTTAAAAAGCATTTAACCCTCACACAAATACTGAAGAAGGAGAAAACTGAACCAAAACTATAATATATTTAAACATTTCAAATCTTGAGTGGATATGTGGCCGGACAGAATGAAGTTACTTTGGAGACTAGTTTAACATGAAAAACAAAACATTTAGGATGAAAGGAGGAAGAGGCTCACAGACTGTTTAATGCAACATTTTTCTAAATGCTAAATGTATCAAACCTGGACATGAATCTGGATCAAACGGCTTCAGTAAACTAAATAAAGTGGTCAACATTTTAAAGCAACCGTTCCTGTTCGGGTTGATGAACAGAGATTTTTACTTTCATGCTGAATTTGATTCTAAATGGGGCTTTGGATTTATCCAATAGATTTATTTTGTAGCTTGCTTGTATTTTATAAAAAGTATTTTTTATTGTGTTGAGGTAAACAAATTCTCCATGTCTGTCAGGTACTTTGCAGATATTTTTGATAACCCGTAAGGCCACTGCTCTTAGTATCAGGAATTATGCTTCTTCATTTTGTAAAGTTCCTTATATTAAAAAAAAATATTATATAAAAAATTGAGCTGTTGTGTTTTGACCAAAGAGCAGCAGAAGTGTTAATGATTTCTTCAACACATATATTGTGAGTGGATAAAATTCAGTTCAGCTGTTAGTGTTTTACAGAGTATAGTTTTCTTGCTTTCCACCTGAAATTATGAGGTTTCTGTCAACAACCAAAAAAGAAAATCGTAAAGATGAACTTATCCATTTCACATTTTAGGGATTAAAATATTTCCAATTATTTAGACTACAAATGAACAACATAATATTTAAAAAA
>JAVKLF010000047.1:6706232-6716604 GCA_034783495.1 Millerichthys robustus
GTTGTGTTATGTTTGCTCTTTTGTTTCAGGTTTAGTACAGAGATGATTCTTCAGGGCTAACATTAGAAAACCCTAATCTGCTCACTGATCTCTGTAATTCTAGTTGGCAGCTCATAGCCCTGCTGGTCAGCGCTGGTGCTAAACCGTCTGGATCCAGCTCACAATTGGTTTGTTTCTCCACAAACGCCTCACAGTCAAATTAACTCATTTATTTTGAATGTCTTATCCAACAGGTTGTTTGAATTTTTTTCTTGCAAATAGACATTTACATAAATCAATGTGTTTTTCTGGTCCTCTGACCCAATGACACCATGTGTGGCTTTGCCTCTACAATTTGGAATTGAGTTTAGTCATCTTTGCTTTTTATGTTTTTGTAACATAATTGCAATGGCGATATTTAGTAACCTACCAAAGTCACTGGTGCAAACAGCCATTAGAATCTCTGTGTCATTGCAGGGTCTGCAGGCATCTGAAAGGAGAACAGGAGAGTCAACTAATGACCTTACACAAAACTCTATAAACAACTGGCGAAAAACACCATCTATATGCAAATCCCCTGGAAATCAAAGATATTTTCGGACCCTGCCATCTGAGACGTGGTCTAAAGCTCAAAGCCAAAAACCAGCAATAAAGGCTGGACTAAACGAACAGCTGCTACTTTTACAACTGGCAGAGGGGCAACGGAGGAGCTCGAAGGTGTGAGAGCCGTCTAGTTCAAACAATTTAAAGTTCAAATAAAACTTCCAGGATGTCACACCTCATCAGTCTAAACTGGATCCAAAGAGAATAAAAAAGGTAAAAGATTTCAGACAAGAGGCAAAATCCTTCTGAGACAACGGCTCTAACATTTACAAGTAAGGCTGAGACAAAAAATACAAATAAAATAATAACATTTACTTTCTAAAAAAAAGACTGAGGTCTCATCGGTTTTCTCAAAAACATTATTCTTTTTTAAAATCTGCTTCACCATACTTCTGTTTACGTCTTCTTTGGCTAATTACCTTCAGGTTAGCCTTTAGCTGCCTTTTAGCTACTTTAACCTCATGCAATCCATTTGCTACATTGAGCTAGCCTTTTTTTACTAACCTTTTGCTGCATTTAGCTAGCATTCGGCTACTTTTAACTGGTCATTTGTGTGACATTCAGCTTATCGTTCGCTACTTTCAGTGTTTAGCTAGTATTTTGTTACTTTTGGCATTTAGTTAGCACTTTGTTTCTGTAAACTTTAACAACTTTGAGTCTATCAATACTCAGCATTCAAACTACATTTTCTCAGAAAGTGAAATTTCTCAAATTTGATACATTTTGATAAATGTATTTTAGATATGTATTTAAATCAAACAGGTGGCCTACACTGACTGACGGTGGCTTTATGATGAAAAAATAGAAAAGGTCTTGGTATTTATTTTTTAAAGCATAGGAGGATTTTGCCCACCCCACACATCCTCATTCCTCTCTTGTCCCCCCCTTCACACACACACAATCTTCTCAACCTAATAAGTGTGTGGGAGAAAGATGTAAGCGGGGGAGTTCACTCCTACAGACAAGTCCCCCCACAGAGAGGCAGCTCAACAAAAGGAGGGGAGCATCTCAGCTGGGCAGAGGCCTCTGTGTGTTGCCTAGGCGACCGGAGTAATCCCAGAATACTCATGCGGCACTCATTCAAAGGCCTCTGGCCTGTGGAGAAAGCCCCACATACTGTGCCTTTGTGCCCCCCCTCCCTCCTCCACACACCACAGCTCCTACTTCAAACTAGAACGGCTCTGGGGGAAGTTGGGCCACTTCCTCCCCTCTCTGCACGCTGCAGGAGCCGTGGAAAGTTCAACCACCGGGGTCTGGTTGGAATTAGGAATCATCATTGCAGGATTTATGAGATGGAATACCATCAGACTGAGTGAAATGTTTCAGTGTCTGCAGGGAGGGAAACTCCTGTAAACTGAGGCGTTAAAGACAGAAAGTGGAGACAAATGCTCCAGTTTTCATCACGATGAACAAATGAGTCACCTTCACTGCTGATGGAGTTGGAGTCCAGGGACATGCGAGCGGTCCAGTCTCCTCTCAGCTCATAGCGGAAGGATGCAATTCTCCTGCTGATGTCCTGATGGGGCGTCGCCTGCAGGAACAGAGCCAGCCTCTCCCCGGGCAGCCGGCTGAAGCAGCGCACCCTCGGAGGTGGGGACGACTCGATTCTGTCCCCTACCAGAAGTTCCAGGAGCCCGTCTCTCTCCAGGTACAGCTGAGCCCCGTGGAACTGGTCAGAGGGCTTGACGCAGGCAGTGATGAGGCCCGAGCTGCTGCCACCGGGCCCCACCGCCGCCGCCGAGGCCAAGCGAGGTGAGAGGGTGAGGCGCAGGGCCCCTTTGGGGTAGAGCCAGTCCAGAGTGCCCTCAGAGCAGTGCAGGGAGATCTGCTCCACGCTGCCCTGCTGCTGAGACAAACCACTGCGAGGGAGACAGATGAGAGGAAACAGATTTAAAAGCCAAAATCTACAAGTTTTTTCTTTCTTTTTTTTAAAAAGATGGCAGATCTTCATCAAAAGAAAGTTCATCAAACAGGAGCAACAGAGGTTTTAGTAGAACTGCCACCTACTGGCAGATCTGTGATCATTCATGACATCAAGGCCAAGATTCAAATAAAAATCTCTAACAAGATGTGCACAACAACATTTTGAGAAGCAACTGCATCAACGGTTTGTATTAATCCTCCAGTCTCCTCGCTGTCTGGCCCCTGGATGCCTCCTGCAGGCAGCCCAGGGGCCAGATCTCAGCAGAGCAATGCAAACATTTAAATGACACCCTGCAGGCAAGTCTCAACATGCTGCATCTAAATAGATCCCCCTGCAAGACCTGCTCCATTCAAAACACCTGTAGCGTCCCAGAGACATAGCCTACTTGTTGCGCAAATATTCTAATGGGAATTAAAATAACTGAAATGAAAATAAAAAATACTTGCCTTCCTCTCCAGCTGCACTGGTCTTCTGAATAATTCGAAAAGGTCATGTCAAAAGTGGTTAAAAGCAAAATCCAGGTCGCGTTAATCCAACCTCTACAGCCAAACATTTTCTACCTTGGATAAAGCAAATAGAAAAGTACAAATATATATATATATTCCAAAGCTGTGATGTTTAGTTTTAAATTGTAAAGTTGCTGTATAAAAGCTCAACTGTTAACGCCTGCAGTCTCAGTGACAGTTTGGCATTTTCCCGTCTCCTGGTGATCAGAGAGCCTCTCTGTCTGGCTCTCCGGGCTGCAGTGAGTCTGGGAGACCACAGAGCTCTGAAGTTATCCTCCCTCTGAAAAACTTCTGCAACCAATCAGAGAGCAGCAGGAGAAACTTTAAACCGCTCACTGGGAGGAGGCGAGGGGAGGTGTTGCGCCTCCCCTCCTCCCTCCTCAGAATGAGTAACTGTTTGCAAAGATAAACCGCTTTTGTCTTGGAGGTCTGCATTGAAATGAACCTGCATGTTGAGATTCATAATTTAAGCCATTAAAAAAAAAGTGTTTCTGTTGCTCAATAAAATCAACTTTTTTTTCTACATGCACACCTTCATAAATTTACTATTTTTCAAAGTTTGAATCCAAGTTAGAATGGTTATATTTCTGAGACGAGTCAAGCAGTTGTAACATTAGTTTTCTCATCATCGCATGCTGCCAAAGACAAAAAGATGTTTATGTTTTGCGAGTGTTTGTTTGTCTGTTTACTTGTTTGTCTGTTAGCAAATCATCTCACTGTAGATTTTAGTTGAACCCAGAATCATCTGCAAGTCCTGAACATTCAGAGTTCAGCTGATTCAAGATGGCTGCTACAGCTAATCGATCTACGTCAACCTAAAAATGACTGTAACTTTGTCAGATATACAAATATGGAGCTAAAGTTGGTGTGGTAGTAGCTGAGAGTTATCCTCAGTACTCTTGGCACTAACATGCTGCACAGAATTTTACAATTACACGTAAGATTGTGCGTAGTATTGTTTACAAAGTTCAACCAAAAACAGCTAAAATTTTAGTTTGTTTTAAAACTCTGCCTTGAGTGGAGGTGTTCCTTCAAAGAATGCTAGGCTTTTATATGTTTTCCTTCATGGAACCAGACCTTAGAATCTTTTTTGTTGTTTCAAAACAAATTTTGGACTTCGGCTGATTTTTGACTTCCTGTCCGGTCCTAAACATTTTCAGGTAACTCTGATCAGCAACTCATTCAGGTTTACGAATGCGCCTTAATTTAAAGAATGAACCAGTCTTGTGTTAACAAATAGCAAACAACTTAAAGAATCGATGTTAATTTGGATATTCATTAAAAAAAAAATTGTTTTCTCCACTGAGGCATAATTTATCCCATTTCTTTAGCTAACTTTAGAAAATTAAATACCAAACATAACACAGATGGGAACATGAAATAGTTTTTTATGCCAACAAGATTTTCAAAGAGCTAAGAGCTGAAAATGTGTCACAACTGCAGGATGATGCACGTCTTGTGTCAGGTCTTTGCAGAAAAATACTTAAAAACACTATCAGATGTCGTTTATCTGCTTGAGTTTTAGAGTTTTAGATCTGACGCTTCTGCTTTTGTCCATCTTTTCCACTTTCCTTTTTTAAAATAAAGCCAAACATTATGCTATCCTAAAAAGGCACAAGTACTGGTCAAAAAGAATGAATGAAAAAGCAACCAGAATCCAAAGACAATCTTTAAAATGTCTCAGAAGGCCTGAAGACATATTGATCGAGACCATTTCAAAGGTTTTACATCATCTGATGATGATCGGTTCCTTGGGAACATATTATGAAGGAATTAGGCACCATTTAAAACTTCAGCTTCACCATTTGAGCCAGGACAACAATTCATTTATTTTGGTCAAACCAGAAAATGTTCCTGTTCCTGTTTTGATTCAGAACCTGGTTTAAAATTCCCTTTAGCTCTTTGTCTTTTATCAAATCCTTTATTGATATTTTAGAAATTGAACAATCTGCACGAGGGCTGAAACTGATCACAGTGCGTTAATTCTCCATCATGACATATATGATGATGATGACACTGATGATGATGATGATTTCCCTCCTCCTCCTCCTCCTATCATTATGTCCTCTGCCCTCTCCCCCTGCTGAGCTTCTCTTTCATGTTGGGGTATTTATAACCAAATCAAATGTCCTTTTGTGCCAACGCCGCCATCCTTCTCCCCACGCCAGCGACTCTGTCTGTCGGTATGTGAGTGATGAATGTCTGGCCCCCACTGATGGACTTATGACAAGGCCGCAGCGCAGCACAAAGACACGTGCAGAAATCTAGCTGCTTCATTGTCGGCGGCCGGACGGAGCTTTGTTTTCTGCCGCAGCAGAGTTTAAAGCTCAAAGCTAACCCAGTCTGAGAGGAAAAAAAGTGAATATATTAAAGCTTAAATGGATTTCAGGAGGATGTCGCAGCATCCACGTACGCACAGTGTGTTCAGACGTCGGTTATACAGTTTGTCAGACGGATTAGAGTTCCTGTTTTCATCTGTGTGTCTCATAAAACAAAAGGTTGCACACGTCATGTGGCCTTCAGGTGACCTGAGTTTCAGTTTTATCCAGCCTGGATCAGATTCACTGCCTTCAGAAGTCAGGCCAGGTGCACTCGTGGTCTTCAGTTTTGACTTTTTAAACACAAAAATCATCAAAGCGATACAGAAATAAAGGCCACATTTCACCCGCCGCCTTTTGTCTTAGAATATTATCATCTTTTGATGAGGAGGAATGGAGTTACAGTAATGTTGAAACCTTGTAAATGACATTATGTGCAATCTCATGCAATGTTGCGAAATGTGACAGCACTTGGAGTACGTGCGGGTAATCCCTTCAGCTACTACCACACCAAACTTTAGCTCAGTAGTTCTAAATAAGTCTTTTTAGATTCTCTGTTTTTTTTTTTTATTTATCAGAGTGGTTTTATTTTACACCCAGGAAGGAAACAGGAAGTGCAAATCAGAGCACAGAGGTGTCATCAGTCAGCATCTGTGTTTCAATCAGAGGTCAGTCTGTTTTACCTGAACCATCCGACCTGTTGGACTCTGTTTTGCTTTTCAGAACAATGCCCTCTTTGACTGTAAACAAACACGGCCCGCTGAACCAGAATTCCTCTCGAGGTTTAGATCCCCGTGTTTGCTGCGTTCCCACCATCCCGCCGATGAGAGCGTCTTCAAACGGCGCTGCACGACACTTTGCGTAGACGTGTCAGTTCACTTTTGTGTCCCAACACAGAGAGGATGGAGTCGCAGTGTGGCGTCAGTGGCGTTTACACAACCTTGACACTGTGTGTAACTTTCTCTCACCGTCACACACAAAGATGATCTTTCTCACAAACACAAGCTCCTAAATAACTGCAGATTAACCCAAGAATTAATCAAAGATTCTAGTTACAACAGGAATTGCATTTCCTGCAAAGATGCGGTGTGACGGAGATCTTGATGACTTTACTCAAATTTGTTAGACAATAAAATTTGTTAAAATAGCCGAACAGGAGCTAAAATCTGCAAAATCATAGCTAAAAGCTGAAATGTAGAATAACCGTGGCTAAAAGCTAAATTGTGCCAAACAGTAGCTAAAAGGCAAAATGCACAAAACTTTAGCTAAAGACTAATACTTATCTAAAAACCATAGTTACAAACTAAAATTAGCTCAATGGCAGCTCAAAGCTAAATGTAACAAAACTGTAGCTTAAATTTATTGCTACAATTTACAACTATCAAAACAATTTTTAAAACTTAAATGTAGCACAACAGTTGTAAAAAATGTAATTAGCAAACAATACAAAATATAGCAAAGCGCAAACCGAATGTGTTGAATTTTCTTTTGGAATTACGAAACATGCATGTGGAAATATCTGCAGGAATCTACAGGTTGTAGAGGAAAGTTGGCCCCCGCTGAAACACCAAACAGTGATTGGAGCTGAGAACTGCAGACGTCCTTGTTCCCATAGATGTTTGCAGCTTCTCATTGCAGTTCTGTTCTGAAATCGTTTGTTTTCCTGAATGCAGTCATCTGTTTGCTCGTAATGACATTTAAAACCTTGTCGGCTGATAATGAGCTTACAGTCAGCGTTGTCTAGATTTTTGCCTGGTTAGCTGGAGCGTAGTCATGGAAAATAAATTTCAAATGAGTCGAAATCAGGGTTGTGCATGTGGAGCAAATCTTCGTTATCCTGAAAATCAGACATGTCTGCTCTCTAAAAGTAGCACAGATTTTGTTGCTGTTTTTTGTAACACAACTACATCTGCAACCTTGTTGCTCATTTATAGCTCTAAATGTTCAGTTCATTCCAGCTGCAAAGACTTTTTGTAGTTTTTATACTTTTAAAATCACATATTCAAAACACCTTTCCATAGAAATACATAAGGATCTCTTTCAGTCATTTAAAAACATTATTCTCTTTTAAATCTGCTTCACACTGGCTCTAGTTTTGTCATATGTTTAGCTTTTAGCTTGCCCTTTGTCACATTTAGCAAAATTGTAGCTGCTTTTAGTTAGTCATGCTATTTTAACTTTTTTGGTAGCTTTTGAGTACTTTTAGCTTCTAGTTGCTGTCTTTGCACTTCTTGCTAACATTTTGGCTTTTTGCTAGTGTTTTACTTCTTTTAGCTTTTAGCTAGTCATTTAGCTCCTACTGATTCTTATACCACATATAGCTTTTAGCTAGCCTTTTGCTTCATATAACTTTTAGCTAGTTATTTCCTACTTTTGGGTTTACTTACTTTTGACTAGCATTTAGCTACTTTTCACTTATAGCTACTGTTGGCTACTTTTCGCTACAGCCCTTAGCTACTTTTATAAATATTTTGCAGATTTTTCAAGGTTAGAAAATAAAAAAAAACAATATTTTCCAACTTGCAGCTGATGTGGTGATTTTATAAGTGATCTGTTTCCTGTGATGAGTCAGTGAGAGAAAGAATGTTTTCCCATCTTTACACGCAGGTGTGGATTTTTCTGCTCTGTGGTAAAATGTCACCGAGAGGCTGTGAGAAAACGCCGGCACGGGGAGTTTGGAGAAAACTTGTGCTGATATTTACCATGAGCCCCCATGAGAGCCGAATGTGAAAACTGACACCAGCTCTCCTGCTCTACTTTCTCAGGACAGTGATTGTGTGTGTTTGTTTGGCTAACAGTAAATTTCCCTTTGTGCCTCCCATCTCGGCCATATAGAAAGTGCGAGCGTGTTTAAAGCCTGGTGGGAAACAGAAAAACAAGAGGGTCCTCCGGCAGATAAACAGAGCTGATGGCAAACGCAGCTGGAAGAGAACAGAGACACCCTGAGAATGCTCTCTAATGCTTTCCCAACATCTAATAGATCACTTAACTTCACTGTCACAAAACTCACAAATGTTTTAAAGCTTCACTGGGAGCTAACAGCGTTCACAGGAAATATGATTTGTGTACACAATCTGCAAAAATCTCTCAACCAAAACTATTTCCTGTGTCTGCATTTGTCTGTTTTTTTTTCATCTCACGTTTGCGATATCTTTTTTTACATTCTTAATGTTTAATCTTTTTCAATGTTTCTTCCATTAGAATCTATTTCTAAAGTGCTTAGCATATGTGCCTTGTCCCCCTCACCCATAGTTTGGTTTTTTTTTGCACTCAGTAGCTCTAAATATATCCTGGTTGTATTGTCTGGGGTCAAAGGTTACAGCTGGGTGCCCTGGGGACGTTTCATTAGCAAAAATGGAGGGAAAAGGCTGCATGTGTTTAAAACGGGACATTATCAATAGAACAGAAGGTTTTTGCTCTTTCTTAAATATATATTTATATATACAGTCTGTTATAATTGATCAATTTTAGTCCGTGCAGAATGTTGAATTTATTTCTGTAAAATGTTATTTTTACACCCAGTCTCCTTACAGACCTGCTGCTAATAAACCTAAAATCCAGCTGTTTTTACTCATAACACTGTTTTCAGCACACTATAGATTATCTGTCATCCAGCACGCGATCAATCCAAGAAAATGAAAAATCACAAAAAGTATTTGAACTCTCCAGTTTTTTGAATCCACAGGATGCCCCTAAATGGAGAACAAAAATGACAACAACTACAGAATAAAAGTTCGTTTATCTTGTTTTTTAAAATTTCTTTGTGATTCAGTTTTAAAATGCAAAAATAATAATAATAATTGTAAAATAAAACTACTTCTAGAGAAAAATTCAATGACATACAGACAATCTTTTCTTGTTTTCTTCTCTATGGAGATATCAGATTGTTGATGTTGTCTGTGCCCATGTGAAAGCTAATCTTTTTTTATTTATTTAATATATAGCAGCTCATATACTGCATCTTTTTAATCATTAAACATGACTGATAACCGTAAAGTGTGGTGATAAAAAGCGGTGTAGTCGGCCTGGAGGTCCTTAAAGATGACTGTCACATTCCTCACTGTTTCAGTAGAACCCATATGAATCATTTGGCTCGAGGACAATCAACACAAACTTCTTTTAAATGCTTCTTTAAACAACTCTGCCACTGTTCGTTTGAAAGGTTTAGTATCTGACAGTCAGAGCCTGATTGTGAGCAGTGCAGAAAGGCGAAACATTTTGTGATCCCTGCAGAATGCAGGACGTTTCTTGCGGTACATGAGGTTTCGGGGGGTAAATTTAGGCTATAAAATGTTTGCAGACGACAGCTCGGCTTTTGATCGTGGCCAGACTGGAGCTATGAAGCTAAGTGGAGCTAAGTTATGAAGTGTGTGTGAACAAATGTTAGATTTTTATGTAATATCCCCTCTGCAAAATGTTTGGATTTGGAGAGAAAACCACTTTAATTCTGACCCTCCAGATACGATCTCCAGCACCTTTCACTTCACACTTACGACCTCGTTAGCTGCAAATAACAGAGCGTCTCCCAAAGCCACAGTTTGTATATCATCAGTGGACGTTGCTTCAGGGCTGGGTGGGCGGCTCAAAGAATCGTAGCCAGAGTTTTTGGAGCCCAACTGGGGGTCAGACAGAGGATCACCGCTGCACCGGCTCCCCTACCCCCTACATCTCTTTTAATTGGCCGAGTCAATTTGGAGGGAAAACCTAACAAGAAGCACTCTCCCTCCAAAATTCACAATAGGTATTGTGTTTTGCATATTGTTCACAGGCGAGACAGATGTTGTCACTCCTGACCACATCCACATTTGAATACTTTTATCTGGACACAATGAAGGAGGCCACAAAGGCCTATTTGGCGGTAAGGCAAATGCATAATTTAGGTAGTTAAGGCGGGCTTGAATATTTCAAGTGGTGAAGTAAAACTCCACACGTTTGATTTTTGCAGATTGTTTTGTTTTTAGGACTAAACTTTCAACAGGATTTTATTGAATCAGCGAATGCAAGAAAGCATCTAAGTCAGCATCACGATATAAAAGTTAACC
>JAVKLF010000047.1:6846050-6856348 GCA_034783495.1 Millerichthys robustus
ATCTTAATTAAAGAGATAGAAAGGGTAAAGTACTACAGTTGTAAGTGTACTTGAATGCACCATGTCGCTAACCCGTGGCTAATTGGTGGTTTAAGACTAGAGGCGGGACAAACATGGAATTTGAGCTTTGTGATTGGTGCGTGACGATACCGGAAAAGTGTTTTCTTTCCGTTTGCGTGCAGTATTCTAACGATATGGAGCAGAATAATGGTATGGGAAATATAGTGGTTAAAAGAAACATAAACTAAGGCTTTAGCGGTACTGTTACTTTGTTCATATGTCACACTATATGTTTTGTTATACAAGGAAATTGTGACAGACGGGCCCGGGGACTCAAGCTATGTGTTAGCTCAAGCTAACAACTTTCAACTCAGTCATCTGCTAATTGATATTATTCAAGATTTAATTTAAAAGTTGCCTAAACCAAACACATGTCCTGTAGCAAGTTTGTATTTGCAAAGAAACGTTGTTGCTTACTATTGTCTTAGCATTAATTGCGATATTTCCACCAAAATATGAAATTGGCTCATAGCTCATCTTTTTTATTAGCTGTGAAACTGCTATAATCATTGTGATGTAACCACACCTTTTTTCTTATCTTTCTTTAATATAAGTTGGGAACTTAGCCCAGGTTCGGCATGTTGTTCTGGTGCTGTCAGGGAAGGGAGGAGTGGGAAAGAGCACCATCACCACAGAGTTAGCCCTGGCTCTCAGGCATGCAGGGAAAAAGGTGAGCATCTTCCATACCTGACTGGTTTCATTACATCACATTAAGCAGATAAATTCACTGACAAATTGACAAAACTCTTGTGTTCGTAAGGTTGGTATCCTGGACGTTGACCTTTGTGGGCCCAGTATTCCCAAGATGTTGAGTGTGGGCCGGCCCGAGGTACACCAGTGTGACTCAGGTTGGGTACCAGTTTACACTGATCCACAGAAGACTCTGGCTCTTATGTCCATTGGTTTCCTGATGGAAGACCCAGATGAAGCTGTCGTGTGGAGGGGGCCCAAAAAAAATGGTATTTTTGTCAATGAAATTAATTGTAAAGCAGCTTTTCTCACCATTATGACATTGATTGAAGTTGTGCATATTCAGAGGCACAAATTTGCAGGATTTACCTGATAAAAGATAAGTTCTTGGTCTGCAGGACTGTGGTTTGTTTCTCTCTTTTGTTAGATTTAGGCAGTCAAAAACACTAAGAAAAGGGAGTTTTGTCTTTGTAATAGGAATTCTTCCAAATGTCCTATGTAATACTTATCTTTGTAAAGTAAGTTTTAGGGAGCATTAGGAGTTTACTCATATCTGAATACTCCTTCCTACAGCTTTGATTGGCCAGTTTGTGTCAGACGTTGCATGGGGGGAGCTGGACGTGCTGCTGGTGGACACGCCGCCGGGGACGTCCGATGAGCACATGGCCGTGCTGGAAAACCTTAAAAAACACAGAGTGGATGGAGCCATTTTGGTCACCACACCTCAGGTAAACGATAGAGAACTTAAGTCTTGATCCGCTACGTTTCACTTTGTGTTTATTGGAACTTGTACCTTTCTCACCTCTATGTAAACAGATGTTGTACAGGAAAACACTTTTAGTGCTTAAAACTACATGTACTCTGACGTAACATATATTTTGTGTTGCTACAGGCTGTGTCAACGGGAGATGTGAGGAGAGAAATCACCTTTTGTAAGAAAACGGGTCTTCGAATCCTGGGAATCGTAGAGAATATGAGCGGTTTTGTCTGTCCACACTGCTCGGTTAGTAATCCGTACTAATTTAAATATTAATCAAACTCAGTTGGAACATTTGTTTCTCACTTAATGCTGCTGTTTTTGAACAGGAGTGCAGCAACATATTTTCAAAAGGCGGTGGTGAAGAACTGGCTGAACTAACCGGATCTGTATTTTTAGGTGAGACGGATGGAAGTGTGTTGTAATGTCAGCCTGCAGCCACAAGAGGTCACCACACACTCTTTGTGTGACTTTGTAATTCTTCATTTTGGAAGCTTTTGCAGCACTGACATTAAAACAGCTTATACAAATTCTGGTGCAGGAGTAATGACCTTTTAATCAATAGTTTTTGGGCTAATTTAGCAGATTACAAAATGGTTTCCTTCAGTTATTATCCTGCAAACTAAGCTTATGTGTGTTTATTAAATAAAACTGACCCCACTTAAAACGCTCTTAAATAACATTTCAAGATATGTAATTTTTTTATTTTTAAGATTTAAGATCTTCCCTCCAGCTGAGCCCCCCTAGCGGCCCCACTTTAAAAACCACTGCCTTCCTACACCTTTGATTACATTGACATTTCTGCATTTTTGTAATATTTGGTGATAATGTTGGTTAGGCTTTGTCAATTTAATCATCTGGATCTTTTCTCTTCAGGTTCTGTGCCTTTGGATCCTCTTCTCAGCTCCAGTTTAGAGGAGGGCACAGACTTCACGCAGTCGTTTCCTGACAGCGCCACATTCAGCACCATCAGCAGTATTTCTCAGACTCTGCTCAAGAGCCTCGAAACAGATTGAGTTTAGTTGCTTCGTTGTAATTTTCAGAGATGTTGTTCCAGTGCAGCTAAAATAAAACATTCAGATTGTTTTCCTAACTTGTATAGTTTTTAATATCTGCCTCTTCAGCACCATATGGGCTTGGAAGTTATTTCTTTGTGCTGCTTTTGCAAATTGTGGTTTGCAGGCAGCAAGTTCTGACCACAGAATAAAACAAGATACTGCAAAATAAGAACTGTAATACGTCTTTTGTAACTATTGTACCAATATTTTCCTATTTCTACAAATTGAAATGCATTGAGATGTCTTTTACTGCTTCAAAACACTGTGCTAGCCCTTTTTCTACTTTTGGCTTTCCTGCTACTCAGCATTTTGTCAGAAAATGCCATTTCTCTGCTTCCACAAGGTCAGCATGAGATTTAAAATGTGAAGTACTGAAAACACATTTCTGTGTTTGAAAGTCAAGTCAAAAGTTAGAATTTTTAATTGTGAAAACGTCGATACATCAGGATAGCTTCAATATCAGCGCTTGTACAGGATTTTAGATTGCCGCTTCAGTAAAATGCACCAGCAGTTTCATTTCCAGAAAATAAACTCCAGATCAAAATTGAAGAATATGAGAAATTTGAATCTTCCCAACATTTGATCTAAATATCTTTTTTTTATTTTTGGTTTTCCTAGGGTAATTTTAAGTCGTTTTGATATTCGAATTGCATTCTGATCTGGATTAAATCTTCTGAAACAAACCTGCAAGATTATAACCCAACAGCAAGAAAACACCGAACCCCATGCAGGATTTTAATGGCTGGAATGAGGAAGATGAGGTACAGCCACTGATGAAACGGGAGGTCGAAGAGGAGTGGAGAGAAGAGATGGAATGTGGAAAAATTACACCTGTGAGACCTGACACACACGCTCCCACACACACACACACACCTTTAATGCAAACAGCAGTACGACAGGAAGAAACACTGAAGTTTTTGAAGATGTTTGCGTTTTGATTAGAATACAGCTACACACAAAACTCCCACTCCACCAGCAACATACTACAGGCAGTCTTAATTATTCAACTGAGAATTACATCCAGAGGAATTCCAACCACTTATCACAATTAACCCACAATGCATTAAAATCTATCTATATAGATATTTATAGGTCTGTATATAGATTTATATATGTAAATATCCTGGACAATTAGACTTTTGCTGCATTTGAACAGTTCAATGAACAATTTCTCATAAATAAAGTCAGTGGAAAACAAACAAAATCCATCTCAAGTCCATACACTTTTTTTTTTTTTTTACAAATAGATCCATGAGATTAATTTAGATAATTTTATAACTTCCACCTAGATATGGGAAAAAAAGAAAAACTGTGCCCCCCCTTCAGTCAGCTCTCTAAAACCAGAAACCCAGCTGCCTCAGGTGGACTCAAAGCCTGACAGAAGTGGAGGGAGAAAGAAAAATATTCATCTTACAAGTTTTTGTATTTTTTTTTAAAACACGCACACACACATACAAGACAGACAAATCACTACATTGCGCATTTACAAGTTGACTATCAAATTGGGACAACTATACACATTTTTGAGAAAAAGACCATATTTATGGAGCCATTTTAAATCATTTTTTCTCCACTTTCATTTCTTTTATCTTGCATGGCAGATTTTATTTTATTTATTCCCTCTCCCCACTTTTACACCTTCTCCAGCAGCAACATAAAGGATCGATCTCGTAGTGGAGATGTTCGGGGTGTTTACTTTGTGGACAGAATAAGGGCAACAATGAGCCCGTAGAGACCCAGGACCTCAGCAAAAATCAAGATGAGGATCATGCCAACAAAAAGCCTCGGCTGTTGAGCCGTGCCCCTGACGCCGGCGTCGCCCACGATGCCGATGGCAAAGCCTGCTGCCAGCCCACTGAGGCCCACGCTCAGTCCAGCTCCGAGGTGGTTGAAACTCCTGCACACAGACCAGCATTAATCAGCACAAAAGTGTTAACAAATAATCTGCCATTTAATTAAATGTAAAAGACAGAAAACATTTAATATTAAGTTGACAAAGTGCAGCAATGGGACATTCTTTATTATGCTATATTTTTAAATAAAACACCAAGACTATAAAAGGTTACAGGTGATGTTACATATCCTCTGTATATAAAAAAAAACTACAGCCAGATTTTATTCTTGTCTTGTTTAGACAAGTGTATACACAGAAACAATGTTTCGTAAATAGAACAAACATTTGATGAAATTAGCTCTAAAAATGTATTAACCATTAATAATAAGACACTGAACTCACTTGTATAGAGTGATCTTCTCTGAAGTGTTGTTGGCAATCAGCACTGCTACTACCAGGCCGTAGATTGCTATAATACCAGCCATGACCACAGGGATAATGGACTTCATGATGAGCTCAGGCCTCATCACAGACATGGCAGCAATACCTGTGCCGCTCTTTGCTGTGCCATAGGCTGCTCCCAAGGCTGCAGGGAAAGACCACAGACAATATAGTAAAATGAAGAGTGCACATAAAATAATGTAAGACACAACATAACTGAGCCCATAAACCACAGGGCACGAGCTGAACAATGTAGCAGAAGTGAAAGACATGGAGCAATCGTAAAACAAATTCCATTTCCTTAAAAAAAAAAATCCAACATTATTTAAAATGGGGATTTCTCCAGCTGATAAACTGAAACACTGCCTCATTTCCCACTAGTGCATAGAATGCAACTAAATATTTCTATCACTACCTGTAGTTTTGCTTTTCATCCTAAGCTCACTCACATTTTAACATTTTAGAAATATCTGTCATGCGGCAGATGTTTAACCATTAACAGGAAAACAGCAACAGTCTTTTAACATTAACTGACATAAAAAACTGGGTATCAGAGAGGAACTAGCTTTTCACGCTGACACAACAGGTGTCAAGTTTGCACAACACAAGAATCTCAACATAATGAAGATGACAAAAAGCTTGGTTTCATAACTCTGACACTGAGGAGAAAACTGCTACATCACACACACAAAAAAAAAAACAAATCTAATGGCAGCAACAATCAATCACCCAGCTTCAAAACTGGAAACAAAGTCAATACAAAACAGCTACTATTAGTCCAGCCTGACAACATGCAGGTGAAACAATAAGTCGTTTGCAATATCCAACAAAGCCTGTCAGAGCGTGGCGCTGAGCTACAAATCAAAGACAAGCAGGTCTGACAAGATTACTCAGCTGTGTGATGCACTCACACAATTATAGGAAAAGTAAAACACACATGTGAGAGTCATGAAATAGAACTACATTCTAATTTGTGACATAGGTTGATTAATTTCTAATGTATGCGCTGTCTCAGACCCTAACCCTGCATATAGTATACAACAACATTTAATTCATTTTAAAATGATATTTGTACTATTCTACTTAAAAATGACCCAAACATGATCTATATTTTATGGCAAGATTAATATAAAATAAGGTAAGCTTAGTTTTTATGTGGCCATTTTTAATCTTTAACTGATTGGTGAATATTTTCTTGGTCCCTAAAACCACAGTATTTATGAATTTGTTAAGTCTTCAGCGAAAGGTAGTCTTATTAAAAGAATCTGAGATGTTCTGCACAGGAGTTCCTCTTTTGTGATGTTCTGTGAGCGTGGAGATGGTTCCGGTTAATTACACACCCAACTGGAAGGCTTTCCGACAGAAAGAACAGTCAAACGTCCACATGGCAGCTCTAAGTTCTAGTGATGCATCACCAGACTGATGCCATCAGTGCAGGTTAAATCACTTCAGTCAGTATAAAGAGATCTGCCCGAGTGCAACTAGGTGCCGTTCCTGCTAATCCCAACAAAAGCAGGAAACTGTCTTGATTTCATAAAATACCTATTGCAGCAAATATATACACAGCTGACCAAGAAATCTTATCATTAGGCAGACTTCTTTTATTATTCAAAATGGTACACAACTGAAAAGGTCATTATTCTAAAATACTAACGCTTTGCTTTTGGCCTTTTCAAACCATCCATCAACACTAACACCCACCAACCATAGCCACTGTTGGTAATCGTTATGCATCACTCACTTCTCTCTTCATAGTCTAGATGTGTGACAAATGTAGCGAATAAAAAGGAAGCTGTTGTGTATCCATGATCAGAAAAGTTTCATGTACTACAAGGTTTTCTTCAGCAGTGTGAAAGCATAACATTTAGATTGTAATCCTAATCCTCCCATTTTAGATAAAAAGCTTTCATGTGTTATCCCTGTTTAATATGTGATGGGATGCCCCATAATGCCTTGTGATGTCAGAGCCGGAGGTACCTCCTGCAATGGATGCACAAAGATCATGCATCAAGCAGCAGATTGGAGCAAATGATGAAGTCAAACACTGTTTTATTAAAACTGCATGTTAGCTGAGCAGCAAGTAAACAGAGCAGGCTGCTAGCAGAAAACAATTATAACCAAAGGTGGGAAATTTGATACCAATTGAAATAAACTAGTTTTAAAAAGTCAAAACTTCTTTAGATCTGCCACAAATATAGATGTAGCCATTTTCATGTTCTTGTATTAGCTAAAGTAAGAGCAGCAGCAACACCCTGAGAGTGTTATCTGCTAAAGCCAGACCTCAGATTTCCTCCCTTTACATTTTAATACCAGAAAACACAACCTCTTTAACGGAAACCTCAATTTCTGAGGTTCCTGGATATCACAGCTCAGTGCATAATTCTTCCATCTGAACTTTGACTCATTATATATCCCTGTTCATCCCACCACCATCACTTCTTCCCTTCCACCTACCAGAATGATACCCTCCCTACAAGCTAATTCCCCAGCTGTCACTCCCTCAGTAGTGTTATTAAGTACCACAACCAAGCTGCAAATTTCAATTATCAGACATTTAACTTGTTTAAAATCATTAGTCTGTAAACAATTCTGATTGTGATAGCACTTAAGTAAAAGATGTAGTGTAAAATAAAACCCTAACCTAAAATTGACCCAGTTGAAAAGTTTGAAATTGCTTTTACAGAAATTACCCAACATTAATACATTAAACTTTAATAACTTAACATTTTAACTTAAAATAACCAAGTTATGAGCAAGGCCTTGAGCAACAGTGAATAATATTCTCTGTAAATGTTCAATAAGCAGCTAGTTAATTTTATATCAGAGCTGCACCTATCACACCAGTCACATGTTGGCATCTTCTGCAACAAGAAAACTAGCAGCCAGCGTTTCATGCTTTAAATTGATGTAGAGCTAATGACGACCTGGGGAACGGAGTCCATAAAAAAATCAACTATAAAACATGTCGAAGTCCAGTCTGTCCTACTTTAAACTTAGAAAAGCCCTAAGAACAACTTTGGGCATATGTAACTAATACTAATGTATTTTTGAAAAAATATCTACATGAACTTTATTTGTTTGAACATAGGCTTATTCTTTAGATTCAAAGTTTCAATAGGTACTTCAGAGGACCAGTAGCCACATGTCTCATCATGTGATCATCATGTGACCATGTGACTCTTTTCAGTAATAGGGAAGTTAACCAGGTTATCACTGTCTCCAATGGTTACTTCACCTATAGAAAAGAGGACTTCTAATAAAAAAAGCAAAATTAAATGAATAGTCACACCACTAAATTTACTTGATGGTTTCCAGGTAAGACGAATACAGGAAAGTACAAAAACTTAAGACTAAACTGATTTTGCTAGTTGACTTTTAGATACCCAATACTAATACAATATTCAATACAAATCCTGCGAAATATTTATATCTTAATCATGAAGGTACGTGGGAAAAACTGGAGAAGGCATTCAGTAATGATTTGACTTACTGCTAGCTAGCAGTTTAAGGAGACACAAGTTAACACAATCGTAAAGGTTACAAATTAAAATCCCCATACACAATAATCACTCCTTTTAGATATTACCTTATTCTGTTATGCAACGAGCACGAGCTTTCACTATCTTACACTTACGTTTCAGTTAAAGCAGTTATCGAACAAAGCTAATATCAATGCTACCTCATTATGCCCAACAACTAGTTAACTAGCCTTGACTAGTCCTTACTATTGCCTGATGCTGAAGTATAAAAGGTTGTTAGCGATGAATGTAACTGACAATCACAAAAATGTATGTTAGAAATAAAGTACAGTCGCTGTCTAGCTATGCATAGCCTACATGACAGCTCAGAATTAGCACTGAAATGTTAGCACCTATTAGCTACATCGTTAGCTCCAAAGCGAGCGCCACGTCTGACAGGAACACCTCTTGGGATTTAAACACTCGTAAAACAAAATAAATAAATACGGACATAACAAGAAACAAAAAACTGAAAATAAAGTCAAGTGTGCAATAATTACCGCTGAACACCATAGCCGCGGAGGCACCCATCACGGCGAAGAACGATGAATATTCGGGGCTTGAGCTCGACATTCTTTTTCACTAGATATTTACAAAAATAAAGAAATATACAAAACTAATAATTATTGATGGGTCAAAAAAATCGCACTTGACGTGAACTGATCGAAGGCCACTGGCCGGGAATGCAACACCAGGTAAAACCAGAACCGTCTAATCACCTAACTAACAGTGTAAACGAGACAGTCAGTCACGACTCTTCGGATAAATACCCGGCGCAGCAGCACAAAATGGCGACGCGGAAAGTATCACCTGACTGACCGTGTGGAAGAAACCATCTTGACAAAGTGATGGGGGAGTGAAAAGAAACAAAGTTCGTAAACTATCTACTCCGTCTCACAATACACGTGTAAAACAAAATGTTTTATTTATAAAATTTTGACATATTTGTGTTAATTTAATATTTTAGTTAAAAAAATGCTGGTAATCCTGTAACTTTTTTTTAAATGCCCCCTTTTAGTCACCCGTTTAGTATGCTCCGCTGCAGGCTTTCCCTTTGATATGTACGTATTCACCTTTTCAGAGGCAGAGGATTAAAGAATGATGGAGTAAGGCTGGGTGTGGAGACATTCATTTGAAAATGTTTTTTTTGCTTTGGTCACACTTAAAAAAACACTTACTTATTTTAGACAACAACTGATAGTAGGCATCTTTAAATACTGACCCTTCTATTTATGTCAATGACAAATTTTTCTGCACTTTACACAAGGACTGTACCACACAGCAGAGGGTGTTTCACATTTACTTGTGATATGCAGCCATGAGGTGTGTGAGACTGAGATATCCACTACCCCAACACACACACACTGTACAGCTTCCAGCAAATGCAGGCTCAGAAATCCAGGCAGAAAAGGAGTTGAACAAGACAAATGAAAACCCCGCCATAGATAAAAAAAAATTAACATGGAGGGAAGCTGTGCATGACTCAGAAAAACCTTGTGCAGTCCCCCTTTTTTCCCTCCATCCCTTCATCCTGCTCTCTTTCTGCATTGCATGGCCAAGTCAGCACTACAGGCCCCCTCCCCCCAGTATGGTCCCATCACTCGTGATGCAGTGTCTCCACATGCATCACAGGCCTCCTTCCTCTCCACTCAGCTAACATTTCCACACCGATCGAGACAGCGTTGTGAAACAAGAAGAAAAACCTTTTGAGATGGAGGTTGTGCACCAGTAACAAGGTCACAGTGAACCAGATTGCTTTTTTTCTCTCCTTTTCTTTGGACCGATTCAAAACCATGACATCCTAGATTTAACAGAAACTGAATGATTATGTTTTGGAATACATTAAGCAACCGTGTGCAAACAGCTCATCTACCAGCATGGTGTAACCTGATGACTTACACACAGATGCTTCCTGTTTGCTCTGGGTGAATCCCCATGTC
>JAVKLF010000047.1:6894428-6904443 GCA_034783495.1 Millerichthys robustus
CATCCATCCATCCATCCATCCATCCATCCATCCATCCATCCATCCATCCATCCATCCATCCATCCATCCATCCATAAGCTACTTGCATGAACTGTAGGAAACTGGAGTACCTGCATGCACAGACTAAAGTACTTTTCTTTTGTCTTTAGATCATTTGTAGCCTGGAAACATTTAATTAAATCAAAAACATAATCCCAGAGCTTTAAAACAAGGCAGCACCCTAATCATCCCTGCTACACACACACTCTTATAACATTACAAGCCTATAAACTACAGTACTTTTCCTCACTTGTTTTGTGTTGTGCTTCCAATTTTGATAAAGCAAGCTGCACATTTTACCTACATTTATAACGGAATTCCCCCCATTATCTATTCGAACTATTCTTTTATTTTTGATTTGTGCATTTCACTTTTTCCCTGCTGGCAGCGGGCAAGTGGTGGAATTTAACTGCTCCCTGAGTTGTGGAAGACCTGGCAGTGAGACAAGTCTTTTAATGGACTTTTCCTTTTCGCATGCCCCTGTATCCTGTGTGTAAATCCTTTTCATGCTTGCCGTCTTCCACTCCTACTCTCCTCTGCAACATGGTTGGCATTCGGTTGGCACATTGCGTGCAGTGCTGTCACTACAAGCTTTTAAAGCTAAGTCCAGGAACAATAATACAGCTGGCAGAAATGACTGATTTGGTTGCACCTGTAGAAAGTTGGAGTGTTGTTCAATCTGTTAGTGTGTTTAAATCGTGAGGTTAAAAGCTCAGGTATGTGTTAGGTGCATCTATAGGTCCAGTAGCTTTTAGCTTTGTCAGTGACAGTGTCTGTTCCATCGGGGTGCTGCAGAATTGGCTTTATATAAAAGTATAATCTTAAATAAAAACAGGGTACAGTACCCTGGGATTCTGAATCAGGTGGAGGTCTATTTGGTCCCCAAGGCCAGGCCCCACCATCAAATCAAGTCATCACATCATCACCTCATTAAAAGTTCCTGAGTTGGTGGTTTAACCTCTTTCACTAATGGGACTTGTCTTCTTGCAGAAAGCCTCTCATTACAGACATGCCAACTACATTTACCACAACACTGTCTTTAAAAAGTGATACAGCAGAATATTACAACACACAACTTGTTATGCAGAAAATAATCCAATGAATCAAACAAAAAATATATACAAACAGCCTAACTATTTGTTTCAATACACATATTTCTCCATTTAAAGGGATTTCTTGTTCATTTCCAAGTCAAGTGCAAATAATTTTTTTCCCAACTGTTCTACTTGCAACAGTTTTAATGGCAACACGAGCCAGGGAATAAGTTTGTGTGACAAAGTGACTGTGGAAATGTACTTCTGTTCGAATGATTGACATTTTGAGAGCAACACTGAACCATCTTTGCAGTTCAGATGATGGTCTGTGTAAAGTATGAACATTACTCAAATTTGTTCTACACAAATCATAAAACTTGGCAAAAAGGTAGTTTTGATGGCGAGTGCTAACTAGGGCAGCTAATCCTTCCACAAAATCATACAGAAAGAAAAGAAATCCCTCACAGTTTTAAAGTTAGGAAATAAATAGTATTCATCAAGCAGCATATTTCACCCAGCAAAACTGACACAAAAAACAAAATACTGAAGTTTGGAGTGGGGCAGTTTTAGGGGCACAGTATTCTTTAAAAACACTGGAGGCCAAGTGAAATTGAGCCTAATTCCCTGGAATGTTGCTTTCGTCTGCACATGTCGATAAAAATAAAGCTTATTGTGATTGTGGGGGTTCAGCCCCCAGCTGGAGTAATGAAAAGAAAACCGGCAGGCCTCCCAGAGGGAACAGCTCACCTTCCACCTTGGTACTCAGACGGATGCAGACCCACAGGAGGTATAAGTGTGTCTTTCCACAGCGTGTGTGTCAATCATTGTGGTAACAAACGGTGTTTTTGTATTCATGTGAACCTCTGTTGTTCAGAATGTGAAAAGAAAATTTGATTTAAAACAAGTGTTCTCCGATTTATCTGGGTCCAAGAAAAATTGAAGGAAAACAATTTATGGCTTTTTTTTAAAAATGGGAAATCTCAAAATATTTCACTTACTCAATTTGTACTAAACTTTTTTCACCATTTCAATTGAAATGACCAACAAATATCAAACCAAATACAAGTCAGCCTCCAGTCCCTGGTGAGTATATACGCAGATAATAATGTGACACAGCATGTGGAGGAACATTTCAACAGCGAATAAGGAAAAATTGTGTAAAATATCCTTAGCATTTAGGCAAAATCATTAGATCCTAATTTTCTAAAATTAATTTGTCTATTTTCTTAAACTTAGTCGTGACTCTACATCAAAACCAATTTTTGTTTTTGCCAGATTTTGTGATAACACGATGAGATACTGTATATTTGAGTCGTTGGATAACGTTCTCCTCTGATCACGCTCTGCAGACCCAGAGTACAAGCACGAGATGTTTATCAGTTTTCTCACCAGATTCTTGTCAGGAAAGTAAATAAAACATTTCTAAAATGTTTGACCGATTCCACTGAAGCGTGGAGCACTGAACACCGAAACGCAAGCGCCAAAGTTCCAAACAAAAGTTGAGGCGCTGTGACTCAGCAAGACAGATGCAGATAGCAGGAGGACTGAGACCTGTTGTTGCACAAACACATAATTCACATGGTAACACGACGTGATCCTCCTGAGTTGAGCTAAAAGTTGTGCAGGATTGTTAAAAATCTCATTGGTGGTTATTTGCACATGAGATTTAATGCACAGGCCTAATAGTTGTGCAGGAATTTTAGTTTGAGCTTTTTGTTAAAGGGAAGATGTATTAATTGACTACATATCAAAAGATGGAACTATAAGGTCATATACAAACCATAAAAGTTTATAAAATTAAAGTTATGACGAACTGCTAAAACATTCTCGAAACGGCAAACTGTCAATCAAAGAGCTGCAATAGGTAAGATATTAAATGTTTGTAATCGTTTTACAAAATACCATTAAAGAATACAAACTCCTGTTTCACATCAAGAGGAAAGTAACAGTCAGCTAAACAACGCATTTTATGAAAACCAACAGACCTAGAATGTCTCCTTAAGAAACCCTAAATAAGCATTGCTTTACATAAATCAATCTGCTCATAACTTTCTAAAAATAATCTTTAATTCATTCCTCTGGATATTCCTTTGAGCGCAGTATTTATTTGCCCCGCTGAACTTGAAACGACAGAAACGCCCGACACGACGCCACTCTCACCTGATCATGTTTTCGTCAAGGTGTTGGCCAGGCGGCAGCTTTCATCTCAGGTATAAAACAGAGAGCTCACATGCGTAACGCTCCATCCTTCTGGGGGTGGGGTGCACGAGATGGGGGGGCCCATGGGACCTCTTAATTAAAACCAGATGTTGGCAGTTTAAAAACAAGTATATGTGAAAAGAAAAAAATGCAAGGTTAGCACACTCCCCACACTGAGAAATACATAAATACTGATCTGAAAATCAACTTGGGATTACGCAAAAAACTGAGGAATGAGATGTCTACAAAAGAAGAAACATCAGGATATCTGAAGATTTTAATATTATTAAATTATGTCTAAATGCTGACATTACAAAATCAAATGCAAATAAGATTAAAATGCACACATTCCACATGTTACAAATCTACTATAGATTTGTTAAATTCTCAGTCCATAAATGTTTGGCCTAACAGCTACACATCAACATTAATTCATCTCAAAGCGCATTATTCAATCTAACTCTGTAGCGAGCTTTTCTAGCAGCTGCTGAAATGTCCTCAACACTTCTGGTACGACTGCTAAAAGCCGTACTGTAGCTCAGCACCTTCTAACGAGTGGCAGCGAGTTGCAGCCCCTCTTTAGATACGTAACGTGACACCGCTGTTCTCGCCACAAACCAATCGGTCCTCAGGGAGTTCGGCAAGATGTTGAGTAATTGATTTTAACTGACTGAATAGAGGATGAGATTTGTTGAAAGAAAAATAAGGTAATGTCTTATTTGTTAAAGGCTTATAATGATTTTGACATTATACAAACACTAATGAACTCAAATAAAACTACAAAAGTGCTTTATGAAGCAAAAAAAATCAGGGGTCTCTCACACTTCAGGGTGCTTTCCATTTAGTGTTTATTGTGTGAATGCGTATGAGTTTTATTTCTTGACTGAATGCCTACTGGCTGCTGTGTTATTGAAGTTTGAAGAGAACATCTTGCACGATCTGTTAGTGCTCAGAGTATGTGTTAGGATTAACTCTCACCTACTACCACACCAAAGTTTAGCTCAAAATGCGTTAAATTGACCGAGTTGAGGCTTTCATTGGGTGACCATCTTGAATTGGGTTGGTTCCAAAAGTGAATCTGTTGCAGAACCACAGATTACTTTCTGAGAGGTCTTTGAGATGGTTTGCTAACAAACAAAAATGAACACGCACGCACACGCATGCACACACTTACAGGCATCTGCATGATTGCCCACCTTTCAAGGCCTGAAGTGAAGCGACTGATACTGTGCAGAAAAAATGTCTAATTACAAGTGTACAATGGAGTCTTAAAATTTTTGAACAACGGTCAAGCAGCTCACCTGGCTCTGTAGTAATCACTTCAGTGTGTGTGTGTGTGTGTGTGTGTGTGTGTGTGGGTGGGGGGTGGGGGGGTGTTCCTGCTCCCACCATCGTCTCTGGTTTCTGTAGCAGGTGCACACTCAGGTGGAACACAACTCTGAGAAACCCTTTCTACTCCTCTTCAGTGGCGTTCGCACGCTGCCTCCCAGGCTGGCAGAAGTTTGTACATCTGCTTCCTTCTCATGCTTGTTTTAAATGTTTGTCGTTGATTGTTCTTTGCCCAGAAACATGAACATTTTAACATCAGGTCACCTAGAATTTATTTATACACGTTGTGCAAAAGCCGCGAGTCGTCCCTTAATTGCAAAAATAAAATAAAAATTATCCCAAAAAGCCAGAATTGTGGTTTATATTTGCTTTTCTAGTTCTCACGTTTTGCAAGATGAAGCTCTTTTTCCTCTCAAAGTGATTTACAAAATGCCACCCCACTTTGGTACCTGTCATTTTACCAAGCAAACAAGCCTGATGAGAGTAATAAGGAAAAAGAAACAAACCAGAGCAGGATGGTTTCATCCTCTAGATGGTCCTGAAATGTTTTGAGACTATAGTCTTAGGGCATATTGGGGTGGTAATTTAAATTGTAACAGCCTTTTTGTAATTCTACTTTCATGAAAAAACATTTGTCCCTCTGTGCTGCTCTGCATCCTGTAAAATTCAGTTTCTGAAACCACAATGTGATTTTGCAAATGACCCCTCCATGCCATGAAAACCAGACCTAACCCTCAGCTCTAAACCCACATCATGTAAGGTGTTTCATTGGCCTGTGGGTGCAGCAGCCGAGTGGCATCTTTCATTGAGGTGTGCCCCTTCGCCAAGCCGCTTTGACTTTATTTGGTTTGATAGGTGGTCAGCTGCCGATGTTTTCACAGGTGTCCGTGCTGTTGAAGCAAGATTGTGATTCCTGCTTTCCCTGGCAAACACAAGAGTCTGGTTGTCTAGAACTTCCTCTGCTGATGGTGGAGGAAGGGTGCCTCTTGTCCACTTTAAAGACAGTTTAAAAAAAATAATAATTCTTTATTTACCCAGCTTCTCTAATTTATGATTCAAAACTGAGACAATATATGTTTAGATAGGCATGATTTGCATTTATGAGACGGATTGTTTGAATAGGCTGACGGCAGGACACTAGAGGAAAGTCTGATGATCGCGTTTAAGCTGCATGAGTCTGCATGTAACTTCACTTTACTGGGTCAGTGAGTGAAATAATGTCTCTCTTGTAAAAAAAGGAACAGAAAATATGTTTAAGTGCCAACATCCATGGTAAGTATTGACTGAAGGGGTGAATAATGAGCCAGATTAGCATTGATGGGTCTCTGGGTACACAGTCCTTTGAACAGAACCGTGTCCTGTTGAGCAGCAGAGGCCAAGTCACAACAGGCACTTTACCCGGAGCAGGCTGTTGTCTGTGGGGAGCTTCCTTTCAATGACCCCACAGCAGCAGAGGTGGTGGTGAACCTGGAAGTCTGTCACACACCTGTCGGACTTGGCCGACGTGATGATTAAGCTCACTACATCAGATCACTACTTTGACGCGAAACATTTCAACAACTACGAATGTACCAGCGTGTAAATTGTAACAGACTGAGATTCTTCTTTTATGTGTTGATGCCAAACAGCTTTATTTTTTTGAAACTAAAATAAACTTTTTGTGCACACACCAGCTCCATGTGTGGATAAAGAACTTTACTATCAGCATTAGCTTGTGTTCTGTCTTGGCAGTAGAGATGCTGGTATACCGAAGGAGCCTGCCTCTGTAACTTAGGCCATGCCCAGAGAAAAACCCAAGGAGCAGACTGAAAATATGCTGCAGCAAATGCCCATACCATCCATCGGGAAGAGCTTGAGAAAGTTTATGACGAAGACTGGGGTCAGGCAGTTCAGCTGAGATTGCTGCCCTTCCAACCTGAACCCGGATAAGAGGGACGAGACGGGCGGATGGGTGTAGATGTGGGTGGATTTAGCCCCACGTCTGAAAATTCAGACAATGAAGAGGACTAATTTGTCTAATTAGTTTTCTGCTCAAGCAGTGATTGACTGTGTGCAACTTGGGGTCAAGGGTTAAAGTTCAAAAAGTTTGAACTTTCACTCATTCAAAGGAAATTCAAAGCACCGCAAGGTCTGCACAGCAACGGAGGCAAACACCGAAAGCTACACTTTTATCCGTGTTAATGTTTAGTTGACCCAAAGTGTCAGCTACACGGATTTGCTCCGCAGCTTTGAAGGCCCTCATGGTGACTGCTTGGCTTGAAAAATATTTTGGTTATAAAACTGCAGCTTAACTACACAGAGTACACAGGCCCACCTCACATTCCACACTCTAAAAACTGCTGGGTCAAAAACAACTCAAATTGTAAACCAAATTCTGGCACGATCAGCTTTTAGTGTCAGTTTAACTAATGTTAGTTTAGGACAGTGGTTCCCAAACTATTCGGCTAGGCCCCACTTTGGTTAGTAAGTAGAAGCCCCCTAACCTCTTCCTTCTACGTCCCCAACCACACACAAAGATATTTTGTGACGCTATTCCAGTTTATTTTATACCTACCTCAACCATTTTTGAACAATTGAACTAATAAATTACTTAACTGAGCAGATTAAAAACAAAATGCAACAAAATCATACCTTACACCAGACATACAGCGCACTCTAGCCCCCCCCCCCCCCCATCTTTAGGAAAACTCACTGTCTTCTGCAAACTAAAGTTATTTACAAAACCAAACAGGTTAATCATTGTCTCACAAGTTATTTTTCTTCTTATCTTTATCTTTAAATTCTGAAGCAAATGTCCGGACTGGTCCAATTTGGACCAGGACTCAGGTAAGTCAAAAGATAAGTGAATTTATTTACAGTGTAAATACAGGTAGACTGGTAGTTGTTATGCATACAGGGATCCCAGAGGAGGCGGGCGTGGAGAGGAGGACAAAAGGTTCCAAGAGGACCGGTAAAAAGTAAAAATTACTGAATGAATAACAACATCTGGCTGCTTACCTGTTTTAAACAGACCTATAACATTAACAGGTGATGTTTGTGCAGCAATCTAACAATTTCCTGCAGAAATGTTTTTTTAGTTCATTATTATGGAAGACAAATTATATATACTTAATGGTATTCAATAATTCAGATTCTGTTACGGGATTGAACTCTCTATTAAAAGCCAAATATTGATTATGAGTTTGTTTAGATGGACGAGACTTTTAACCTAAGTTAAGCTAAACGCCTGATCAGAGGGGAACAGCTGCATCCTCATGGAGTTAGCTTAACCACACAGGTCAAACACTAATGGTACAACGTGACCCATCCTAACCGCTCCTCTTTTCCTATTTCATTTGCTTTTTGTCATGTGGTATTCCACATAAAAACTTTCATTCCCAAGCTCATTTTTCCCCCCAGCTTCCCATGTTTTCACTCTTTTCTGACCGTTCTGAGTTTCTGCCTGTCCTCACAGATAAGTAGGCATCCCTCACCTTTCACACAACGTCACATGGTAGCAATCAGAGTGGTCTTTGGCAGACAAATTAGAGCAGGTAATGTAAACCGGAGATCAGCGCAGAGGCGGGGAAGACGGTGCTAAATGCCAACAGATGGAGCCTGAATGAGATCGGACCAACCCAACGCTGCAGTGTAGCGCCGGGTATCAAGCTCAAAGACAGCTTGGCCCCAAGGAAAAAGGAAAATTCTCACAAAATCTAACTTTTTTTAAAAGTAAGAAATGTAGCATAGAATACTGAAGAGAGAAAAAGGCAATTTTAAGAAAATGCACCAAAAAAAAGCACATAAGTGTCTTTCTGAGGGAACTTTTTTCATGGTTTAAGAAAACTCAAAATCTAAGTTGTCTCACATTATAGTTTGCAGATTAGTATTAGTTACCAAATCTGGACTTTCTAAACAACTAATATTCAATAAAGTATTACATATTGTAGAAAGGATTGATAGGCAGGTGAAATCTGGTGAATGGGTCATTTTTCCCCCTCTCGTGTTTTCTTGTCCAGAGAAAAAGTCACCCTCTTCTAGGGTTAGTTAAAGTCTCTTTCTGATTTCTGTAGATACCTGCCCTTATGCCCAGGCCTAAACCAGTCCAACTGGGCACCTTTAGCCAATCACAACACAGAAGTGTTGAGCTTTTTACACACAACTCAGTAAAATGCTGCTCACATTGGGAGATAAAAACTGTCAGTCAAACCTGAAGCCCAACATTGTAACTTTTCCTGGAGCATTTTAAAGCATGCCAGAATAAACCAGTCATCTCTAAAAAAACAGAGCACATGCAGAAATTATGTTTGTAGTTTCTGTTTGTCCTTCTGCACACAATCTCCTTTTTGTGATTATTTTAACACACACAGACACACACTTACACATTCCTCTTATGTTACAGGCTTTGAAGCGTCAGACTCATCCCCATTTTCAACAGTACGCAATCAAACACAAAGCTGAGGGGCGGATTAGGAGCAGGCTTGTGCTGCACAATGCTCCTATCAGGGACCACACTGGTTTTAAATTACCCCTTATTTCTCACTCATTTACAATCACTCACTAACCCAATAAAGTTTGTTTCTCCAATAGAAAAGAGAACATTGATTCTGAGTTATGGGCAACATACAATCATACAATCGTTGACACTGTTGAGTTTGTTTTTAAATTGTCTTATTATATATAAGTGCGATTTGCTTATCTCTTAGGTAAACTATTACCCTGGCTGAAGGTGAAACTAAGATCAGACATACATTTTTCTAAGTAATTGTTAAAATGAAAAAATAAAGAGATGGAAGGATGACAGATGGGTCGATGAGTGGAGGTGTGGTCAGTGACACTGGTGTTGTCAGTACCAGAGAGAAGGATGCTTTTTTCAAGGAAGACAGCTGGTTTCACTCACCGAACAAGACAAGCTGCACAGAAAGAGATCAGACCTGCACCGCTGAATATTTATGATCTGGGGCTGCACAGATTTCTTGCCACATTCTTTTCTTTTTGTGGTTTTCAGTCTGCATGTGTGTGTATGGGGGGGTTACTATATGGGGACCCCCGAACACTTACAGACAAGTATACATGAGTGTTTACTGAAACTCTCTCTGTATCTAATGTAAAAGACATAAGTAAAAAGTAAGAATGGAGAGGGGAATAACTCATGATCATTATTAGAATGGAAAGTTGTGATCATGATTCATAGTAAAAGAAGGATATTAAGGGAGGGAGAAAATTTATGAAACAGACCTAAACACGGAGAAACCCCGTGCTGGAAAATACCATTGTTGATCTCTGAAGCATAGTGGTATTCAGGCTTTCTTTTAAAGCCTGTGAAAACACTTTGGCAGAGTATGAAAGCATGACTGGTAAGCAGTGGCGGGCCGTCAGGGCCTGCAAGGCCTTCTCTGCTGGCCTAAAAATATCTGAATCACAGACTGATGTTA
>JAVKLF010000047.1:6927979-6941201 GCA_034783495.1 Millerichthys robustus
CACACACACACACACACACACACACACACACACACACACACACACACACACACACACACACACACACACACGTTTGTCTGTGTGGGGACTTTACATTGATTTCCATTCATTTACCCACTTTTTCCCCTATAGCCTAACCCTGGCCCCTAACCATTCCAGTATTTACCTAACCTTAAACCTACACTAAACTCAATTCACACTTTAGTCCTAAACTGACCCCTGACCTACCAACAGTATTTCCCCCAACGGGGACTGGGCTTCTGTCCCCATAAGGCTCAGTGGGTCCTCACAAGGCTGTGTTTAAAAAAAAAAAAGGGTCAGAAATTGTCCATACCATGTAACAATATATATATATATATTGTGATTACACACACACACACACACACACACACACACACACACACACACACACACACACACACACACGTCCATAGGGGATCTCTTCAAGAGGTAGCAACCTCACAAAATGACTCATCAATAAGAAAGTGACTGATGGCACACGAAAGGGTGAGTTTCAAAAGCATGCAAACTCTGTCTCTGCTTGTTGTCTTCAGCTCCTTAGAGCCAACATAACCTGCAAAGATTTAAGAGAGGAGAGGAGCAACACCAAACTACAACCCTGCTGAGTGTTTGGACTGCCTCACTGGAACAAAACTAAAATCAGGTCCATTTATTGTCCACGCAGAATCCTTTTTGACTTATAGCTTCTCTAGCTTGGGCACCACAATCAAGCCCCTTCCTTTTTACTGTTTTTTGTGGTTAGTTTTATACTACGGGTGTTTAAGAGCATAAACCATCTTCTCCTTCTCTCCTTGTACTTTCGTGAAACCCTCATGGTTGCAATTCCTTTTCACTTTTTTATTTTGCTGCTTCATCTACTATGATGGGAATATGTTCCTCCATATACCCTTTTTTCTTTTTTTGCATGGCACCAGGAAGGCAAAGATTTTAACAAGGTTACGTTAGAGGGTTGTCGGGTTAGGGAACCTGATGCCGGTGGAGAGTCGAGACCCTCTCGCTGGTCCATTTCACTTCCCCACATCTAAACATAATTCTTGTATTGCCATTGCATTTGCTTTCTGCTTGTCTTACTGGCAGATTTTTTTAAACGGGAAAAATAAGAGGTGAAGACAGAGCTTCTTGTGCTATCAAGTTATGATGGAGACTCCTGAAGTAAGAACGGCCCACTTTTGAATTTATATTTGGCACTATGAGGTCCACACAGGGCAACATGAGATGCCTCGACTGGTTCGGAAATAGAAAGTGACAGATGGAACATGCCGGGTAAATTTCCCAATTTAGCTAAAGATAATAGCAGAAATGATGATTTAAATACTCATTTAAAATGGAAAAGTATATTGGGTCATAAAATGTTTAAGAAAGAAAGAGCAGGTAAGGAAATTTAGCAGGGAGTTAAATACAGCCACCTGTCTCGTTCATTGATATACAGAAATGTATACAAGTTTTCTGGACAAAGACCTAAAAGTCTAGAAAAAACAGCAAAAAATTGATATAAGATGCAAAGATTAAACTAGGATTGGTTACATGAGAGATGGTAGCTTAGTAAGTTTACGTTTATATACCAGTAAGATGTATTTGTGCCCAAAGAAAAAAAGAATTTGACATTTCAAACAATCAAATGTAAATGGAACTGTTTTTGACTGTTTTTCAAGAGTGACTTCTTAAAGATTATTTATTATTTTTTAGTTGATGTCAGTGTTTTTTCTGTTTTTGCTTGGGTTAGCATCAACAGATTCCAGACTGAGTTCAAGAAAAAAACTCACTGTAACCGAAAAATTACAAGACGTTTCAAAAGTTTCCCAATCTATGAATGAAATGTCTTTAAAATCCAACTTTTTGAAAGAAGCTAAAACGCTTGTCAACATGAAATTAATGTGAAAAACGAAGTTTGTTGCTCTTTGATGTTGGCAGGGATTTGAACAAGTCACTGATTTTCCTTTTTTAAATAACGATGACAGCGACCGTCGGCCAAGGAAAGTAACTGCCTCGCACTTACCCTTCACAAACAGAAACGTATTTTCTCCTAATAGCCTCTGAATCTGGCTGCCACCAGGAACACTGGCAGGTGGCCAAAAACCACATATTTTCTCAGGCAGTAAAGAACAGGAGCTTTGCAGCAGCATTAAAAAAAAAAAAGGCTGTTACTAAAACACGAAGAAATGGATAACGGGAGAAAATGCAGATTTTAGCTGAAAACAAACAAATCAAATCAAATGACGAGAACGTTTCGGAACAAAGAATTAATCTTTGACACGAGTCCGTTATGGACGGAGAAGAGGAGAGCGCCTGCGGTGACGGGCACCTCAGGAGGTGATTGCTACCATCTGTGGGAGAGAGTCAGTGTGGGCCTGAGAGAGCAGGGTGGGCACACTCTGCAGCTTCACCAGTTTGCTTTGGCACTGGGATGAAACACAGCATTGCTCTGCTAGATTACATGTCGCTTCCACGCACACATATACACACACACACAAAGAAACGCAAAGCATTTTAACCTTCCTGACATTATTGTGGTTATATGACACTTTAATGTCCCTGACGTTTGTTTCACTGTGTTCTCTTCCTGCTCCAAAGCCTTTATGGGTGGCTTTTCACAATGAGAAAAGCATCCTTCGTCCCTTGTGGGTTGGCCACAAACCAAAACTGAAACACTGACAGAGGGAATAAAAGCAAAGAGCAAAGCTGCAGTACAAACCAATCACACTGAACAAACCCTGCTGTTTTTGCTTCTCCTGCCTTTAAATCCATGGAAGACAAACACACTCAAAACCCAAAGTTTGTGCATCTCACGTTTGCTGGCTTGGTGGAGCTTCTTTGTTTTTATGTTAACTGAATGTCCCAGAGGCACACATAAAAAAAACCAAATTCTGTGAATATGAAAGCACAAAAACATTCATCTTTAAAATTCACTTTCCTTTGCTCGGCACGATACCCACTCCAACATACAGACAGGATCCAGACACGTTAGATTAGACTATAAAAAAGTTAGTTTACATTTTGTCTGCAATGACAGCCAGTAGTTGAAATCATTTGAAGTGGGGTTCTATGGAAAGGCTATGAACAGCTAATATCTAAGTTTTTTTGTTTCTCCTCAGTTTGGAAATGTAGTTTTGACCAGATTGACTAATGATCAGTTAAAACAACTGTCCTAGCAGTTCATATAAATCCTATTTTATTCATTTTTATATAATCTGTATGGCATAATGCAGCTGTTTATTTGGATTTTTTATGGTTATTTGCAAGTAGAAATAGCAGCAGTAGCAGCTAGCAGAAATATTTTTGTTGCAGTCTGGAACACTTCCAGATGTAATTTTATGATATTCTTGCTGGAAAAATCATACAATGCAAACTGATAACAGACCAAAGACCACTTCTGCTTGCAACTTTTTCTAACACTCTAATCAGTTCCCACAGAGCAGAAAGGTGTGGACCAGATCTGGTAAGGATGGCCCTGTTTTTATTGGCACAACTGGCCCTGTTGTGATTTTGGTTTATTTGGTGCTGGCCAATGCACGAAACACCTCTGGCAAACAACATCTGGTCCACCAAAGGGTCATCATTATTTGCGGTATCTGGGCCAACTGTTGGTGCATTTTAGTGCATTATGTGGCCAGACAAGGTTTGCTACGTTGTTTTTATGTCCTACATAAGTCCTACAAGTTAACACTAGCAAACGTGAACAAATTAAAATCAACTTTTCCAGAGAACCTCTTTCCCCACTTCCACGAGTCCATGGGAAAGTTGTCTTCATACAGTATCAGTCTGTGGTTCCAAGAATGTTGGGGACCACTGCTTTAAAGAGCATACCTGAATTCACCAGTTTATCATAATATGTGGTAAGGTTAAGTATGGTTTACTTAAGACCAAACGACCCTGCAAGGACTAAAAAAACACACAAAACCATCTGCCACTGCAGGCTAAGATTGAGAAAATAAAGACTCAAGTCATGTTCTGGTTATCAAAACCGTCTAACCACAAAGAACTGTGTTGTGGTTTTGATGGTGGTGCATTAAGCCATGAGACCATTTTCTCAAACGCCAGGTCTGAAAAATGTCTTGGCAAAATCTGCTGTTTGGCTGCAACATGGGCCTGACCTCCTCTTGCCCTTGAGATGTGGTGGGGGGAGGGCTATTTGAAATTCTAATCAGCATCGAATGACCATCTGCGCCTTGTCATTGAAGAAAATAAAGAGAGGGGGGAAAAGGTAGCTTGCACTTCTGTGGTCTTCAGAATTTCCAGATCTGTCATGTGGATCAGAGAACTTCATCTGAGCTCCGTTCCTGGTTAGCTTTTGTTTTTTGCTGACAAACAAACACATACAGCTGCTAGATCTCAATACTTTCCCTTAGAAGGCCATCTGTCAGTGTCCCCTTATTTCTATCCAAACGACTGAACCCACCAAATCCACACAAAGACCTTAAAATGCTTGAGCAAGCTTGCAGTTTCAAAACTTGATTGGCTTTAATATTTTATAAAACTTACATTTTTTCACAACTGCTGTTTTATTAGTATGGAAGATTAGATCTAACAGCAAGAGGCATTATTTTATTAGACACTGAACTGTAATTATGCACTTTTACAGGTGATGATCTGATTTGAAATGAGACTCTAGAGTGAAAAGGTATTTGGTTGATGGATTTAATTTCCGAGGAAGCTTGTATTCTTGTGCAAAACCAGAACACCACATTACTCATTGCCTTGTGGACTCAAGATGTCCAATTTCCTATTCCAAATATTCAACACCACACCCAAACACGGCCACGTAAGAACCCTCAGCTCTACAACCAGCCAGAGCTCACCTGCGTTTCTGGCACATCAACAAAACCTGGGGATACGGTCGTCACATGACTTTAGTGTTTCATGCTATGAATGCATACCAGTGTGTCTGGTGCAACACTGGAAGCAGACCTGGCTTGGCTGGTCCATTAGCGATGGATGATGTGGCCTCCAGTTTGTGGAGTCCCAGAGCAGTTTTCTGGACTTCCTGTGGTTGGAGTACAAATGAGAGAGAGGAAGGGCTGCAGCCGAACAGGCCCAAGATAGCTGCAGACAGAGCCAATAGCAGAGAGCTTCTGCAGCACCATAAATTATCATCTACTCAGGATGTCACACCATCGTTGACTCCATGAGAGGCCTCTTCATCTTAAACAGCGACTCTGGCAGAGTCTATTACGGCATGATATAGTATCTTGCTTTTTTAAATCAACATAAAAGTATTTACATTACGGCTACGGCCATGCCAACAGAAAAGCCAATACTCCATCACAGCCAGAAACCAAATAGCTCTTATCCATCTGTTTCCTCATTCTGTCCTGTGGCTCAAACTCTGCACAGATAAATCACAGCCCTTTTCCATCATGCCTCCCTCAACACAAACACACGTGCTCTTTTACGAGGCGGCAGTCTCGGACTGCTTCAGCAGGGATTTGTAAACCAATGTCTGGATGCAGGATTCATAGAGAGGGAGGCAGCCGATGGGCGTGTGTTTGCACAACTTGTGTCTGGAAGCAGAGCGGGAGCTCGCCAAGAGAGATGGGTATCTTGATGCAGGGCATGTCAAACAACTAAAAGAAGCCAATCAAAAATGCTTCTTTTTGTGCAGGGTAAAATGAAATTCAAGTTATTAAAAGTGAGTTTTGAAGATTTTGCGTGACCTGCTGATTCTCAACAACTACCACACCAAATTTCAGCTCAATGTCAGTCAAACCTGACCCAACCTGACTTGGGTCAGGTTAGAAAAAGTTGGATTTGTCACATTTAAACTGTCATGACAAAAATCTGATATGAACGTAGCCTTAGACACATTTTCTTTTCTTTCCAAAATACCCACATCTCCAAGACGGTGATAAGAGATCAAGGCTCATACTTTAGCATCTGTGTACATACATAGTCTGCATGAACCAAGAGAGACCAGTGCTTTTAAAAAGTGGTGATAAAAGCTGCTACATAGAAGTTTAAGACTTTCCTTCTACATAAGAAATAATTTAAATGTGGTTCTGTTGAATTTCTGTAAAGACACATTTGGAACGCACAACAGGGACTGATTTTTGGCTTGCCTGAATGAATGAGTAGGTATAGCGTGCAAGCAGCGCAGAGCAATAACTGTACCACATCAGCAAAGGGAATAGGTCATTGACATTGGCCAGCAAAATGTGAGTGTTTAGTCCAGGACTTCTGGATAGAAGTGACATATAAATCCCACAAAGAGGAAATTTACGGGAAGCAGGTACAACACATCAGAAACAGTTATGGGACATTTGAAACAGGGCGTGTGCAAACGCATGAGGCAGAAAACACGAAGGGATTGACAGGATATTGTTATAGAAAGGAGATGGGAGTGTGTGTGAGTTTGCATGTATCTGTGACTCAAGTAAATGAGGCTTTCAAAGATGCGCACAAAGCCAAAGTGAGGTTGGCACGTGAAGCTTCAGAGTACACGATGAGGAAAGGATGGATTTGTTGGCCGAGCCTGAGTCTAAAAAGACCTTGCCTCTTTGGCTCTGTCACTCTCAGTCCCCTTTAAACAAATCTGGCCCTGTTCAGTGCTAAATATGTTCTCAGGCCAGCTCACTGGGCAATTACAACATGCTAGAAAAATATACAATGTTTTTTTTTTTAATGTTTAACGTCTGCTGTTTTTGCTCTCTTGCTCTAGCTGTATTTCATTTCATTGAGGAGAGGTGAAAACAGGGACAGTGGTAACTAATATGACTTTATTTTTCTACGCTAACAAATTCTTCTGACAAGCAAAATTGACCTAAATTAAGTTCAACCTGTGTTTATTTATACTAGCAGGGAAATGCTGTAAAAATACCAAAGAAACATCAACATATTAGAGAAGAAAATACAAGACTGAAATGAACTCAAAACCTTTGCGCCGTCACTCACTTGATATCAACACTAGGACACCAACAGGCTGTTACTGTGTTTAATCCCATACAGAAATAATCAGTTTACAAAGCTTCATGCAGAAATTGTCTTGGTTATTAAGGGGAAAAGGAAAAAACCTTATTCCACTTTACCAGTTTTTTTTCTTGGAGCAAAGGCAAACATGACCAAAAAAAGACTTTTCTGAATGTTTTATCAGTATGCCAATGATTTAGAATGTTTTTAGCCACTGTTTGGACTTATTTGTTCAAAAAAGAACTTATTGTCCAAAAATAAATGTTCTGGTGTGAGCACTAGATCTTGACCATTAAATAAAAAAAGGTTGTTGGCAAACTAAGGCAATGTACGGGCTTACATTCAGATCCATCCTTTCACTTATTCTGAGGTAGGCTGAGGCAACAGCTTGAGCTGCCGGCTCTTCTGTGAGTATCCCAAGGCTTTCCCGGGCCAGCTGAGAGAAATGGTCTCACCATTGGGTCCTGGGTCTTGCACTCAGGTCTCCTCCCAGTCGGATGTGCCTGAGGCACCTCCATGAGAGCCAGCTTTGGTAGGCCTGGGTCAGAGCGCCTAATTCCCTGCTTTTGACTACTGCCCATAGCATCATGCACCCAACTCGTATAGCCCCACCTGCAGATGGTGGGCCCACAGGAAGGCAAACCCATGATGTTCATTCAGGCTGAGCTGGAACTCATGGGTAGAGATCTGGTCACCAGGGGCTCGCCGACAAACCCCTCCCCTAGGCCTGGCACCAGGGTGGGGCCCTGTTAACCCACATCTGGGCATGGGACGGAGTTACTTATTTTTTTTATTTACTTTTTATTTTATTTTTGTTTAGCCATACAAGTGTTTTCAATTGTTTTTGTTTTTGTCTGGCCTGTCACCTAGGACCTTAGGACACCCTAGCAGGGGCCATTTTGATTGCCCTCTATAGCATAGCTCCTAGGATTATTCAGGCACACAAACCTCTCCACCGTGATGAGGTGACGATTCAACAGAGGAGCATTGCATTTAGAAATGCTACAAAATTTGACAGCTTAATCATTACATGGCACCACATCCGTCCCTACTTAATCCTGTGCCGGGACCTGTAGCTTCTCTCCAGAGGTCATTGGCTGAGAGGCGGAGAAGATCTAGTCCATCAAAAGCAAAACTACCTGGTTAAACCTTATTTACCTGAATCATCTCCCTTTGCCATTTAGCATGTTTGTTTATAGATGACTGGACACTTATCCTGATAACGAGTTCAACAAATAAAAATGTTCTGTTTGTGAACATTTCCTAATATTTTCCATACTCTGAGCTGTTGAACAGACAGACGAGTGAAACCAGATTGAGTTTGTTTTTTTTAAATCAATGATGGTTGCACTGATATCGGTGCAAGAAACATTATAAAAAATAGTGTTTACGTTAATGATTTGAATACTTTATACATAATTTCATTTTGAATAATATGCAGTATATTACGATCTTCAATAACAAATTGGGGTGTAGTTTTTAGACTTTCTAACCTTATTTTAAAGCACTATCAAATGAGAAGTAACAATCACAACACTCTTGTACTTGTTCACCATTCAGTGTTCAGCATGAAATTCCTTCAGTTTCTGGCTACATCCCTTGAAGCACAGTGTTGTCTGCATGTTTTTAAAGTAACAAAGAGTGACAAAAAGAAGCACTTACGTAGACACTCATTGGCCTCGCGAGCATTGGCCCTCTGCCACGGTCGGTCATAGTGAAAGGGCTTGCATCGGTCACATTCAGGCCCTTCTGTGTTGTGTTTGCAGTCACACACCAGTTTGCCCTCCTTGTCTTTCAGACAGCGCGACGCGTGACCATTGCATTTACACCTCCCACCCACCTGGAAGTCTCCCACTGCATAGAAATATGTTGGCGTCGTTGAGGTCACTGACATTGGGTCATCGTCCCTTCCTCCGTTGTTTCCTCCAGACCCAAGGAGCTCCCTGGGGAGCTGTGGTCGGCTTAAAACCACACGTATATCAGTGACTGTGACCCAGTCTTGAAGAACTGGGCTGTTGTCAAAGTCTTTACCAGAGGGACGTCCATCCAGAGTACTAAAAGCAATGAGTCCTCCAGAAAGTGGGTACAAGTCAGTGTGGCCATCTGTGCAAAGGGCCTCCTGCTCGTTCTGTTTGGTGATGGTCGCTTTGTTGGGTTTGTTGTACATACGTCGGCACTGTGAGGAGTAAAACTGGTAGGGCATCCATGTTTTGCCGTAGTCCATGCTCTTGTAAATGGCCAGCGACTCGGAACGTGGTGAGCAGAACTGCAGGCTGACGTACGTGATCTCAAACTTTTTACCCAGTGAAAGGGTAAGAGTTACGTTGTGTGGCGAGGTGTTCAGATTCTCAGACTGCCAACAGGTGAGGTTGTGGGCTGAATTGAGGTCTGTGAGGTAGGAAGCAGGGTGGGCACGGCGGGGATCAGATGCATCACAGATTTGGCACGTACGCACAGAGGGACGCTCATCGCCACGCTCCACGACACTACAGGAGCGGGACGGAGGCCGGCCGCAGACACTGGACACCGTCACCTCCTTACCAAAGGCAGCGTTGATGAATTCAGGGATACAGCGGCGGGCCGCTCCAGTATCATCATAACAAGGGTCTAGAGGGGTCTGCTGCCCTGCAAAGGGATTGGTGGCGCTGTAGACGGAGGCTGAGCTTATCAAGAGGAACAGGCCCAGCAGGTACCTCCAGGTTTTCCTCATCCTGCTCAAAGGGGCCTGTGCTGGAGTAGAAGTCTTATGCAGAGTCTTTGTGTATACCCACAGGAGTGTTAAGAACAGTGTTTGTGGGTGCCTATGGAGAGACGTGTCTTTGTCTATTTCCCCTGTGAGTTAGTGGAAGCTGAGTGTCGGAGCTCAGTGGCCCTTTTTACTCCAGTCTATCCTGCAAGACAGAGAAATAAACAGAGAGGTCAATGTCACAGACATATTTTTTTTACCATAATAGGCTATAAAGTAGAAAGCAACACTGACCTACCACACAGAATGGCACCAACCAATTTTTTATCTGCCCTTATAAAGAAAATTCAATAGAATCTTTGGTACTGGACAGTTCAAAGTGAATGTTTCCACTGACTAAAAGCCTGTCAAAGGATAAGACAGTTAGATGAGGGGCCCAAGTGAAAGGAAGGAAGTGACCATTTAAAGAGAGACATTAGTCATTGGAAGTAACCGCATCTTGAATTTCAATGCCGTCTTCTATTCAGCACTTGTATTCAGGTCAAAACTGCCTGCACCTTCTGGTCATGGTTGAAAAGCATAGCAGAAGCCACCCCATAATCCCCCGTGATGCTTCAAAGCAGTGAATTGCATGCGACTCCGGTCAAACCTCTGCTAAAAGAGCTGGAAAAAGGAAGCCATGATGTATAAAATCATAGCTAAAAAATATTACCGAAATGAGCTGAACTATTTCACTCAAGTGTTGATCAGCAGTGATGCTAAAGTAGGCAGCATTATGTTTATTCACTGAACCAAAAATTTAAAAGTGATCACTATTGAACATTATTCTCCACATAAGAGGAATTAGCCTACGAAGCTTATAAAGAACCTTGGACTATTGTTCTTCATTCAAGCTTCTCTAAGTCTTGGGGTCCAGATAGGTACCTGGACTATTATTTATACTCTCACAGCTAGACGAGAGGCCACATGGTCTCACAAAAAAAAAAGATATGAGGCACAGGATTTAAAAGCCTTAGAGCAAAGAATTAGAGGCTTTTCCTTTCTTCGTTCACTTTATCAATGGGTGTCAAATCTAGAAGACCCCCAGTTCACTTGCTGAGGAGTTTAGAAGGCACCCAAACCCCATTTTGCAACATTAAATTACAATGCGCCCCACCCACCTCTACTTTACCCCCACATTCCTTCTTAAACTACAGCATCCCTCTTCATTTTAATACAACAAAAGGCCGTCTCTGTATCCACTTCACTCAAGGTCTGATCTGCTTTAAAGCCTGAGAAGAAAAGAAGGGAAAATAACAAAAGTTTTGTTCTTTTCTTGCACGAGGGGTCCAAAGCCAGCAACCCTCAAAGAAGAAGCAAGTGGCCTTGTAAATGGGACCGCTCTTCTATGATCAAGGACTTAAGTCCAGCCATTTGGCCCATTCCCAAAGCACAGACTGGGTGTTAAAGGAAAAGAGAGTGAGAGCAGAAAGGCAGTTTGGATGAAAGTTAAGCTGCTTCCTACATGAGAAACTGGTTAGAAGCTTCATATAAAAACTTCCAGTAGGTGTGACGCGATGCATTTACCGATGTCCCTAAATGAAGCCAAAGCAAAAAAAAGAAAACAAGTTCTTGCTCTGAGGCAACAACTCTAACAACTGCTTGACTGTGGCACCCTGTTTTATTCACTTCTGTGTCTTTTTTTTCGGTAGAAGTGGTAATTGTTTTTGTGATCCTTTATTTGAGAATCCCTGTAACGAAATGTTAAATATGGGGAAAAATATATATATATAAAACACTAAATGCTTCAAAAACATGAGTTGAAGGGATAAGAATGGATTAATCCCTGTTCACCTTGCTGATTTATAATTTTGGTAGCTTTAAGCCTGGAGCTTATCTGCTGGTGCAACATTTTATTTTCATATCAACTAATCAGGAGTTTAGTTGGAACTACAGAGGGCTCAGGAAGTAGTGTCAATTCTTGAAATGGAAAGATGTTTTTGAACATTTCTAACTGTTCAAGAAGTAAAATCTATGTTTTTATAAATTACACGCCCAAATTGTCAATTCAGAAAGCTATTACACTCTTCAAGAATAAAAGACATGAGAATTAAACATTTCCAACGCAGTGCGGAGTATGAGCCAGGCTGTAAGCTATTAGAGGACTCAATATCATTTGAAGGTGTCAAATGAAAGAGGGAGAGGAGAGTTTATCAGCGAAGACACACCATCCAAAGAGTTGCTCTGGTACGTCTGGTTGGACTTACCAACCGGATAGGTCGTGTAGATATGACCGATAGAATTAGCAGCTCATTAGCATCCAGGCGCAACTCCCACTTCCCACATGTTTGAGAAAATACAATTCTAGCTTTTCATCCTGTTATGCTCTTAAAAGAGTAGAAGAGCAGAAATTTTGATGAGAAAAAGTAGAAAACGAGGGAGTCACTCAAACTTTTGAGAAAAGAAAAATAGGATGTTAAAAAAAAAGTGATGTAAAGTGGAAAGCAACAGTTTGGGGTGTGATGGTAGTAAAACCAAACCTTCTTTAGGCTGAGACAGAGAAGTCATAAATGGGAGTACTGGGACAGAGAGTGAAAGTGACAGGAGACAGGACATAAAAAGTGAAAGTGGGGGCAGATTTAGGTTTAGAGACTTCACATGACTAAATATGGTGCAGTTCATGAGCAACCCGACCAAACGGGGGACTCCTCCAGGCGTATCTGGCAGACAAGCGTTTAGGTTAAACAGAGAGAGAACGGTGACATGGCTGCTTAATTTCCACAGTCTGCTCTCTGAAGTAGACTCAAGCCTCGCAGCAAGTGTTTAGCAACAGTTCTGATATGATGCAAAAAACCCTGCAAAATCTGGTCTGTATTACAAGCCTAAAACTTCCTCCACAGAACAGTAAAATTGGCCAAATGTGAGCCAGTTCCACAAAATGTTACGAATCTGAGATCTGCCAGATTGTCAGCAAAGAAACTTAACTGGCCGAGCCCTGAAGCATCAATAATGTATTTCAGACAAAGGATTCAGTGGTTCTGCATTTAACAAGCCACAAGTTCATCTCAGTGAGGGAAAGAAAGGTCTTATTAACTGAAGTTCAAGTACCAACAGCTGTTTTGTGAGAGACAATATCAAATTAATGATGAGTTGGTCTGGAATTATTATTCCATAAAAATGTTTTTCAAGTGGCATTAAAACTATAGTTCCATTCTGTCTATAATAAATAACATAACCAAAACACCAAAAGCTGGTTTCTGCATATTTTAATATAATTTACCTCAGGTTATAGGATCAATACTAATTTTGTTCATATATAAATATGAATCACAAAAAGCAGAACGGGAACAAGCAAACGATTAAGTGAAATTGACAGAAGCTGTAAAATTGATTGGATCTGCATAGTTGTGATGCACATGAAAAAAGCATTAAAGACTGAAAGGAATGGAGTTGAGATTAATCAGCTGTAGTTTTTATTTTTACCAAGTAGATTCTAAACAATAAAGCTGTTGTAGATGTACATTAAAAGATTACATTCTTAAATTTGATGTAAAATCTATTTTCTGGTTCAGGAGATATTTTGCAGCACCCCCCCCCCCCCTCATCTCAACGTATCCGGTTTCGGTGCACCGGCCC
>JAVKLF010000047.1:6992283-7012666 GCA_034783495.1 Millerichthys robustus
TGATGGAGGAAGATCAGGTATTTCTTTTGTTAACCGAGGAGACGCACTATTTTGTTAATCTGTGTTAGAGGCTGCCACTATTTCTGATGGACAGTGCAGGACCATATTCCTATGCTGTCCAGCCATCATCATCATCATCGCCCGGGGGAGGGGCACTCTCTCTCGGTCAGCACAGCCATGGAGAGTTGCACTGTCTCCCCCGTAAACAAAAATCGTCCTTTCACAAGTTCTTTGAATACCCTTTGAAACTTTTATTTGACTGCATTTTTTGCTGTAACAGTTGTAATGATGGCTGTATTTTCTAACAGCCTCGGCCAGCAGATTCCGCTCATAGAGAGCTGCACACTGCAGCCACTTTTCATAAACAAACACGCCCAAGAAATAATGATTTTTTTCACTGTTTTACATCTCAGAAACTATAAATCAGGCTTTAGGTTGCAGTCTCATAGGAGGGAAGGGGGTTCTCTCAAATACTAAGAAAGTACAAGTAGAACATCCATTTCTTTACTAGGCAGGTGACAGGCTACTGCCATTGATATTTGTCACATCAAGCATTTTGCACTGACTGTGGTTAAAACTTGTGTAGTTTGTTGAATGTAATAAATACATCACATAGGAAATGCCTGTTAAATGTTACTCCAATGTTTCAAACCTGTTTGTATCTAATCATTGAGGGCCTTTAGTTGGAAGACAAGCTCCTAAATCTTTTACTGGCTCGCAAGAACAGCTGGAGAACCCACAGCTTAGTTACTTTCTGTATATTTTTTGGGGCTATAAACTACCATATAAAGAGTGACTGCATCTATTTCATCTTGTAGAGGGAGGGGAAATGCAACTACTTGACCAGGTTCATGTGGAAATGGTTTTATCTGTCAAAGTTTGTTGTGCAGACATGTAGAGGAGACTAAATGTACATCAATGCATGTTCTTACTCAAATAAAAAAGAGCTTTTAACAGAGAAGAAACCCTCTTTGTGAAGATTGTTACCTTGTAATTCATACCAGAAATCTGAAACACCCCCCCCAAAATGTCCAGAGCCATCCGTTTCAAATGTCAATACTTTGTCTGAGAAGGAGAACTTACAGAATTGAGTCCAGTTATGTTGCACTGCAGTGGCGTGGTGTCATCCACTATCATTTCCCCCAGCAAAGGACTGAACAAAGGTGCTCTGCTCCAACTCACTTTAAATACACAAACATTTGGATTCATGAGGAAAAACTCACATGTTGCTGAGATATTCAAGAAATGAGAAATTACGTTTTACCATTTAAACAAGCCATTTTTTAGCCATTATAAATAAACTAATTACACATTTTTTATAGTGATTTGTTTGGGCTAAAGGAGGTGATGACTGACCTTTATACTTGGTAACCACAGCAGAGTTGACACAGAGTGGTTCATGAAAGTCAACCTGTAAACTAGTGCTGCTGCTGACAGACAGGCGAACTACAGTGGGAGCATCTGGAGGGTCTTGGGACACAAGAAAACAGAAGTAAACAAGCAAAACACAGAAGTAAACAAGCAAAAAAACCTAAAAGGCCAAGACGCCCAAACTAAAGTTTTATCCAACCTGTTAGAACTATTACAGTGAAGTGACAATATAGTCTTACTAGCATGCTCAAACCCCGTCTGCATGCGCCTGAAGAGCCGCAGCCTCCACTCCCAAGCTTTCAGCTGCCGCTCCTGGTCAGAACCTTCCCGTTCGCTGGGACCCTCGTTGCGCAACTGGGCCTGAAACTCTGAAACCCGCTGCTCGGCCTCCTGCACCAAGGTAGCCAAATGCACAGCTCGGCCTTCCAAACTCACAACTATGAACAACATGGAGGAGAATGATAAAATTGGTATAATCATAACTTGTGTTCACTAAACCATATTATGAGATTTAGCAAAAATTCTGCATTTATAACATGATCTCAGTGAACTAAACGAACTGACGTGTTGAACATGACTGCTTTTTTATGAACTCTGATAATTGTAGTTCTTCCACTAAGCAAACTGTTTGCATCACTAACTTCTTTACAACTTCAATTTGTTAACATTTTAGCAAGCCCTTCAAAAAAAGTGACAGGAAAAGCCGTTGCATGCAACGCTAATGACTTTTGCAAGCCTCTCTTTTTAATTTCTTTGTTTATTGTAGCAGATTCCTCAATAAACTTCATTTATTGTGACTAACCAGTCTCCCTAAATGAATGACATCACCTAGAAAATGACAGAAAATAGAGCAATGAAAGTCAGAAGGGTGAGAAAGGGAGGAGTATTACTCAGTGCGGTTCTGAGGGAACACAAAGTGGTGGGAAAATGCATAGAGGGCATTAGATGGCCACTGTAAAACGTGTTTCTTTTTCCATGAAACTTATGGAAATTTTTGTTTAACTGATCTATTTATATTCCGTACCACAGCCTATTAGAGCCATTAGATGGATGTCTTTTTTTTTTCAAAGGGGTTAGGGTGTTGCTACAACACTGGGAACAATGATGTGTGAAACACATCGCTACAGTTGGTGAGATTTAACACCCTGTGAAACTATTCAAACCATGACTGCACAGTTAGCGATAGTGACCACGGTGGGATAACCATAAGATCAGAGAGGTTTACATGCTCCAGTTGTAAAATGCATACAGATTATTCAAAATACAAGTAAAGAACATTGATTTAAAGCTGGTGAGCTAAAGAAAGACAGTAGCGTACTGTACTCCTTTGGTGGCTGGTCATTTCTTAGAGTGTTTGGGACTGGTGTGTGTCTGTGTTTAGTCTGCGTGGTCTGTGTTTGTTCATTGTAGATTCCACTGTTGAGCGTTAGATTCCACTGTTGACAGTAAGTTTAAAGCTCCATGTCAAAATGTCCATCTGGGTGTTTAGTTCTGCGGTGCTCTCTGTGTCTCCTCAGTGGCTACGAGGCTCTCTTTGAATCTGAGCGTCTCTTTTGGGTGTCACTTTGGTTGGTCTCTTGGGCCACTTGTGTGAAAACGTAAAGGGAGTTTCTTCACCTCTGGCAGTGAGAGCTGAGCTGTACAGCCAGGGTTTAGGCTAAAACCGTTACAAATAGTTTTTAAGGAGTTGTCCAGCCATTCTGAAGTGGGTTTCTGTAGAAAAGTTATAAAGAATTAATGCATTGGAAATTTTAGTTGGCTTCTAGAACAGCCTCAGTTTGGTAAAACTGAGTTTAACTCCGTCGGCACTGACAAGCTAAGGGCTAAACACAACAAAGACGAAACCAAATGAGTGACGTTTTAAAACAGCTCGAGTCTCAAACAGTTTTAGCAATTTGTGCAAACTCTCCTCTGTACCATTTAAAAAGCTTTAAACAGCTGGCATGATATTAATTCTTTACAACCTTTGAACAAAATTCTTCTTCAAAATGGCTGGAATATCTCTTTGAGCTTTGACAGATTGATACATGGAAATATTAATAATGCTTGTTTATTTTGATTTACACATTCTGGCCTTTAAAGTCTAGAAACATTCCAGATGCCATTAACCGCACGTGTGTGTTTTCACATGTCCTTATTTCACATCAAGGCTGGATTCTTAGCAGCTCATTAAAGTGGCTTTGTCTTATTGTGAGCAACAGCAGGATTTATAATCAGAACGAGAAGTTTCTTTGGATGATTCACTTGATTGCCTTTGTCTTGCATTGTTTCTCTGCTAACTGGCATATTGTGAAGCATGGCGGTCTCAGTAAGAAGCGGAATCAGTTTTGTTTTTAAATAATTAAAAATCTACGGGTCTGTGTTTGATTAATACACACTTCAGACACAAGCAGAAAGCTGTGAACTTCCTCGTGCCGTTGTTCACATTTCTTCTTCCGCGTAAGTCTTTCATACATGCCCATGCAGGTTCACACGGTTTTGTGAAGTTTTTTTATTTTTTTTTTTGTGGGGGGGGACTGGGTATAAAAGCAAAATCAAAGACCAAACTTCAGTAAACACTACTTTCCATTCAAGTGTTTTCAATTTAATAATACCTTTATAAGACGTCTGGTTCAGCTCTTGAAAATGTGTCCATGTTCGTGTGTGTGTGTGTGTGTATCTGTGCGTGTGTTACAAACACAAACAGCCTAGGAGCCTTACTGGCGAGTTTTAATCATTAACAGAGGAAGTCGACGCAGGCTCACAGATCATAGAAAATGAAAAGTGCTTACAAAGAGGACTAATATTGCATCATGATTACCACCCCTTCAGCGCCTGTAATATGTTTTTGCTGCAAGAGAGAGAGACGAGGGGTGTCTCTCAGCATAGCATGAAAAAAACAGATTACTGTGGCAGCTGACAGGTGTGTGTGCTGCTGCATTTGTTCAAGTGGTAGCTAGAATTTTAGGTTTCAAAATAAACATGACTTGATGCTTTTAAGACTTTTGGCATTTGGTCTTCCCGGCATACGTCTCAGTATGTGGGGATTGACTTGACTGATGCTGCCATTCCTTTAACTGCACTTTTTGACACTTCTTTAAAGGCTACTGGTTAAACAACTGCAACTATACTGCAAGTGTTAATACAATCCAGAGTCGTGTACTTTGTGTAGGACGTCTCTACTCACAGTGGGGGCTTTCCTTGGCACCAGCTCGCAGTAGAAGCATAGCCATGGGTACATTGTTGGTCATGATGGCAATATCAAGAGGCAGAAGGCCTTCACTGTTTGGAGTGTTGAGGTCCAGCTCCTCAAGACTGTATTGGGACAGAAGCAGCTGGACCAAGTCCAATTCTTGGTGCTCCACTGCCTCAAACAAAGCTTCATTACTCTGGAACTGAGACACAAAGAAATCTTAATATTTTAGAATTATTTCAGCCAACACAACAAAAAAAAACCAAGTTGCTCCCTTTAATCTCCACAACATTTGTAACATTTGTCTCTGCATTCTTTTGCTTGGTGGTTGTGGGTTAGGTTGTAGCGTGTTGTTACCACAGTCTACTCCATGTGCCCTCCCTGACCGTTTGTAGACCACGAGTTTTCTCTGCTTATTTTTTTCCTTCTTCTCGTACTCTTTTTGACTTACTATGGTGGTTTTTCGCAGCCTCTCCTTGTCTCCTCCTCGTCCGGACACCACGCTGTCCTCCAGAGTGGGGGGGTTGGTGCCCACGCGGAACTTTCCAGACAAATTGCGGTACAGCCTGCGAGCGGCGCTTGGCGAGGACAGGCTAGCTGACTTGCGGGCTGAAGCCGGCTGATGGACCTGGTCCCCTCTCTGCGTCATCTTGGCAGAGTCGGCCCTGGAAGAAACATGGGTGAGTGAGAAACTTGAGCGATGGATGAAAGAACTGGAATCAGTCCTAAGACCTTGTGGCATAAACGGTAGAGGAGGGGGAAAAAAGTTGGAAGGTTCCTTTTAGGTCTATTTTAGGACTTTACATTTTTAGAAAAAGATTGAGCCTTATTGCTTCTGTTAACAAAGCCCCCGGGCACCCACACACTCCCAAACACAGAGTCAACAAAGCCACTCCGCTTGGAAACCTATCAAGTTATGTTCTTTAAACCATTACTTTGTTGATTCAACTGATAAATTAAAAATACATTTATTTTCAATACACAAATACAAGCATTTCTAATGCATTAGTGACAAAAGGACAAGAAGTGAAACAAAGCACCAAAAAAATCTAGACACCAACTTGTAAATATCGTTTTAAGACCTTGTGGATTTAGATGTTTTATTACTCTTATTTAGTAACACATTCAATAATTCAACAATTCAATAATTATTTAGTAACACATTCCTGCTATATACACTGCCTTTTACCATTCAAGTTATCTTGATTTACTAATGACAACCTTGTCCAGTGCTGCTCAGCGAGATCGTCTCTTTCACTAAAAAGATCATCAGTTTTTGCCACTGGTTTCTTGGCAACACCAGTGTGCTGAATACGCTGCATCTCTTCGTTCTGCCATGAGAACTATGTAGAAGACATGTGTTTCTAGGGTAAGTCTGGTACGTGGTCCTCGCACACACTCAAGTGCTGAAGGAAATGTCAGCAGCTTTCTAGAGGCGCTGGTGACGAATCTCAAGTTGGGTCTCACCAAAGGGAACCAAGGAGATAAATGAATGCCTTGCTGAGACATTTTCAACAGCTCTCGCTCCTGTTTGTCCCACCTTCTCTGATATCGTTTGAACTTGCTTCTCCTCTAACCATGCCCTGCACTCCTGCTTGCAAAAAATCACTATACCAATTTTATTTGAGTTGGATTACAATCAGTTGAAGCACTGAACAAGTCCGCCTCTGAACAAAAGAGCAGTTTTGATGTCGAAGTACTGTAATAGTCATTCTTTTCTATTAAAAGCCAGCATGTCAGTTATTTGACCAAAGTAAACTTGGTTTCTAACAAAACAATGGTTTGAACATGAAAAGGCAGAGGCTGAATGAATAAATAAAGGTATTACTTTGGGCTGTCAAGCCACAGGCCAAAAGCAGATTTGTCAAGGTGAGAACATCTGTAGGAAAAATGTTATTTATATTCCCCTTAGCAATAGACGTATGAGACCACATAAGCATGCATCTGTGCCCAAACCCTCCCCCATCACATGTAGTTTGAGCAACAGCTGACATTGGCCTACATTGAAGACTTTAAAGCAGATCCAAGCCATGGCAACAAGGCCCTTTCACAGGGTTGATACACCTAAAATACCACCCGATCCTCGTCCCTTCCCGTTCTGTTAAATCTCCACTCCATCCCGTAATAGAGGCCTTATTTTAGACATCCTCGTGTTCCCGGCTGGGTCTAACCTATTCCAGGGTTCCAGATAAAGCGCGCCAGGTATTTGGAATAATTTTTCCATGGGTCTGGCCCGGAAGATAAAACAAGAGATATATTTGTAATGCGTGTGCTGGTATCCCATTTCAAAGAGAAAGCCCATTGGAATGCAGCCCTGGGCTTATTGTTATTTGCCTGAGATGGAACAGATGACTTTTTTTTCTGTTGGCAGGACGGTGCCCCATCACTCTCTGATAACATTGGGCTGGGTGTAATGTGGAGTGTGTATCTGTGCGTTCAAAGAGATGCTCTATTCTACAGGAGGGTGGGGTGTTTTTGGTCAATGACATTCCTCCAACTAATATACCGGTAATAGATAAAAATACAAATCTTAAAACCCACATTTCATAAAGCCTACAAAAAAGTCTGATTTCAGCTATTAAAGTGAGAGTAAAGTATACAAAAATGTGTGTTCAGAGTTTGTCACACCAGATAAAAATGTGTTATTAATCACCCATCCAAATTCATTTGATTAAAAACACAGCCAAGTGTATAAAATTAGGTTTCCAAAATAATGAAAAAAACGTCAGCTGTAGCTGTCCTGAGATGCTGGGGGCGTGTCCACTGAGGCGCTGAAATCACACCCGCTCGCAGGAGCTTTTTGTTTTTTGTAAACAAACTTTATTCAGACCAATGCCTTATATTTGGGAATGTACGTTCGGAAATATGGTGATTTTAAATTTAGTACCGATCGATCAGATTCCAACACAGCACCAGGACGTTTTCCAGGAGTCGGACCAAAAACATATTTTTCTCGTGCTGTCAGCGGATCTACGGCCCGTTCCACCGGAGGTAAACGAAAGAAAAAAGAAAGAACAACAAAAAAAGTGCGTTTGTGTAAATCTGCTTCGATGATTAACTCCAGAAATGTAACGTCACGTTGCTGAAGTTACTGTTATTTTCTCCTTCTTCTGATAATGATATTTATTTTTATTTCTGACTTATTAATCAGAGATCACCTCACAAACCAACGACTGTTTATAAATCCCAACTATCTCCTGGTCATCAGTAAAACTATCTGGAGTACAGTGAGCGCTGCAAAGGCGAGTGTTGTTGGTCATGTCTCCGTAGTGGCTCCTCTTTACAAAATCCAGAGAGTTTATTCAGGCGGCCATCTCTCTATGAGGCACAATGGGTTAGCTAGCTAGCAGCAAACCATCTAGCTCTACCTGAAGTCGTTGTGGTGTTGGTTTTTATACTGCTGGAGCAGCAGGGGGCGCTGTTGTACTGAAGGAAGCTGCATGACGACTTTGGGCCACACTTTAGACACATCCCACAAAATCCTGAGACACAGATGTCTTGAAAACTGAATTTCATTCTAGCCCCACAGTGCAATCGTAAATGGTTGGGAGACTTTTTTACACATTTACAACAAAACATTTCTGACATTTATAATGTGTTTAGAAGAAAATTGAAGAATTCTCTTTGGTCTGTTTTTAAGCATCTCAGATAGAATGTGATTTATCAAAACCATTACCGTAAACCGGTACATGACTGGTTTCAGCAATGGCTACAATGAAAGAGCAAACACAACCAATCTTTAGAGAAGATATAAAAACCACAAATGGCTAAACAATAAGATAAAATGTTAAAATTGTGTGGCTTTGGCTGCTGTTGAGGCACTGATTTTGGTTTAATATCACACATACCAAACTGATACAAACATGCAAACAACTTGAGCTCACTTGAACTCACATACAGCATTTGCTGCACACACGTTTATACGGGTTTTAAAGTGTTGGGAAACAGGAAATAGTTTTCTCTGGGAAACCAAGTGACTTTTAAGAGCCAGACCCCATCATAGCCCCTTGATCAGTCCCACATCAAATACACCCGCAAACAATCAACACCCCTAAGCTGCAAACACATACAGAAAGCATTTGCTTTTATTAGTTTTATCATCTCTTTTATATTTTTGCTAAACCCAGTTTAAGCCTTGAGTCGGTGAGTCAGATGTAAACAAAAACATGCAGACTTGAGTCTAGACACTTAGTAACTGCTTGACTAAAAGTTAAGATGGGAAAGACCTATTATTGAAACATATTTTAAATAACTGCTGGTTCCAGCTTTGCTCAAATTGCACATTTGTGGGATTCTCTGAGCAAGCTGAAATGCAACCACAAGTACTCATGACAACAGCTAATAACAGTGGGATGGAAAAGAACATGTCAGAGAGACTTCAGGATGGATGAAACAGGCAGCAGACTGGAAAATGTTGTTTGAGCCATTGAATACCCAGTTTATTCTTAAAAGTTTTTAAATCGCAATGGCTATTTAAGAAAGATTAAAGCGACATAAACAACCTCAAGAAAACAAATTACTCACTAAAATGTCATTAAAAACTTTCTTACAGCGGCACGGTGGCTCAGTTGGTAGAGCTGTGGCCTCCCAGTAAGAAGGTCGCCTGATCGAATCCCGGCTGAGGACATTTCTGGGTAATTTGCATGTTCTATCTGTGCCTGCGTGGGTTTTCTCCGGGTGTTCTGGTGTCCTCCCACAGACCAAAAACATGACTGTTAGGCTAATTGGTAACTCTAAAATGTTCCTAGGTGTCAGTGAGGGTGTGAATGGTTGTTCGTCTCTATGTGTCCCTGTGATGGGACTAGAGACCTGTCCAGGTTAGCCTCGCACGGTGACTGCTGGATATGGACACTAGTGACCCCTGTGACCCTGAAAGGAAGAAGAGGGTGATGGATGGATGGATATTCCTACATTCACTCCAGTTCAGTTCTAGTTGATCAGTTTGGTCTGGTGGAAGGCTAATCCATGGCTGATGTTAAATACTAACAGAAAAAATGCTTTTTGTCAGTAGTTTGTGATAATGAGCAGTGCAAAATGTCTTTAACAGAGACACTCGTGAATCTAAAGCTTGTGTAAATGTTTCTGGTCTGCATATGTGCTTGAATGTTTAAGTGCCAAAAAAAAAAAAAAAAAAGAAAAACACATAGGGAATGCACCTCTTATTACCTACAGTAGTACAAAGAAACAGATTTTAATACTGACTCAGTAGTTACACTGCAACTAGAGATGGACAAAAAAAATTGTCTATGTCCTCACTAATTGGATTCGCCAACATCAGTCTGATCCTGGTGAGACACTGGCTTTGGTTTATCATAACGTTTGCCATAAAAGGCAGTGGACAGGATGAATTCTTTCAAAATAAATGCATCGCAGAAAACGTTTCAACTAGAAATTAAGATGAGCAACACAAGATCATCAGTTTCAAATGCTTTCATTTCTTTCTAAACCCACTTCCTGTCACCCTTCGAACCACCCCTCTGCTTAGTCATCACTACAACACCGTCACACGCCCTCTTATCTGAGTGTTTCACAACCTTCCCCCGACACCTCCACCCCACCCTAACCCTTACTCTGACCAGCCTATCACCTTAGGAACACATAAATCTCAGCTTGTATGTAAATGCGTGACTAATTATGTTTATTGCACGCTGGGTTGTTAATATTAGCTGGCGTGTACTGCATCTGCCGTGTGCGCCGACGAGGTTTTAACTAGATCAACAAAAAAAGTGGAGAACCCCATGCCAATGATAGCGGGAGAGGTGAGAGCAGAAAGCCATACAAACTCACTCCCTCCAACACACACGCACGCACACACACGCACGCACACACACACACACACACACACACACACACAAAGTACGCTAGCAGCTCTAAATGTGGCTTGTAGAAGGAAATTCTGAAATCTGAGTCTTGGCACCAGACAGGCTGGAAGCAGCCGGGCTGCTAGATGCAGAGAGGGGAGAGGCTGACAGAGAAAAGGGGGCTGATGGCAGGGGAGAAAAAAATAGGGGGGGGTCAGTATTGCTTGAATTGCCTTGCCTCTTATCAGCTTGTAGGCAACATGAGGCCATGGCAACACTTTGACCCGCAGTTTCTCATGCATGCTGCAGATGAAGTCGTGTATACACACATGTTCACGTATTCAAAGCCTTCTGAGTATGTGCGGTCCGTTGGGTTCACATGGATTGTTAGTCATCAGTAATAGTTATTTTGCATCATAGTTGATGGATGAGAAATCCTTAAACGGTGTGTTTGGTGTTTATGTCACTGTTGTTTTCACACCCCTTCGTATTATTTTCTATTAGGATTAAAAGAACTTAGTCGGACAGAAATCCGATTTATGCCTGTTTGCTGTTGCGATGACCCGGATAACTGAGAATTTGCACAGGCATCGGACAGAAATATTTTAGCTGATCAATATTTAAACAGTGGCCTTTGGGCAATTGAAAATGTGAAGTAATATTTTTTTTTCTATAATCATTTTACCCAGACACTGGCTTTGTGTTTCAGCACTGATGAGAGCAACTTTTTTACAACAAGGCATGTATAGTGTTGGGCTTTTTTCTAATCCTATATCTTAAAACAATGTATCCACATTCAGACACAAAAAATAAATCCGAATGACCACAATGTGTTTTATTTTGCAACATAACCCATCAGGAATGAATCATGTAAAAGTGAAAACCTAGCAGTTATTGTCTACTGAGAGCATTTTGTTGAGAACAGCCAACGTGTTTGAGCTTGAGATCTCCAGGCCAAGGCTTGTTACATTAGCTGGACTGTGTACAAGGTCCCGTTTTAAGAAGTCGTTTAAAAAAACATTCAGTCAAAAGTCAGAGTCGTTTTCTGGCTTTATAAAAGTAGCGCTGTCGTTTTAAAAAAGAACTGTGATAAATCTGTGGTCAGTGTTGCGGTCTTGTAACCCTGACATGGCAGGTTCAAGCCCAGGATGCATCAGGGGTTGAAATAACTGTCAAATCTTTCAAATAGGTTTGCTTGCTCTAGTGACTTTTGGAAAAAGGAACAGTGGTAAAAAAGTTTAAAAAAAACAAACTATGATTTATCTCAGACAATACAGTTTGTGTCACGTCTTAGTTACACAACAGAAATAATAAAACTGCTACAAAAATGTTGCATTTTTGCTACTTATTCTGCACATTCATTAATTATCACTTGTTTTCCTCAACTTCTGTACAAAGCCTTCCCTAAACTACTTCTCAGTTTTAACCCTAACATATTGTGTTCTATTAATGTTTGCAAAAATAAAAATACAGAAAAATGATTAATTTATTGGGGTATCAATGAAAAGATTGTAATTATTCAAAAGCATTGAAGTCCACTCAAATAATTTGTTGTAATACAGACAGACTCAGTAATGAGTTTTAAAGTCCCGAGTTAAGACCATCTTTTTTTAGTGGTTTAACAGGAAGCAGACAGAAAAAATGGCACCATACAAGAAAAAAACAAACGTAAGCAGTTAACAACAGATTTAAAATATTTAGACAAAGAAAAACAATATAATTTCAATTTTTAACCCTCTTGTTAACTTCACTGTGGCATATATTTATGTCATTGTAGGATTTAAGTCCGTTAAACTAATTTCTTGTAATGTTAATGTTACAAATGCAACAATATCACAAAACCTTGGTTAACTGGTTTAAGTTTAGGTGTGTGCTGACCGCTAATATTGCAGATGACTGGTTGCTAATTTGGGAGTTCTGGTTTGAGAACTTAACATGTTGGTGTTTTGGGAAACATTGTGATTTTGAAGTGATGGTCTTTGATAAATGTGCTTGCACAGCGCTACGGGGTTGCTGTTTTATCTTGTCCGCTTATTCTCACTTTCTCTTGCACTCCCTTGGGAGAACGGTAGCGAAAGAGTGTATGTTTAACCTTTGAAGCTGTCCTGCTGCGCTGAGCAAGGCTTGCCACCTGTTGACTCTGCGTGCGCACATGTGTTGTGCATGCACCAAGAGGTAAATCTCCCTAATTTTGATGAGCAGAAACAACAGTGGAGCCACCATGGGAATGAGATGGCGAGCAGTGGTCGATGTTCTCAGAAGTGGGTGGGGGTGACGGGGGACACATCCAAGGTGGGATCACCCATACACCAACATATTCACAACCCCTCCTCTGTTGGAGGCTTGGTGACACTGTGTCTCCCATGATGATCGTGGGTCCAGCCTGGGTGGCTCCAGATCTTTCAGTATGTGTGTGTCTATGTGTGTGTGTGTGTATCACACTGATGGGGTCGCTGCCTGGGCCACCATATGCCACCCACCCAGCCAGGCTGAGGAGAAGGGTGGGGGCAACCCCTGACAGCTAAAGCCACCAGTTGGCTCATTCTCTCAGTCACACGCCTGCTGGGCGCCATGTTTAAAGTCCCACAGCTATTTATCTGTGATAGGGACAGAGGGAGGTGGTTAAATGGGTGGGTGGGGACACATTTCTTCTTACTGTGATCGATGCTTTCTTCAAATTAGAACATATCTGCTCCCACACCTGTACAACAACGGATGGGCAGCTAGATGATGGAGGTGTGAAAGTAAGAACCATGTGGACAAACATGTTCGGCTCAGAGTTTATGGGTTACGCAGGTCTTTGCCGACAACAATGATAAATCTGGCTTTCAAAAAGAGATTTATCTCATCTAAAGGTGTGTTTCTACAAACCAAACCTGTTTTTACCCTTTTAATTATTGTCCCTGGTAATTTCATCAATGTTGTCTCCTCAGCTGCTTAAGGGTTGCATCTGGTCAAATGGCTCCATTTCTTTAAACCCAGATTTCTGATCAATTTCTTCCCATATCTTTTAAAAATGACAAAAATGTAATTGTTTACCACCAAGTTCTACATTGTGGTGACGATATGACGGCCAGTAAGGTTTAAGATTAAGAAAATGGCTGTAATCAGAGCTGGAAATGAGCAGCTGAAGGTTGGTTATGCCAATGAAAGACCAGATTACTGCATCCCACAACGGATAGGTTTTCAATTTAACATTAATGAGGTGATTCAGGGTTGTGGAAACTCTGGTCAGGTTAAACGATTCAAACAAAATGTTATTTAACAGCTAAGTCAAAGGTTGGAAAAGAGACTAAACAAAACAATTCATTCAAATTGATTTGCACATGTTAAGAAAGCAAATACAACTTTTTTCCTGGTATATTTGTTTTTTGCGCCCTGTAATCATTGTATCATTATATCTGGAGTTTCAATATGTATCAGTCATTTTTATAAAAAAAACATGTTTTGCTTCTCAGCAGCTGAAGTGTTGCAACTGATCAAGTATGTAAGCAGGGGGGATGTAGTTTCACCAGTTCTCTGCTATTTTTTGTCAGTTTTTTCAAAATATCTGTTGACCATTTTCCCATCTCACCTACTTGCTGGTTGTTTTTGCACACGATTCTCCATGCAGGAAACAACACACACTGTCTGAACAGCAAGCTGACCGGACGTCTCCACCCCCTGCCATGTTCACTGTTTCACCACTTTCTCTACTTCTCTAGTTTTCATCATTACTTTACTGCTGACTTTGTTTAATCATCTTTCTAATCTGTTTCTCCATCAATTTCAATCTCAGTCCCACACTTCCCTGCTGTTGTCTTCTCCTCTTTCTCTTACCCATGTCAGTCTTCCTTGACATCTCCCGTCACCCCGCTGTTCACCCCAACGTCTCACTTTCAGTGCGCCTCTCTCCCTCCTTCCACGCTATCATCTCTTGGTGTCTGTGTGCTGAGTTGAGGTTTGGATAGGAAACCAGAGAATCGAGTCAGAGACACTCAGGACAAGAGGGAGCCAGTCTCATAAATCTCTCTAATAGCAGCCTAATAACAGCATCAAGAATCAAGAATACAGTTAAAGTGTAGTAACTTTTGAATATTGGAGTGGGTGTACTTGTGTGTGAAAGTACATAAATAGTTTCAGGCCACGTACTGTAGAAGCTGGTACACAATCTTGCAGCAGAAACGACAAACAATTCAAAGAGTTTCACATACCTGAGTACCACTGGGTTTAAGGTCCAGGAGTGAATGTAGCATATAGAGCGGGAGATGTAAAGTACAAGAAAAGTATGTTTTTTTGGCTTTGCAACTACATTTCAATAGGTGCTCATCAAAATGAAGGCAATGAAGTATTTTCAAATACACACCTTTAGGTGCTGTAAACAGCTGAAGTCGATCTGATTAAAAAGGTGCAAAGAGGGAAAACTTCTGTGGTATTCTAACCAAAAAAACTTTGTTCACTATTGCTCAGTTGTTTAAACACAAGTGAATGGAGATTGTTGTAAAGACTACAAAATGACTGAAGAGAACAGAAATACTGACTCACTCATCTGTAATGCCAACAAAAACTTTTAAACACTAGATTTCGGTTGGTACTTCTTTCAGCATTTGTATGTGTAGTAAATCATTCTATTGTTCATTAGATTTTAATGCAGCCACAAAGCAAAAATAAAGTAACAAATATTCTAAATGAAACAACAATTCTGTCTCGTACTGCAATCATTTTAACTGATTTTTAGTATGTGATTAGAAATTCTGCAGGGAAAAAAAGATTGGCATTTATACACTCCTCAGTTGTCCTTTCTGTTTAAACTGAAAGCCCTCTGCCACATAGATGAAAAGAAAAAAATCAAAGGAGGAAAAAAAAGGGCAATATTGAATTAAATGAAAACCAAATGAGGCAAGTGGCAGACTGTCCAAAACCACTTTACGCCCAGACCCTCGGAGCGTTGCCCCTCTTTTTCCAGTAAAAAATTAGCCATTTCTCTGTGTTCTTTTTATATTCCTTTGTGCACAGTTCATAAGGATTAGCACTACACACACACAGCCCAACACACTATTAAGTATTACAACGTGTGTTTGCTCATGCATATGTGTGAGCATGAATATTAAGGACAGAAATCAGACATGCAGGCACGGGTTTTGTGCCACTCTGTGAGCGTGTGCTTGTGTTAATGTAACAACTGAGGGAAGAGCAGGCGAGCTACTTTTCCTGACATCAAAGTTGAGACGTCATCCTTCGGAGAGCTGTCAGCGTGCTGTTATCCTGGAAGACAGCTTGGCACCGAGCAGAAAGGAGGGCCGTCGTGGGTCTGAGAGCAGCTCGGCCCTTCGCAGCATTGAATTAAATTGTTATATGTCAAGGTACTTCCAAAAGGTTTCCACTGAATTGTGCTTTACTGATGCTAAAACTGCTCTAAGTTATGTGTCAAACTCAGGGCCCATGGGCCAAAAGTGACCTGTCACAGCATTTTATGTGGGCTTTGAAGATGTATTAATGTCTTAAAGTAAACAAATTAACCATGGACTACAGCTCCTAAAATGAATGTTGATTATTTCTACCAAAGAAATGATGGCATCCAACCACCAAGTGGAGGCGCACAGGGTTGAAAAGTAGCTGGTACTAGTACTTTTGAGTGTTTATGAGAGGACATGTTAAATGCTGTTTCTATGCACAAAATACCACGTAGAGCTCAGTTATTGTTTGTTAGCGGTGCTCAGCTGTAGCAATGAGATGAGGAACGCGACAGCTCCCGTTTAGTCAAAGTTAAACATGAAACGTCAAAGGTAATTACAACTGGCCCTTTGAAGGCAACCAATCGTATGGCCCTCCAAGTGTTAGAAAACACAAGGCGCAAGCTTACACTGGCATAAAAACATCCAAAGAAAATAAATCAGACATTTGTTTATAAATATCAAAAAAGAATTGATGAAAATATGCAAGAAGATTCCATGTGCAGTAATTAATTGGAACTACATTTTTTTTTACATCCAATTTATTGTTTAGTTGATTATCTATCTAGAGCAGGTGAAAACTGTCTTCCTCAAATGCCAGATTGTGTTGGCCAGCTCATTCTCCTGACCACAAATTGGAATTACAAATACATTGGCATTAACTGAGACGCACTCGTGGATTTTGGAAATAAGGAGCATAATAACCTACATCTGCCTTTAAAATGATCAGTTTACACAAGTACATTTACAGTCTTTCATTTGAGACAAAAACAACTAACAAACTGCTGAAACTGGCAACCAACTGACTTTTTCCTTCTTCTGCCTTTCAACCACAAACATCTGGTGATCATCATTGGCAGTTTGATACCTGATGATCAGTAAAAGTTACAGTGAATGAATGGTTTAATAAACTATGTAATTTCTTACGTATATAACTCTGTTCAGAGCTTCAAAGTAACAATGTTATTTTACATTGGATGTATATATTTGTTCTGTCAAATTACCACCATTGCTTAGATTGGCAACAACCAGTTTATTTTATTAATAAGAACATAATTTACTTTAACTTGAACATTTTGGGGTTAGGTAAATTATATTTGTTAAATACATTTTGTTACAAAACCCAAAGGTCAATTTTACTTCTTGTACTTACGTATTTACAACAATTTAAAGTAAATTGGTGAAACATACACACTGTTGTTCATATTTTCCTGCACTTTTATCAGCAGTTTCGTTTCTCATTTCATCTTTGTTCTGCAACGAAATGAGTTACCAACCTATTTTTTTCTTAAACCCTAAATTTATCTCTTTTCTCAAACCATACCCCTAGAGACTATTATCTATGATTGCCAATAACAATAACTGCCATTATCTTTATTATCACATTTTCCCAAGTCTTGTCAACACTGACAGATTTAGAAAAAACAAACATAAACAAAAAAAAACCCCGCAATAAAACAGCTTCAGTTTTGTACTTGTACATGAGCTGCATTGCCACACTATTTCCCTAATGGTCGCAGCTTGTTTGTGTATCTGACTTCAATCTACATAAATGGCAATGGACCACTAAATAGAAAGCAGAGTGTTAAACCAATAGAAGGTAAAGTGTTAAGTAAACTGCTTTTCTGTGGAGGGCGGCTGGGAGGTTTCCAGCTTGGTATTTTGTGTGATTTTTGTCTCACGTTACGCCCCATATATTCGATTTAAAGGGCTAAATGAGGGAGCAGCACATAAATACACATTGAGACCTTAGTTTGAGAACATATATTGGTGGATGAAAAGCGTACTTTTTCACATATAATATCACTGGAATGTGACTTTTCAATTAACACACTCCAGTGCTTTTGTTTTGAACAGCTCCACATTGTTTGGATCAGAACTCTAAAACATCATCAATCAGCAGTTTAAATTAAACAAAAAAAAATAAAAAATCTATAATTATCTGAGAATCACATTTTCAACATTTCATGTTGAAATTATATATACAGTATATATATATAGTTTTAAATGTGAAATTCCAAGTTTGGGTACTGCTTAAAAATGGTTAAGGTTAGGGTTCTTCAAATGTAATTATACCACAGACAATTCCATATTTAAAGTCTAGCCGTTTTTGAAGAAATGCTAGTTGAACCTGCACCGACTCTACCTCTGTTTTGTGCATGTTACAAGTATGTTTTTGTCTATAGAGGAGAATATTTTTAGGAGTACTTTTGAGATATTTTGTGAATCAGCCTCAGCTACTACCACATCAAACTTTAATTCAGTTTAGAGTTATTTCCATTTTGAGTTCAAGTTCAGGAAAATAACTATTTAATTGCTGTAAATAGAACACGTTAGACTGCACAGACAGAAAACAGGAAGTGTGACAAATGTCAAAGAATTTCAATATCTAACCGACTGAATAATTTCTATAGATGCTTCCTCTCTGACCACACTGATGACTCAGCATTCCAGAGGAGCTACTCAGGTCTTCTTAAGGTTTGCACTGACCTCGTTTTGCCTTCCAGGAGCACAACTCAACTCTAAACCTCGACTTTCTCCACCCAAAGTCTATTGTCGTGTGACAAAAGGCGAGTCACGCTCGTGTAACAGTGGCACGGCACAAATCCAGCTGTAGCTGATCGCCCCTTCATCCCTCTTGTAAATGAGCATGTTCATTTTACCCACTGTGCTCCATTAAAACCAGACCACATCAGTCGATGTCTGAACTTTAAAGGCCAGGTCCCCTCTCCTGTAACACGGGAGGAAAAAAAAACATGAAGCTGTTAAAGGACCTCACACTGCACAAACACTTCGGCTCATACCTTTAACACCAAATCTGTGCTGGTGGACCACACGCCTCAGAGTCAGTTAGCGACCACACAGTTCGTCTCATAAGGCCAACAAAAGATCTTGTAAGACCTCGCAGCAGACCCTAGCATGACTTCATAGGACCTCAGAGAAACCCACCTGTAGCTCCAGAAACCACAAAATAACCCAATGAAATAACTACTATGGTCTGTGCAAAGTAGTTATAAAACCTCAGGACTGATTAGAAATGGAGCGGTGCAGTTTTATTACAAAAATCAAGTGCAAAGGAGGCGCAATATTCTTTGAAATCCAGAACTTTGTTTCAATAATGAGAAAAGAACACAGGAAACGCTAAGAAGACATAGCAGGAAGCTCAAGGAGGATGCCAGATGCATGAACTGCAGGATCAATGGGTAGATAAATGAGTTGAGGCCAAGTAAAAAAAAAAAGGGAGAGTGAGAAGGATTCCCATGGGTGGGGACGGGAAGGCAGCCTTGTGATGGAAAGCTTTCAAGCTCCTTTCATCAGCTGCCTGAAGACTGGAACTTTACAAGAGCAAGATGAGCCGGCGCCACTAAAGCTACTTGGCGCTCCTCAATGAAACCAAGATGCTGAGGCAGAAAAGGACCCTATCATCACCCTGCCCACTCTCTGCCACTGACCCAAAACACCAGCCCCCACCCCACCCCACCCCACCAATCCACAGCAGCCAGAACATTGACTTTGTAAACGGACATCACAACACTTGTGAAGTTCAGATTAAAACTGAATAAACAAAGTCCAAAATACCTGCACTCTTCATACATTTAGAGGTGTGAAGATTGCAAATATGATTTCGGTACAGTTTTGAGCATACAACTCAATGGTATCTGTCATGTTTGTCATTTATAGACAGAAAATACACTAAGCTTAGCTCAGTTTCTGTACGCCTGGTTCTGTTACTGTTTTGTGTTTGCTAAGGGCAACGAGCTACGGCGATCTCTTTTTTTTAAAGGTGACTCAAAAGGTTGATTAGTTGTAGATGTACATTACTTTCTTAATATCCGTACAGTGGCTCTTGAGGTCATTTGGTAACAAGAAAAATTCAAGCAAAAACATTAGTTTTGCCAACCTTTCGCTTTTTGAAGGTGGAAAACAATGACGAGACATTAAAAGATGTCCTCTTGTCTTACCAGTCCACACTAAGAGATCGTCGTCTGTAGGATGTCGGTCTGTCCAAAGACGTCTTCTCCGCTTTCGTTGGTCGTTCTTTCAAAGAGAGACGATGAGTAAACTTGGAGATTCCTGACTCGGACCTGAGAGACAGAATAATGTTATTAATTAATAAACTGCCTTACACTTTCATATTTTAGGGTTTAAAAATGACTTCTCTTGCAAAATTTTTCCTCACTATTATCTATCTTATATCCATTAGATGTGCACTGTTAGTGTCTCAAAGCTTATTATATGACTAGGGACAGGAATATAAGGCATTGATTAATTACAGGAAAAAAATAATGCATTCAAACATTTATGCAACTAACAGCAACTTCATATTTCCCCACATTCTGAAACACTACTGCAGTTCTGTGAGAGGAGGAAATGCTCCTAAAGTCTGTTTTCAAGCCGCACAGAGCTCAGGTTGTTTTCGGTGTCAGCCACGACAGCCGTCAGTTAAACGTTGTCTGTAAAATGTTCCTGGAGGTTAAGAGCGATATGACCCATAATCTTATCTGCTCTTATCAATTAGAGAATCGGAGTTTTAGATTTGACTCTAAGGTCTTGATTGTACCTTGAGTTTGCAGTCATCTGTCAACGCACTACAAAATTAATTTATA
>JAVKLF010000047.1:7032981-7044019 GCA_034783495.1 Millerichthys robustus
CACACACACACACACACACACACACACACACACACACACACACACACACACACACACACACACACACACACTTGTGCTATGCGTGCTGATTTCAAACTATCAGCAGCGTTTGAGTGATGACAGAGTGACAGGGTGGGTCTTCTGCCCCCTCTGCCTCAGCGTCTCCACTTTTACAATTTCTTTATTTGTACAGGATTCCCCTCCCAAGTCTTGTGGTCTCGGGACCAAAGAGACCCAAACATGGCTCATAAATCAACACAGCAGAGACTATGGATATTTACCCATAAATCAGTGCGGCGGAGCCACCTACAATCAGACTAATAGGGCTGGAAGACGTGCTGTCATCCAAGCCATGATGTCACTGAGCCCGAGCCTGTGGGTGTTGATGTTGGTGGTTGGTCTCTGGTCCTGAGTGTGTCTGTGTGGGAGAACGTATGTGAATGTGGGTCTCTAGCTATGGGCGTGTGTGTGTGTGTGTGTCTGGGTATTTGATCGTAGGTCTACAGTTCTGCTTGTATAAGTGTCTGTGGAGTGTGTGTGTTGTATGTGGGAGGTAGGATGTCTGTTTATACGAGTTTATACGTACAGAGGTGGCCAGTGTAGAGTGTGTTGTGTGTGTGTTTGCGTGCATGGACATTTCTGTCAGAAAGCGATTTTTTAATTATTTCTCTGCATTTGTTATTCGGTGATCTTTACTAATTTAACAAATCACACACACACACACGGTGGACATGCACATATTGCACTAGACTTTACACACTTAAAGAAAACACATTGACATACAGATGCACATGCGTACACTTGGTTTCTGTGGTTATTGCTGGCTTACAATGGGTGTGGGATTCCATGGAGAAAATCTAAACAAGTCGAGCGGTTAGCAAGGGTCTGCCACGTTTCCACACAGTGTTGCTCATTGACATAAATAACGGGGGGAGTGTGTGTCTGTTGGGTGGTGGGTGGTGGGGGGGGATTTGTGAAATGAGACACCCATTAACTTCTCCCCCCACAGATAATTACCCATTAGATGTTGGAAGAGCACTGGATTGGGAAATAACTCAGCTCAGCGCAACTTGTAATAATAAAAAAGTCACATTGTGAAACGGGCCTGGAATCCGTTAAGATGGGTTGGCTCTTTGTACCATCAGCCAGCCAAGCATTTGGATTATCAACAAAGAAAATGATGGCTTGTTGCAGGAGCTCCGCGCGTCTGTGCCTTTTGCTTTAGCTGCGCTTTGAACGTGGAAAATTATGACAACAAGACGAAAGGGAACTGAAATTAAGATCAAAGACTGGAATTAATTATTGCAAAGAAAATGGAAATTTATTAGTGGAGGATGCAGAAGCAGAAAAAAAGAATCCATACTGACTAAAATTTAGACTAAAATAATTTATGCTGAGATATGATGTTATAACTGCTTTGTTCAAAGCTCAAAAACAACATTGCACACAACCTCAAGCAATACCACAAAATCTCACACACAGAGTGTACGACAAGAAAGCCTCTCAGCTACATTCCTGTCAAACTGTAACTCTATTGGTAAAACTCACAAAGTTGTAGGTATTTTTTGTTTCCTAAGGTCGACTATTTGTGTAAAAGATAAATATGATAGATAGATGATAGATAAATATGTTTTATTTGACTTTTTGTATTCAAAGAATTGTCACAAGCACTTTAAGTTCTGCCTAAATGTCTGAGTTAGGGCCTTTTTCTGTTTGTTATGGTCAATACGTGGTAGTAGCCATGTTGAAGTGGGATGTCTCCAAAAGGTAATTGGTTTTAGATGGACATGTAATGATTCATTTCTGAGAGTTTCATTAAATTCCATCCTGTGGTTCATGAGATCCTTTAACAGACAGACACAAAAGACAAGCGCAAGAACATTACTGCCTGCTTTTGGTAGCAAATCAATCATTTTTCAGTACAAATGATAAATTCTTTGCAACCTGTTTTATACGCTTTGTGAAAAGTCAGTATGAGCAGTTACAATGACTCAGAAACGCCTTCGATGAACCCAGTCCTGATGCCTCTGATGACGTAGACGCTATACTGATACACACCAGTGACGACAGCTTTCACCTTTTAATGAATCACTGCACGTTTTCTTTTTTTTAACTGTTGTCAGCCCCACATGTGCTCTGTAAATTGATGTGCCCGTGTCATTTCACTTCCTTTTACTGTCATTCGCCTAAACTCTGCTCCCAACTTCCTATTTGTCTGTGTGACAACAGCATGACAAATGATGCGCAGATCATGACTCATTCACAAAAGCAAATGCCTCCTGCCTACATCCCTTAGCGCGCGCCACACACGATGCTAAAACACACCCGGCAGCGTGGGGTGAGTCAATGTTGATGATGACGGCAATAATCACCGTTAAAGATCAACTCGGGTGAAGGACAAGCACTCTGCGTACATCTGTATATTATGTTTAAGCTGCATTAGACGTACCGGAGAGGTCAATGCACCTGAACTCGTCTATTTGCACGTTTGCACTTGACCTTTTCTCCACAAGAAACATTTTATCGTGTCAAAACAGAAAAAAGCCCAGGTGAGATTATGACTACAGCGCTGATGGCTCAGGTTTATAAACTGTAAACAGAAGACAGGTGTTATTATCTTTTACTTATCAAAAATAAAAGTTCAGAAAGTGTTTTCTGTGGCGGTATACTGTATGATCAGAAGTTCTGTTTAACCTCTTTGAGAGCAAACAAACTTCACATAGCAGACGAAAGGAGGATTAGATTGTAAAAAATAAAAATTGTCCTGTTTCATCCATTTGACCTTTCACCCCCTGCGATGGAGGATGTTCGATAGGAACCATCGGCAAAGCTGTTAGCAAAGCTAACGCTAATGAAGCTTATAAAAGATGGTGAATACAGTTAAAATCTGATCATTTTGTGCTCGTTTTACTAAACTAAGAAATCAGAATAGGCCATAATTGGTATCAGCACGTCACAGCTGTGCAATCAGAAATCAATAAAAGCTCACAAAACCAGAATCGGTGCATCTTTAGAAATTTAGACAAATGACAGAAGTTCACTTCGGTCTTGGCTCCACTTGCCGTCAGCTCGTCTATCTGCTCAGAATGAAACTCCAAAAAGCTGCATACGTCTGGTAAACTGTGCACTGTCCGTTGGATCACTGCAGGACAGTCCTCTTCTTTGTCTCGCTCATTTTTTCTGCGGTGGTTTTTGCAGCCTTTTGCACAGACATCTCCTTCGGCATGTTCACATAGCAACATGTTTTCAAAATGGAAATACAACTCCCTGCCACAGAAATGAGGAAGTAATGAAGCAACGTGGAGACAAAATGAGAGTTTTGTAATCACAAAGGCATAATTCCTAAACATGTTCTCCAACATGGTTACTGCTATTTTGAAATCAAACCCAGAATCCAAATTTAACTGTAACTTAAACATTTTTTTTATAAAAAAGAAAAATAATGTGCCAGTGTTTGCATTGTTGTAGACCTAATTGTGTACAGATTATAGACAGATACATGTACACGCTTTCATTCCTCCACCTACACATGCCGATGGCCATGGCTCTATTTATTTTCCCTCATTAGTTTTAAATGGCCCATCCAGACATTACTGTGGCCCCTGCTTTTAATCAGTCGAGAGAGCTCAGCCCAAAGCTGGCTTCACCCTCTTTGATGTCTCGAGTCAATCCACCAAGCAGCCAGCGAACCAATCTCTCTCCTCCCTTTTCTTGCTGCTATTGGAAAGCAGCAGCCCACGCCACGGCGTTCCTCTGTGCTTTCCTTCGTCTTGAGAAATATGCCTATCAAAATAACATAAACAGCATTCATATATCTTTTTAATTACTACAGATCAAGCGCACTGATGAAAATTGCAGGAATAATTAAGAACATCAGCACGTGCGTGGTTTCTGCATACATCCTGCGCAGTGTTTAGAAATGTTTAAGCTCAGTTTCTCTTAAAGTGGAAATGTAGGAATGATGGGACTGTAAGTGAAACTGTGGGACATTTTTTTTTCTTCCACAAGATGTTTTACACAAATGCTCCAATCAGCCTTTCAATTCAACTCTGACCTCCCAAATGCCAACAGTGTACTGCTTGACAGTTTTTAAGTAAATTGTTTCTACACAGTTGTTGCTGCTTCAAACCTTTGACAAAACCCAAAGAATGAGCTGAAAGGAGCACACTTTCCAAATGAATCAGTGAAACTGAGAATCCACCATTTTGATTAAGGTAGAATTAGTGGGGAAAGGTCTACTGCCCACCTTGTTGTGCAATCCCCCAGCTCACAGACTAAAAGGTGGAAAGATAAGTGCGATAATATTTGTCTATCATTGCGGTAATAATGGGACGTGGCTCGGTTGCTAGAGCTGTTGCCTCACAGCAACCTCTCTGGGTAGAAACTGCATTTTCTCTTCAGGCATGCGTGGGTTTTCTCAGGGTTCGCTGGTTTCCTCCCATAGATCAAATACATAATACGGATATAACAAATATCCATAGTAATAAACCCACATTTTCCTGACTTTGTCTTCTGTCAAATCTCTTCTAAACCAAGTGTGGCCATCAAGGTCAGTTCCAGTTCAATGGATTCACCAAATACAAACACGCAGAACATGAATGCATGTAAGAATTGTTCATAGGGATTTATGGCTGGGCTGAATTTAAAATAAAAACAAATTATGGACAACAATTAGGACCATACCCACAGTACTCTGCAGGGAGTCTGGGCCACAAGTGGAAGAATTTAAGTATCTGGGTGTCTTGTTCCGAGTGATGGTAGGATGGAGCAGGAGATGGGTCGGCAGATGGGGCCTCATCCTCAGTAAAGACAGCGTTGCTTCAGTCAGTCGTGGTGAAGAAAGAGTACAGTCAAAAAGGCAAAGCTCTCGATGTACTGGTCTGTCTCCATTCCAATCCTCAACTATGGTCATGAGGTGTGGATCATGACTGGAAAAGCAAGACCCTGGATACAAACAGCTGACATGAGCTTCCTTTGTAGGGTAGCTGGATTCAGCCACAGAGTGAGAAGGTCTGTCATCCGGGGGGAGCTCGGAGTAGAGCCCCAGCTCCTCCGCATCGAAGGGAATCAGTTAAGGTGATTCTGGCATCTGATTAGGATGCTTCCCGGATGCCTCCTTTTTGAGGTTTTCCAGCCACGTCCCACTGGTAAGAGGCCTCAGGGAACACCCAGGACTCACTTGAGGGATTGCGTATCTTCTCTGGCCTGGTAACACCTCAGTGTCCTCCAGTAGGAGCTGTAAAGTGTCACTGGGAAGAGGGAGGTCTGGGTTTTTCTCCTACACCTGTTGCCTGCACGATCTAACTATGGATAACTATAGATTAACATTTGCTTTCTTCTGCTCCGTAATAAACAGAAAGAAAATGTGTTGTTGTTTTTTTGTTTATTCTGACATTGCAATCTATGGAGATGGATCAACATGGTAAATATAACATTATTACGATGCCTTTTTATGTTTTGCTAAAAACATTTTCAGCGTTTCTGAATTCTTCAGCTCTATTACGTTACCCAAAAGGAAAGCAGTTTAAAAAATGTCCAAACATTTGTGTATAATTACAAGAACACAGGAATATTTATTTTCAAAATTATATATTATGCCCTTCAACTAATGAAAATGAATTTTTTTGTTATAATTACTTCATCACATTGGAGTTTTCTTTTCGTTCTAGATCTGACTGGAGGCCTAAACACACACACTGTTTGAGTCGCCCTTCACATCACTGGGTAACTGGGTAACTGGACTTGTGCCTCTATCAGTGAAATGTTGCCATAAAAAAACAACCAGTCTCTAATAGGTAAGTCCAGTTAAAATGACCGAAGATTCATTTTAACTTGGCTTCATGTCATCGCCACATTTAGCCTGATTTCTCATATTTACGGAGGGAAAGGGTGAGAAAAGGTTTGGCTGTCTTTTCAAATTAAACGTTCAGAAACTTTGAGGCACAGGAGTGCGTTTGGTCGTGGTAGTGCTACTGTAGGTGGCACCGCGCTGCAGCAGAGTGTCCGCACACTCCTGATACCGGAGTGATTTATTTCGCTTTATTGCAGCATGTTTGCTTTGGAGCGTGATACGTATTTAGTCATGAGACATTAATAGTGTAGAAAACATGCTGAAAAATGAGCTCTCTGACATGATTGTGTGCGCACTATATGTGCCTGTGTGTGTGCGCTGCAAGAGTCTTGAGGCCCTCGCTGTCACTCAGTCCAGCTTGCAGGGTGGTCCGAACACTGAGCCCTCTTTGCTCAGCAGCACACGTACAGGCACATGCACACAAACAAACAAACACTCGCTGGTGTACGAGTAATTACATACGTAACAAAGTATACATGAATTCATGGCCGTATATATGGGCCATAATGAAGCAATCAAATCGCCTCAGCGCGTCCCCTCTTCCTTTCCTTACCCGTACCCCTAAATATACCGCCGACACTGTCACACAAGAGCAAAATCCAGATTAAAAATAAAAAATACAACGGCATTACACAGTAATCTTTACATGCTTCACGTTTGTTTTAGCAAAAAGTTTCACTGGAAAGAGTCTGACAGCATTATTCCAGAGTACAGATATTTCTAAAGAAATTAGGCCAATCAGCAGCCACAAGATGAAGGTGAAAGCCTGTCCAACCTTAAAGAAACAGTTCCTTTTTTTAATCGGGGTTTTGGAATATGTGGAAAGGTTATGAACAATTAACATCTTACCTGTCGTAGATAGCGCTTTCAACAACCTCAGTTTGGAGAAAAAGACTTTAACGTTGACCAGAATGAGCTATATTGCCGTCTTAATATTATTCCAGGTCAAACATAATGATCTTGCAGGAGGGACCTGCAGGCTGCACCAAAAGCGCTAAAGCTAGCTGCTGCTGCTTTTTGTGCTTATAAATAACTTTGAACTCTAAGTAAATGTTCATGTAATGTGAAACTGATAACTGCGTAAAGATTTTTTAAATAATGTGGTGTCTCACTGAGTGGCCTGATTTTGTAAATCATGGCCTATTTTTATGCTCATGGCTTACCAAACTGCTTTCTTGGCCATGCACTTTAATATGTTGCCCACCTCAGCTTGTTTTGTGCCCACCTGGGCAGGCACCCTAACATATAGGATTTAATCTACTAAAGTATACTTTTGAAATTTAAGATAAGCAGAGTAGGACCAGTTCTTCAAATATTATCATCAGTGTAGTTTGAAGATTTGGATGTTTGCCTCGGATGTTTTGGCTCTGTGCATCTCTAAAACAGTTGTTTCTTTTAGTAAACGGGATCAAATTATAATTATTTTTATGCCCTGTCGCTTTGACAAGTTTATAATTAAAAACCTGAACCTACTAGAAAGTAAAATAATTCCAAGCAGAGGCACAGTTTTAAAAAAAAAAATCCATTGTTAGGGAAGAAAAAGGGACTGTTTGAGCTTCTTTGTACATGTGGAGCACATAAACATTAGCTTGTATAAAATGGATGTGACAAAAGTTGAGGTGTGGCGGTTGTTCCAGAACCTGAACACATTTAGTTACAACATTCTCTTATTTAGAACGAAACAACATATGGCTTAACTTCTGAATCTGCTCCTTCAGCAATACTCAAAAGTGAGCTCACAAGTGATTTATTCGTACTATTAGTCCTGATGTATCTGGATTAGCTTCACTTATGTCCTCCAGGTGAGGGGGAAATGAGTCATTAATATCGGAGCTACGCTACAGTTCTCCTGCAGCATCACAGCTTGAACAGCAGGAAGTACAAAGCCCCCTCCCCTTCAAACTACGAGACATGCACTGAACAAATACTGCAAATGAGCCCTGCTCTCCCCACAAAATGGTAATAAGCCATAATTGCCTGTAATCTGAATACATTAGTCCTAAGAGGGTCCTGTTGCTTTTGTGCGCAATCATGGTTGAGCTCAAGGACTAAAATAAGATGGTGAGAAACATGCATCTTTGTCTGAAAACCACTGGGGGTCATATCTTAATATAATTCCTGTATTATGTTGCATTAGACGACACAATTAAATACACTTTCAGCGTGTATTTACGTTGATCAATTAGAATAAAAGGTCTGTAAATGCAATTTACAAAAAGGAAAACCTCCAGCTCTGAAGCTACATCAGAATATTTTCCAGTCATGTCTGATTTTTTTTTTACAGTCTTCTGCCTCCCTCTAGACATCACCCCCAGACAACCTCTTCAGTAGTTTCCGTATATGTTTCATTTTATTTATATTTTTTACTTGTTTTGCTGAGCGCGTTCCCCTCACTATGTCAGTCTGGAGTCTGGGATGCTGTCACTCTCTCCTGCCTTTCACGTTTTTATTTTTCTCATTGCACCCACTTCTTTCTCTCCCGACTTGCTAGCTTCAGAGGCGCCATTGAGTGCTTGCGGCTTGTTTACGAGGAACCCTGATTCAACCAGTGAGGTTTGGCTTGCTTGTGCAGCGAGGGGAGGGAAATATGAATGATTTTTACTCCTACATTCCAAGCCACCACTTTGACCCTTTATTTTAAATATCTCCCGTCCCCGTCTTTCTTTTGCGCACGATCCTCTGCTACATCCAGTCACACTTTTCCACTGGTATGTTCGTGTCTGTGGGAGTGTATTTGTGTTAAGCCGACAGGGGCCAGAGGCTCATTTTTGTGGCTGGGTAAGTGTGTATCCCGACGGCTTGCAGGCATCTCGGAGGCCAGTTCCTTCGCCTTGATTCCCTCACCCAAGGTTCTCTCCAGAAAGCCTCCGCAAGCAGCCATTGCTTAGTCATCTCTACATTCTCCTGGACTAAAACCAATGCCTATTTTCAAGCATTTGTTAAAAATGACAGGCTGCGTTTGTGAAACCAATTGGGGAAAACGCAGAAGTAAGAAGAGGAGAAAAGTCATGTATCCAGAAAACTGGAAAGAACATTGAGACCATGTTCCATGGATAGATTTCCAGTCTGAAGTCTTGGACTGACACTTCATGGTATTTTTCCAAAACTTTCAGGTTAACATCTGTCTGTCTCCTTTACTGCTGATAGCCATGCTATTTATCTCTGTGCAAAATCTTTTCACATATAGTTGTCTTGTACTTAGAGTACACAAGCCTAAATTTTCAAACTGAAATGTGTTATATTATATCTTTATCGCCAGCAGAAATGAAACTATGCAGAACTGTAGAGCCCATGATGAGCGAACAATAACTTTGGCTATCATTATCTATGACAAGCATCATAAGAAATGTAGTTGGTGCAGAATATTTTCAGTTTCTGAAAGAGCCGAGCTCAGCCTCAATAGTTTACATGACAAAATAATAAAATCAAGTTCACAAGTTCAAGACAATGAGTAAATGAAGGGGACAAGGTGCTGGGAGGTGGGGGTGGGGGGGTTGATTTATTGCTGACACAAGAGGAAAAAGTTGGAGGTTGATGAGCAAGAGCATGAGGGGGAGAGGCAGTCTACGGAGAGACCAGTGTTTCGTGATTCACACCTCATCTTTCCCACGATATTAAACTTGTTTGCCGGTGGGAGTCATTGCCGGGTTTTCATTCCTTGTATTCTGGTCTCAACCAATGCCAGGTAAGACGCAGGCAGACTGGACTTTTGCCATTTGAAGCTCCACAAAAGCTTGCACGTACAAAACAAACAAACAAAAAAAAAACTGGACTCTCGTGTCTCCGTTTTCCAAACTGACACCATACTCTCTGACACCCCCCGACACACACATTTCTACACACACCTCTGCTCTTTTCTGTTCTTGGCATGCCTTCATCTCCTCAAGGGGCTCCAGTAACAGTGAAAAAAGCAGGAGTCACCGCGGAGACCTCTCCCTGTGTTCCACTCTTCCTTTCCCCCTAATCGTTTCTGCAGTTTGTGCTCATTTTGGCGCTGATGTCCGGATGCTGATACCCAAGACAGCAAACCTGACCCTCGCTGACTCAACACTGACACGCGCTCCTCAGAAACAACCCCCACCCTACACTTAGTTGCACTCCTCAACAGCCATCTCCCTCTTAGCTTACCCCTGACCCATCCCCTCTGCAAAACTCTTTTTTTCCCCGCAACTGCTGGCCCTTACTTGATAGTGTTTGTGTGTACTGAGACATCCGTGACGGACCAGCTATTCTGAGCATGTGGAACATGGCATCAATGCCAGATAACATCTATGAAATTTTCCGTATGTGCACCCAGCTTTTATAACACGCTAGCCATCTAGGGGCCAGTAGATGTCACAGACACCGGATAATGTTTTTCTTTGCAACAAAAGAATGCATCTTACTCCAAGTTAACCTAAAAGTGTCTGGCATGCCAAGCTTGATGCCCAAACAGAAACTCTGCAGTTGCAGATACTGTATTTCAGTAAATACCAAATGAGTCATTCTCATGACAGCGATAGTGTAGAAACTGACTCAAAGGCATTCAACAAAGAGGGGAAAAAAGTATTGAGCCTAATATTTCTTGTGTTGCACATTGCACCCCTTCCAATCTTTGGAAAGAAGAAATACCACAGTCTCTGCGGAGCTACAGCTCTTGAAAATAATCTGGGTCTGGGCGCCACTTCAGAATCCCAGCCTGGTCCCTGGTCCAATGGATGCCATGTCAGTTCAGTTGGAGCAGGAGGAGTTTCTGAGGTGGAGCGTTGAAGCGAGTAAAGAAAGGGCGGAAGAGAGAAGCAGGTAAAGGGTGTCCAAGCCTTGTTCATTGCTTCATTACTAGAAACTATATAGTTATTATGAACAGGATGCATGCATAAATGCTGAAATAATTACTTGCCCCTCTTTGTTTTTTTTTATAAAATTTGACGAAATGATGACTGCTGAATAAATTAAAGGCCTAGAATTCTTTGAAGGAATGTATTTCATCTGCTGTCTTTCATGCCAGAGTTTTAAACTACAGTAATCTTGTGCTGAATTTAGAGTTGACAGCATTTTGTTTAATTTTGAAATAAAACACACAATCTGTTTGCACTTGCAGTTCGTGTTAGAACTGATTCTCGGCTACTAACACGTTAAATTTCAGCTCAGTTTTTGTAAAACCTTCTGAGTTATAGTCGTTTTTAGCTTTTTTTGTGTGTGTTCCCC
>JAVKLF010000047.1:7169223-7182370 GCA_034783495.1 Millerichthys robustus
AAAATCGTATTTATTGTTATGTATTTTAAAATGCTGCAACAGTACATATCATGCTGTATATTTGATTTGATCCAGTTTGTAGAACTGTAAGGAAGGAACAACACCTTGTTTTAGCTAAAAGAAATGTGTTTTTAAAGTCATGGTGTAATGGTTAAGATTTTAACTCAATAAGTGCCCAAAGTGAAGTACTAGTATCTGTACATTAAAAACTGGCATCAGGACACCCCTAGTTTATTTCAATATAGTGTAACTGTTGTGCAAAAGACTTAAACGTTATATAATGGGGCAGCGGCGAGCCATTAGCCCAGGCTGGAGGAGGACTCTGTGTTCTGTAGAGGCATAGAGGCCAAGTTATTAGAAAATGTTTAATATTATGATCCTGACTATTTAAAGTAAGATAAATATTGTCCTAATTAATCACCTGTTCTGTTTCAAAAAGACTCCGATTTAGAAAAACAAAACTTTTACCCACAGACGTTTACTTAGACAACTTGAGGCTGTTTTTTTTTTAACCCTCCAGAACGAGTGGGTTTACTGTCAGGGCAGATACAGCCTTCATATCCCTGACATTTGATCGTCAGTGTGAGTAGAGGTGACTTCCCAGCTGCCCGAGCAGCTCTGCAGAAAACAAACGGATCAGCAGCTCCGAGTTTAAGGTGAAGCTTCACTCCGTGTCTCTCCTGCCGAGGCCTTTAAGATGGTGCTGGTTACCGTCCAGCTTACACACTGAATATTTTATGATTTAGACGATTAAAAAAGAAAAAAAGTGGCACTCACAGACCAACAAATCAATAGCTGGTGCAAATCCCTAAAACCCTTCTGATGCTGGTTGCAGAATGTGGTGTCAAGGAGCGCCCTTCAGTTCAGAGGAAACTCCCAGCACGACGCCCAGGAGTTCCTCCTCTGGCTGCTCGACCGAGTGCACGAAGACCTCAACCAAATCGTCCACCCAGACAGCAGACCACCCATCAAGGTCAGCGGCAAGATCTATTTCTCTATTACGGTATATTTGACCGAAATATTGTCCCTGTAGTGTTGCCTACCATATCAGTTTTATCTAATAAATGATATTATTAAATAACTCCCTGCCTTGTTTTTTAAGCCTCCAGTAGAGGAGGAAACGGTTCCTGAAGGAACTCCACTTCCAGCACCTGGCTCTTTTGTACAGGAGCTGTTTCAGGCACAATACAGGTGAAATGATCACTGCTAGTCAGAATGCTGCTAATAGTAACTATTAAATAAAGAGCTTATATGAGCTAAATGGGATGTCTTTATAATAAAAGCATGAATTATTTCTTTTCACCTGAATACCAGCAGCTGAATTCAGCTTCACTGTATAGTCGTATTATTATTTTCTTCCTCTTGTCTGATGTTGCTTAAAGCTATATATTTTGTTAAATTACAACAGCCCTGGTTGTGTGTCAAATAGAGCTTTTGTCCAAAACAAAATGATCTTACATTAATGAAGTTTCTTTTCGGTTCATGTCTGGTCTGTTTAGGTCCTCCCTGACCTGTCCTCACTGCCAGAAACAGAGCAACACGTTTGATCCTTTCCTCTGCATCTCACTGCCAATCCCAGTACCTCACACCCGGTAAGACCATAAATCCCCTCCACTCCTCACAAAAAAACGTTCTCGTAAGATGAAGCTGGCCATAAAAGAAGTGTCAGATCCAGTAAACGTGTGAGAGGACAAAGCTAAAATTAGACGCCGATGTCTATTTTTGGAACATCAACAGAGGCTTTGTTAAAAACCAAAACAAAAGCAGTCCAAATAATTCCGACTCCTTGTGTTTTTCAGACCTCTGTATGTGACGGTGGTGTACCAGGGAAAGTGCTCACACTGTATGAGAGTCGGGGTGGCGGTGCCTCTCTCGGGCACCGTGTCCAGGTTGAGACAAGCCGTGGCGCAAGAGACCAAAATCCCCGCCGAACAGGTGCCGCCTCATTCAGGTCGTTACTTTGTCCCAAATAAGAGGTTTGATGAAAACGTGTGTTGCTGAAATTGACCAAATAAAACTCCTGCGACATGAAGGACTAGACGTGATTATGGGCTGTTGTTGCTGAGCTGCTCCTCTTCCACCACCTCTCCTTGTACTTTGTGCGTGACTAATTTTTGAGACCAGTCAGCCCACATGTTGTTTTTTTTGTTGTTGTTTGCCGTCTCTGTGCAGATTGTTCTCACCGAAATGTACTTTGACGGCTTTCACCGCTCCTTCTGCGATGACGACGAAGACCTTGAGATCATTCAGGAGAGCGACTCCATCTTCGCGTTCGAGACGCCCGAGCTATTCAGACCGGAGCAGATCCGCTCAAAGCGAGGCGGTACTTTCTTTTTTTAAATTTTTTTTCTCCCTTGACACTAGGTTTCATCTTATTATGACAGGGAGATGTCAGAAAGCTCCTACATGTGCTGCTTTTGTTTGTTTGTTTGTTTTAGGAAGCCCACATGCGAATCTCAATCAGAACAACCTGAAGTACGGCACAGATAATAACAGGATAGCCGCGCAGATCCAGGAGCCAACAACACCGCCTCAGAGTCCCAATAAGAACAGCGGGCAGGCTGAGAAGATTGTGCTGCTGGTGTGCAACAGAGCCTGTGCTGGACAGCAGGGACGCAGGTACGTCACCTGAACAGCAGCCAGAATGAAATTGAATCTTTTAATGTTTTAAAACATTGCTGTCATTCCTGCAGGTTTGGGAATCCATTTATTCTCTATTTGGAGCGTACGGTGACATGGGATATTCTGCAGACAGAGATCTTGGAGAAGATGAAGCATCTTTTGCGGCCCGGTGTCTTTGTGCAGGTATATCCGTATCGACACTCCAAAATTAGTTTGTCGTACCTTCTTATTCCGTTTATGAGCTGAGTAAATTCATGTCTTCTCTGTGACGGCCTGTAGGTGGGGCCCTTCACTTTGCGTGTTGTAGGAGTGGTTGGAATCACATATCTGTTGCCTCAGGAGGAGCAGCCGCTCTGCCATCCCTCTGTGGAGAGGTAATGTCACATTCTACCACAAGGGGGCAGTGTTACCCCACATAAGTAGCAATAATATAATTCCTGCAGTTTTAATGTTCACTTGCAGGATATCAAGGGCCCAATGTATAACTTCAGAACTAGTAATGTTTTAATAACTTCACACAGGAGTAAATTCTTGTTTGCCAAAATACATTATTACAAAAAAAGATATTTCTTACTTTTTGTGCTATCTTTATTTGCAGATATGCTAAGATAGATTTTTCATGACAGCCTTATGTGGAACATTTCCTCCGGTGTAGCCTAAAATCCACAATTCTACCTTACACGATTGTTTCAACTGACAACTGTTCTCTTGTTCTGATCTGTAACAGAGCATTCAAGTCCTGCGGCCCAGGAGGGCCACCTCATGTCAAAATCGTAGTAGAATGGGACAAAGAGACAAAAGACTAGTAAGTGATATACTCAGATCAGCTTCTCGTTAAGCTCAGAGCAGATGTCAGACCTAATGACAGATCTGTGTTGTCCCTCCGTGACTTGTGCCACGTCACGCCCACAGTCTGTTCAAAAGAACCGAGGACGAGTACATCCCGGACGCGGAGAGTGTCCGACAAGTGAAAGAGCAGCATCTGCAGCCCCAGACCTGCACGCTGGCCCAGTGTTTGCAACTATACACCAAAGAAGAGCAGGTAGACTGAAACAACCAGACAACGGCATTCAAAGTTGTGTGAAAATGTACATTTTTTAAAGTTTTCCAATTAAATATAATTTCAGCTCGCCCCTGATGATGCATGGCGATGTCCACACTGTAAGCAGCTTCAGCAGGGCAGCATCAAACTCAGTTTGTGGACACTGCCAGACATCCTCATCCTCCACCTAAAACGCTTCCGACAGGTACCGGTGTTAGTGAATTCATAACATTTGATCTCGCATTAGTAAAAAAAAACAAAAAAACTTTTCTGGAACGTTTTTGCCCTTCAGGACGGGGATCGACGAGTGAAGATGCAGAACATGGTGAAGTTCCCCCTCACAGGCATGGACATGGCCCCCCACATAGTGAAGAGGAGCCAGAGCAGCTGGAGTCTCCCCTCCCACTGGTCGCCGTGGAGACGGCCGTACGGGATGGGGCGTGACCCAGAGGACTACCTGTATGACCTGTACGCAGTGTGCAACCACCACGGCACCATGCAGGGGGGGCATTACACAGGTAACACAGCCGTCATGTTCTAACTTACTGTTCTTTCATCAAAACAAACGTTGGTTTAATTCATTTTGTTCCATTGTGTGTTGTAGCTCACTGTAAGAACTCCATTGATGGACAGTGGTATTGCTTTGACGATAGCGATGTTCATCCCATGTCTGAAGATGACGTCTGCAAGCAAACTGGCTACATCTTGTTTTATCAAAGACGTGCAACGATCCCATCTTGGTCTGCCAACAGTTCTGTAGGAGGTAAGTTTAAATGACGTTATCTTGTTCAGTTCCTTACAAACAAACTTCCTAAGAACCGGTGTCTACTTGGGTTTTCAGGTTCCACCAGTTCTTCTTTGAATGAACACTGGATAAGTCGGCTGATGGGAAGCCGTCCACCCAGCCAAGCCTCATCTGGTTCCTCACGACGCACCTCCTTGGCTTCTCTCTCTGAGTCCGCTGAGTTTGCTGGTGAAAGGAGCGAGGACGATGGTGAAGAGCACTCGCTCAAAAACACAAAATCTTTATTTTCACTCATTTTTGTCACTTCTTAAGTGTGAAGCATAAATAAATAATACAACTGACAATTCTTCCTATCACGCAGGTCTTTCAGTTCGGCCAGCAGTCAGAGGCATGCAAAGACAAACATTTTCATCAAGATCTTCTATTGCCAGCCCGCTTGCTCTGAGTGAAAATGGCTCAAAACCATCCTGGTCCCACTCAGCTAAGCTCCAACTTCGCTCTAACTCTCCTTCAAGGTTCTCCCTGGAGTCCCACTCCTCTCCAACACTGGAGAGGATAGGAGAGGTGGTTGATAGCAAGCTGACAGATTTGTGTTTCACTGGTTCACCTAAGCCAGATAAAACGTCGGGAGGAAAGTCTGTTCTTGCTGCTTTGGACAGTAATGTTGGCAGTAGGAGATTGATAGAGCAGGGGTACTTCAAGAGTGTTGCACAGGCAGAACAACGGAGCTCAGTCAAGACAGGGGAAAACAACAATGTCGGTGCTGCTGAGGAGGTCAGTCCTAGACATGGAGTAGCACCAAAGGATCCAAAGCAAAGAAATGGGATGGCTGAAAGCATTAGTGTCAAAAGGACATCAGCCAAGACTGGGTTAGAGGGTGAGAGGAGTCCCAAGAAACGTCCTGCCACCTCCTCAACGTCGTCCAGCTCTCTGTCCCCTGCTTCTCCAGCCATTGACAAGTCGCCTTCTCGAACACAGTCCAAGGGTGCCGCATCGGCATCAAACCCCAGGGACAGAAGCAGCGGACCACCTAAAACAAGCAAGGGTAGTTCCTCACGAACAACGACCCCATCCAAGAAAACGTCCTCCCAAACCCCAGAGTTGTTACATCCTGATCCGCAGCAGAAGACGAGTGATTCTCCAGGGTCACAGAGCTCCCACCCTCAGAGAAGGCTGTCGCCCAGAGGGAGCACAGAGAAAACCTCAGCTGCAGAAAGGACTAGAGCAGCAGACCGGAGCGCTAGCCGTGAATCCTCACGTCCAAAAACAGCGTCAGAGAGGAAAGTTAGCCACGGGGGTCCGCCCTCCAAGTCATCTGGTTCTAGTAGAGCGGAGATGAAGCCAGGCAGAGTTCATGAAGACAGGCCAACAGGCCGAAGCTCAAGCAGTAGCTCGTCCATGACTAGTCTTCGATCCTCAAGTGTAGGCCTTTCCTCAGGTAACGCGGCGCAACCACAAAGGGGACCTCGAGGGAACTCTAAGACAGAGGACAAAGGTTTGTCCTTCTTTAAAACTGCTCTGAGGCCCAAGGAGAACCGTAAACCAGGTGAAAGTGGGAAAGCAGGACTGGGAGAACCAAAAGGAATCCCAGAAGATGGGGATGCAACTAGAGAAGTGCTCTCTGGTGGGGTGAGCAGGAAAACCCAGAATGCAGCTTTAGAACTTCAGAACAATGTGACCACAGCCAAAGATAAGGAATCCTCTAAAGTATCAGCTGCAGCTAAAAACTCTCTGCTGCCCTCTACAAAATCGAAGCTCTCTGAAGCACAAACAATCACTCAGTCTTCTGCCACGTCAAAGGACCCTTCAAAGAAAGAGCCTGCTAAAAAGACATTACAGTCCAGGAAGATCCCCATCAATTCCACACAAACTAGCCAGAGATCCAAGTGATGTTAAGGGTCTGAAATCATGTTTTCTAGTGCAGCTCTGAGGTGTTTTCTCTCTGTTGCCATCAAAGATTAAGTGTTTGACGAACACTTTTAAAACACCTGTAGCTTTTCAGTGGCCACTGAATTCCAGCTGCCATATTCAACAGCTACTTCGGAATGGGTTTTCAACAAAGCACTTTGTATGGATTGTATTGATTTTCCAGAATATTCTACCGTATTGTAAATAAGCATGGACATGTATTGAGATCATTGCCTTGTTCTGTCTGTAGCATCACTGAGAGGGAGAAACATCTTAGTGGGGCTGAAAATGAAACTGACTTTGCACAGAATGGAAAGCAGATACAAGGAAGGAACGGCTTCAGATACATCAAACGTTTGGACAGCTCAGCCACCAAAGGAAGTTTTTGGCAATTTTTAACACGCTGATGCAGTGAATAATTTTCAAATATCACTTTGTACTGCTCTCCGTCAGTATTGAGAGCCATATGTCAACAACAAACATCAGTGCCTCAGAATCTATTAGAAATATTTAATCTAAATTGTATAACTGCGAGTGTTGGTAAATTTGTAATTGAAAAATTAATATTTACTAAGCACTGAAAATATAATTTTAATTAAAAAACACAGTTAAGCCTATTTAACCTGAACTACTGTTTACATATTGCTCTTTGGTGTAACTCTGCAACAGCCTTTAAGATGTAACGTTTTTAATTCAGTCATGGAGAGAGGCGGAGAAGAGGAACGCAGCTTGAGTCGCTGGTGTTAGTTTTCAGTTATTCATAGCCCTGTCTACACTACTCCGAATATTTTTTAGAAAACATTTTTTCCCAATTTATGTAAAACAAATTGCTCCCAACTACACAATTCTAATAAAAACACAGCAATACTTATGTTGTCCACTAGGTGGCAACACGTCACAGTACAGAGGTAGAACATTCTTAGGGGTCATCCGCAATGTAAATATTTTTGTGAATAAGTATTGTAAAATTTTTGGAGCCTCAAAATAATATTTTTCTGAAAGTGTGTTTCAAAGTAAAAAAATATATCTTGAAACGCCACCCATGCATTTTCATATAGATAGTCAAAATACAATATTTTGAAAACAATTATGTCATTTTTTCCCCCCTTTAATTTACATTTAGCTTCCGGCAAACCATCTGTACGGAACAGACGATATCTCTCATCTATTTATTGTTTTAAATATCCGGTGTAGTGAAGACTTGGCCTTAATGTTTGTGTTCGATTACCGGTAATAACCTGTAACTACTTCCATCTGTTACCACCTCTGCCGGCTGCTGTAACCAACACATACCTGCGATGCCCATGCACGCCATGGGCATCAGCCTCTTCAGACTGCCAGACATCTCCAAACATTCCTCTCAGATGAACACAGGGTTGATGTAAAAACAAAGAAAAGAAAAAAAAAATCATTCATGCGCTACATGACACGCTCCAAGGCTGCTGTGATGCCTTTGCTGAACACCACAACACCATACTTGTACATAACACGCTATGGTGTTTGAGTCAGCACATCCTCTGTTTTTGACTTCACAGCTCGAAGGCGTTTTTAGTCCGAGAATAGAGCCACGCAGACTGAGGAGAGTTCATAGTTCCTGAAATGTACGACAGTAGTTGCATGATGAATTGCTTATGCATGCACTTAAATCTATGCAAGCGGATTCTTGCTAATGCCCCACACTGAGTATGTAGAAGTGCTACTCTTGTGTTTGTCACTGTTCTCCGAATGCCTGCACCAGAGAGCCCGTGAAGGCATCTTTTATTCAAAGCTTTGTTTGCACATTTCCTCCAAAGTAATCTACATTTTGTATGAATGATAAGTAATGCTCATTCACCCTCTCAAAGTAAATCAATTCACCTGCAAATGAATCCTCGCTGTGTTGTATTCATTTGTTTCTCCTTACACCGGCACTTTTTTTAACAGCACCGACATGTTGCTTTCCGTTTGCAATGTGTGGTGCAGTTTGTTTTAATTGTTTTGTACGCTGTGAAGAAATGAAGAGATTTTACTGAAACGACTTTGAGAGCTTGGAAATTAAAATCAATCCAAAATCAGAAGTCAGTGATAGGATTATAGTGGAGAACTGTTTAATCACAATGTCTTCAGGTTTTGTATAAAGATAAAATTGTACAATATGTAGAATGTCTGTATTTTATGTTTGGATTCCAGTTATTTAAAAAAAAAGTTCAGAGCAAAGTAACGTAGGTTGCCAAAGTTTCCCCCCTCTGGATCTTTTATTCTGTTTTGTTGTCTTTCCACTTTAAATTTAAACAGATTTTCATTGTATTTCAAATTAATGGTCCAACATTAAGTACTCAAGATTAACAAAATACTTAAAACAAGAATTTTTGGGTTTAAATTGAAAACAAAACAAAGTTGAAAACAGTTGCTTGCAGCTCCAATCTTTACCTTCAGAAGCCACATATTTAGTTTAATAAGATGCACCTGTGGGTAAAAGTCATGTGATCTGAGAAGATTTACAGTTTATAAGCTGTAAATGTCACTCATGTCACTCAGCAATGACTTTCTAAGAGTTTAAATTCAAATTCATACAAGAATTCATGAGATATTTTGCTAACAACACTCTCAAACACATAGTAAGCACGCAAATGTAATTGCATCGATCAGTCAAAACCCATTTTGTAACTTTTGGAACCCTTTTGTTTTGGATGTGTGCCCCACACCGAGCTGTGGAACATTTCATTCCTCCGCTCCTCCTCACCCTCTCCTGGTGGTGCTCGCTTTATTTGATTTTATTCCCTTTTTATTTTGAATCTCAGTAGAGCCAGAAGTAATGAGTTAGCAAAAAAAGAAGGCGCCACTCGGCTTGTGTTTGTTTAAACTCGGGGGAGATGATTCCGTATTACAGCTTTAAGTCTAATGCTGTCACTGAGGGGGAGATGATGTGTTATTAAACTACAGCGCCGTCATTTATTTAGAGCTGATTCAATCCTGCCGTTATTAGTTTGGCCCAAGGCGGAGCGTGTTAAAGGGTAATGTTGCCTCTTTGTCTTGCTGGTTTTGCAATTTTGTGTACCAGCCACCAGTTTGTAGGAGCTCTCTCTCACTTCCTTTGTGCAGCAAAAATGATGGAAATTTCCAAATGAGCATCTTTGTGTGTGTGTGTGTGTGATCACATGCAGCAGCAAGGATTGGATTTTTGTTCTATGAAAAAATAGCACGCTAGGACCTAAAATAAAACAAAAGAGAGATGCTCTGAAGAACGAACACGTACGAATCTACTGGGGAAGATTCCCAAACTTCAACCTGGCGCAGCATCGATGCAGTAAAGCAGCCAGGCTCCTCCGGTGCCTAAATCAATAATTGTTTGCCAATTGTATCAGTTCCAAGAGAGCGTCATTAAGAAAACCTCTGAGATTTCAGCAACTTCTTTTTTTTTTTAAAGCATTTTACCTCCAAAATCCTTAAATTAACCATCTCGATTTGTGAATGCATCTAACCTGCTGAAGTAATTTACATGTTTCGCCTCTGCTGCGTCGTAGAAAAACAATCTTAAGGGCATCGATCTGTCCAATTTGGCTCTCTCTCTGGGCCAAATTCAATCTGTGGGGCTGCTGCAAATCCTGCAGTTAGGGCGCCCTGTCGCTGAACAGAACCGGGCCATGAGAATATTGACGTTTATCTTTTTCACTGGTGGTGGAGCTGGAATTGGAACTAAAGAAACTTGGTCACACAGTTACACAAAAAAACCCTCTTGATTTGTTAAATAATCTCTGAAACAGTTGATTCTAAATGCAGCTGGTTCTGTTTGTAATGTTTGGTGATGTTGGGTGATGGCTGGAACACATTATTCAACTTGAGATGTTTTATTTACCCAAGCTGAAGGAGTCTTGGCAATTTAGAAGGTATTTATATTTTTCTTGTTCGTTCCTAACTCAGATAAAAGATTACAGCAGATAAATGCAATTCCAAAAAAAGCAGAGTTGTGTAAAATGTTGATTAAAAACAAAATGGACGGACTTGCAAATCTCTCTTTTATTTATAACAAAATATCAAAACATTCATTTAATAACTTTAGTTAAGTTTAGTTTAGCCTATTTAGAGTTCCACAGCTGCAAATAATAAAAAATTAAAAGATGTCACGGTTTTATTAAGTGAATGCAAAATTAAAATGATTAGAAATGTCATTTTTTGATACTACACCTAAACAGAAAAAGATTCTAACTATTTAAAAAACAATCTTTAGAAAAGATGTTGAATACTAAATTGACTACAAAAACTGTATAAATAAAATGTTCAGTAGGTGTTGGTTAGACTCAGAACTCTTTTATTGTCCTGAACTCCTGTTGACCCGGTTTTGTTCAGCTGACCTTTTAGTTGCTCTGCTTCTTGTTCTTGTGTCCAGTCTTTCTTTTTTTCCCTTTCAGTTGTGGCAAATGTTGTTCTGACTCCTGAGCTGTTTTCAGTTTGTTTACCTCCCTGCATGTTTGCATGATTAGTTGAAATCTGCACTCAAAAATATTTCAATTTCTATCTTTCTGTTTCTAACTGTGGAACGGAGAACTGTTCAGAATGACCGATTCATTATATAATCATCAACATAAATATTTTACCTCAGCTCATCGTCAAATGCTTTTTCGGTGTAAGACGTTTTCCTTCCCACTAAGAGGAAAATAAAATTAAATGATTTACTTGTTTTCGGATTGAACACATCAGTTATTCATTTTCTCTTGAGTCCAGTGATGGAGTGCTTTGTTTTTTATTTTTAATTGCAGATAAAAAAAAAGTCCAGGAAGTCCTGAGTGCAGTCAAAAAGAGAAAGGGAGAGCTGCTTTTTTACTCCCTGCAATATAAATGCTGTCTCATCTTATAAATGCTGTCTCATCTACGGCTGAGTTATGTAACTCAAACTGCTGAGCAGTAATTTAGGAGTGAAAGGTTCTCTTGGATGAATGCATGTCACCCACTACCTTGATTACCAGAGTTTTAAACTAAAAGCTTCTTACACTGAGAAATGACCCTTGACTCCAAATAGTTTATGGTTAAATTTTAAACAATCTATTATTGCACAGAACATGGAGATCAGTCTCAGTTACAACCACAACAAATTTTATGTGTTAAAGCAGACATATGCTTTTAAATGCTTCCTTGACATTTAAATCGTTCAGTTGTGGTCTAACTGAGGTGGAACTGCAAAGCTTTGGTCTGATTTCCTTGTAACTGAAGCTCCACAAGCCCCTCTTTCACCCCTGTTCTGAGGTGCGTCTGAGAGCAACTCATTTCAGCGCTGTCTCTTTAAATGCAAAAGAGGCGCTTGACACCCCGCCCCTTCCAGGTCTCACTCCCATGACCCTTGTCCACTCCACTCATTTCTGCCATTTTGGTAGTTTGATGGCAGAGCTACAATGATTTAGCATTTACCAATCCATTAAAAGATGTCAACAATAGAAGACTTGTCCTCCCAGCCTTACATGTTGGAGCCAGAGTCTGAGCGAGAGGAGGGCGAAGGCGACCAACCTGCAGAACTGCGGATCCATGAAATTGGTAAGCCAGAAGTGCATGACTCTGTTCAGAAGTTGTTGAGAAAATACTGTGATGTAATAGTTCAGAAAACATAATGAGAACTGCGAAACCTGAACGGGCTGAAAAATAAACAGAAAATAAATATATCTACGTGGCACCAGGAGAGACTAAATACCTAAATACAAGTATTCAGCACTCCTCCAAGTACACAAAAAAACTATTTAAAAGCTAAAAAAGTGGATTTTTCATGAGGCTTTTTGTGATCATCTGTTATCATAACAGATAACCACAGGATTGCTTTGTTGTGGCGTCCATCTTGAATAAGAATGACTTCAAATGTTTAAGTTATAAATGATTATTTTGAGAGTTTCATCAAAATTGGTTCATGACATATTTTGCTAACACTCATGTCACAAGCTAAAAACATTATTGCTTCCTTCAGCTGTGGGTGAAAACAACTGTAGAGTTGTTCCTAAACCAAAGCGTTTTTTTTATTATTATTATTTTGAAAATCTAAGTCACCCCTTGGCTTCCATCTCACAGCTTTTACATAATTAAATGAATTTGCAGCTAAGTGTTTTGATGTGTTCATTTGGAGGAGAAAACCTGTAAAATACCTGAGGTGCCATGTCGTGGCTGAAGTTTTCCAGCATGGTGCACTTCAGTGGGTCATCGGAAGAAAAGGCCCTGCCGGAGCAGCGGGCTCATCGGGATGCAGAGGGAGTGAAGTGTCAAAGTCGGACGTACAGAAAAGTGCACGTCTTCCGCTGACACCCCTTCCTACATCGTTGGCCGTGTGACGAGTGATTGACTGGGAGGTGGATTATGCGTCCTGCAGCCAGGTGGTTGGCAGGCAGAGAGACGGAGAGAGAGAGGCACCAGATTGCTGCATCAGCCGAAGTGTGAGGCCACACTTTCTGGCAGCGGCAAATCTGGACCAACATCACAGGAATAATAAAAAGATGCCGTGGTGTCAATCATCATCCAAAATGCATCCGTTCGGATGTTGATTCTTTCGTTTTCGTCCACGTTTTGTTGGCAGCCGCTTCTCCGTCTCGCATCTTATCATTAGATGCTTTTTGCCTTTTTTTTTTTTTTGGCTTTTTTGAGCTGAAACAGAAGACAGGCACAAGTTAAAAAGTCCCAAGGTTCCTGGATCCTTATGGGAGTGAGGAGGGAAGACTTTGATGTTGTGGAGTTTCACGGAGGCAAATAACACACTTTGATATTTCACAAGCCATCTATCCTCAAATAAAAAGGAAAAAAAGTGGGTACACACACACACACACACACACACACACACACACACACACACACACACACACACACACACACACACACACACA
>JAVKLF010000047.1:7212502-7224713 GCA_034783495.1 Millerichthys robustus
GTGAGAACGTGTTGGTGCATGATAGAGCTTTAACCAGTATTTTTGAACGGCAAATCAACAGACAATGATTTGTGGATGGGTGCAGTGATGTTTTGAACAGAACCAGATCTGTTTTTAATGCAGTGGCCCCAGAGGGCCCGAAGATCACAGACATCCAATAATGACTTTCAACTTTGTCCTCTGAGCTCAGAGATTTCTCCAGATTCTTGAAACATTTGGATGATAAAACTGTATAAACTCTTGATGATGGGATATTCAAAGTTTTCCCAGTTTTTCATTGAGGACTATTATTCTGAGCTTTTAGGTGCAATTTATTTTCTCAAACAGGTGAACCTCTGCCCATCTTTACTTCTGAGAGATTCAGCCTCTAAAATGCTCAGTCCTCTACAGACCTGTTAACCCAACTAATTAACTAGAACACGTTCCTCCAGTTGTTTCTTTTACAGCTTTCTGTTGTCCAAACTTTTTTGTGACGTGTTGCTGCCATCAAACTCAAATTTTTTTGTTGAGCATGATTCCTTTCACTGTGAATAAACTGTTTGCAAATTACTTTTTTTGGAATTTGGATTCTCTCCCCCTCAACAACAACAACAACAACAACAAAAACCAACCTTAAATAAAACAGACTGTCTCACTTCATCCAGCTCATATTTCAGTGCTGCTGAGTCACAATAACAAACATGCAGAGAGTTGATGTTGCAGAGATGGAGCACGGTGTAAAAAATAGGAGGGGGGGGGGATCAGATATGTTTTAGTTGCATTTTGCGTCAGGCGTGCAGTTTTTAAGGTAGTGGAGAAAAGAAATGAGCGCAGCTGCACGTTCTCACTGTTTAATCGGAACCATACGGAATGTGCGTAAAGAGCTGGACGCAAACTTCTCAGCGGAGCGCGCGCCGTCGCCTTCCCTGCGCTCCATCTCTCTAAGGATAAAAAACAACAACATAATATTAGTAATAATTAAAATAAGGCGCATCGATGCTCTAATCCGACCTCGTTCCCTAAATGTGACAATTTTATCACTCCCTCAAACAGCTCCCATCCCGATCCCCCCTCTCTCTTTCTCTCTCTCTCTCTCTCCCTCTTTCTTTTTTTTCCCTGCGTATAAGGACTGTGTTCATCTTTAACCTGCCAGCGCTGTAGCCCCCCTGCGTTGCGTTGGCGCTGCGGATCTAGCCCTACAAGAACAAGAGCCAGCTCACAGCCGCGGAAACAAGCGAATCAATTTAGGGGAAGAGAGACGAGCAGAGGCAGATAGCGAGTTTGAGGAGGTGGGGGTGGGGAGAAGAGCCGATCGCAGAAAAAAAAGAGGAGAGAGACATTTACACCCGCCGAACATCAAGGTATGTACCGTCTTTATTTGCACCGATATGGGGCAGAAATAAAAAAGGGGGGGTAATTATGGGATTAAGATGCTTAAAGATGAAAACAAATTCCAACCGATGGGATTTTGGGGGGAAAAAAAGGAAAGAAAAAGAAAAAAAAAGATGCACGGTTATGAGGGAATAATTAATCCAGAAACATTTGCTCTCCATAGCACGGATCTGTATGTAAGCTGTTTTATTTCATTAGATTTGTTGTTGTTTTTTATTCCCAATGATTGAATTTTTTTTAAGGTGCAGTCGTGTTGTCATTACCCCCGAAGAGAGAATGGATGCAAGCCATTTTGTAATGCAGCATGTGCAGAATTGGGGCCTATTCAGAATTTCAATTGCGTTCCCTGAGAAGGTGCGCCGTAGTGAGCGCATGCAGCTGCATAGATGAATAAGGCCATTCTGTTCTATTGTAAGAGATATCATGCTGGAGGCTGGATGATGAGGCCAGATTGCAGATTAGAGATTGAGACTGCAGGGTGACATGCTCATGGCTGCTAATGCTCCTATATGTGTGTGTTTGTTTTTCCATTTTTGAAGTCTAATTGTTAAAAAAAATAGCATATATGTTTGTCATCAGCTGTTATGTTTGTCACAGATTAGTAATTCTCCACCCCCTTCCCAAACAGCTCTGATTGTTGCCATAGGAGACTAAAAGCCCCCATCTCACCTCGATTCCCACGTCCTGAATCAATCTAGTGTTGTCATAGTTACAGTAGATGATGTTGGCCCTGCTGCACCTGTGCAGCTTTGTGTTCCTCTACATCAATTGTAAATACATGATGTGTAACTGGATAGGTATACGCTGAAAACATCCCCAAAAGGATTTATTTAAAAAACATTTTAAAAATAATTGTCATTTCACAACAACCAGGTGCTTCTGCAATGATTTGATTGGCTTTTCTGAGCAATTGGTCAGCATCTTGCAGCTAATTTGTCTTTTCCCGACCAAGTGGTCTCTCAGGCCCCCCGTGGAGTAATCGATATCTACATGGTTTCAATATGTTCTTGACATAAGCAAAAGAAGAAGAAAAAAAGAAATACATTTGGGTGAAGTTGGAGAGAAAAATGCCATTTTAAACATGTCACAAAAACTGAGGATGAAGGCCATTGGTGACAAAACCTGTCTGCTCAGATGAATCACAGTGATGTGCGTCAAATGAATTAAAACATTATGGTTGTCGACTGCTTTATCTTGAGCTCAGATTTGGTGAAAAACGTAAAGGAGTCAGAAAAGGTGTTTATTTATACAATTATTTGCATTTTTATTGTATTTCTTGAGACTTTGTCCACCCAGTGGACTGACTAAAATGTCACTCAGTTATCTGAAGGAAAATAATATTACACTACACAAAGTTTTGCAATTGTTGATCCAAATGTCCTTATTTGCTGCAGAAATAAACTCCTCAGCTCTTGCAGGTTAAAAATGCAGAAAGTAGCCTATAAATTAAAAAAAAAGAATCCAATGTATTTCAGTATCTCTGTACTGAATGAGTAGTTATTTAATGAGATGATAGTATAGGAAAATAGGCTTAAAACCTAATTTTTAAAAAGAAAACTAATATAATTTATTTAGTATTTGATTGAATATAAGTGATGTTTTGGTGTAAGTAGAATAAATTGGATTCTGTGATATTTAACTACAGTTTTCCTAAAGTCAGGCATTTTATTCAAATACTATGCTGGATGAAAAGAACAAGAAGCAAAGAACATCCTAATAAGATAAGCAAGTAAAATTTAATTTTATCACTTGTATCTTCAGGTTCACATGTGCTCTCCTGTCTGAGGATAACGTGTTCTAATTTGTCGGTGCCAGTTAAAATGAGCAAGCTGGGGTTTATTTGTGTGTCAAGAAGAAGACGTGGAACAGGCAGAATACTGAGAAAAACCTACTACTCCTAGATTCTTGATGAATTTGCTCCGTCTGTTTTGATACTGAAGAATCAAATGTGTAAGTTATTGGGTTCAGGTTTGCTTTTTAAATGTATTTGTGCTCAGTTTGAAGTCTGGTTCTAGCTTTGATTGGTAGCAACGTGACAGGAGGGGGGAACAAAAACAAATAAACCTTACATTTCAAATCAAATATACAATGATTTGGACCACATCGTTACTGCTGGTCTGTTTTAAACAGCTAATCTTCATCAAGCTCAGCTAAACATGGTAACATCGAATAGGGCACTGGACAGTAAAAACACAAGATGGTGAGTGAGCAGGTTGCCACAGCAACTGTGTTTCTAGGAGTGAATGCATCGTCGCTGCATAGGAAAGCAGATGCTGAAGGCTGCCATGGAGGCTGACATATTGTATGCATATATTTTATAGAGAAAAATAACCAGTTTACTACAAAATCAGAGGCAACTCAGAAATAAATCGAAGGGTTATTTTAAGTGGGATGCTGACAGCGGTAACAGAGGTTTGACAAATACAAAGATTTTATTTATTCTCAGGCTTGTGACCACTAGTCATGGTGTTGAGCAGAAGGTGTTCAATTATACAATGAGCTCTTTTTCTTTTTCCAATCATTACAACCAAAAAGCCCAGAAATGTCTAAATATAGAAAATCTGCTGATGCTTGCAGGCATTTCGGTTTAAAAATGGACTTGTCAGTCTTCTAATCACAGAAGGTGACAGCATAATAATCTTTTGTGTCGTTCTATGAAAAAACCTTAAGTATTTTCCCACTATTTTCCCCCCATGATGTCATTTACATTTTTTCTTCATGAATTGTATTTGTTGAGTAAGACGTCGTAATTACAGCACATACATTGCAGCAGATTGTTAGGTGTCAGTAATTACTCCTTCACTGCTACATTATGACATGTAGGCATCAGGTGGTTTTTTTAATTATAATGAGCCACTGTCTCACTGTGGATTGCATGAAACTTTATAATAACCCTGGGCGTTGTTGAGATAGTAGTTGTCAAATATTGGAGCTACTTTGCATCCTTTGAAGCATAATATTCTACTTTTTGATCCGAAGCGCCCAGGTGTCATATATACAGTAGATGGTGAGCACATCAAGTTGAGGCCATTTCAGACCCTGACCCTGTTGTTAATCTGAAAGGCAACTCTTTGAAAACAAAAGCCCAACCAGCTTTTCTTGGTTTTAGGGCACATAGTATTTTGATTTTGAATATTTCTGCACCTGAATAATAACTACGGCTTTGTGTTCTCACTAGATTTTTCTTTTCTGTCTCTTTTTTGTCTCCTCTTACAGAACGAAGCAACAGCCTCCTAAGTGACAACGCTTTCCCAAGCAAATCTACTCCTTAATTTGATACGCAACTGTCATGGGAACAATAGTACAAGGCTCTCTAAAATGAAATATTAAAAGAAAATCAAGGTATCTGACTATCAAATATGAACAAAGTAAAGCAGGAAGCTTGAAATGGTAGATAGTCTTTAATATGATTTTCTAGTTTTTCCTTCCATTTTTTAAAAGGCACTGCTCAGCGAAGAAAAACTATAAATGGAAGGAATAAACATGAATGTGAAGATAAGCACTTAAATTCCCTATTTTTGGAGGCAGCACATCAACATCATAGCAGTAGGGGTGGGTCATGACTCAGTTGCCATGCGTGTTGTCATGGTGACCAGCCCTTGCACCCCTTTCCCCCTCCTCTGGTTGGTCCAGCTTTTGCTATGGTTCTACAACCATGGACCTCAGCTGACCGAGGCAGCACCCCCGTGCCCCACCCCATGTACCTGCTCCAACCAGGCGAGCCGTGTCATCTGTACAAGAAAGAGTTTGGATCAAATCCCAGACAGTATTTCGGAGAACACAAGATACCTCAATCTACAAGAGAACTCAATTCAGGTAAATATGTTTTTATCTATGAGAAATTGTATTGTGTTTACACTCGTGTTCATTTTGTTAAAATATGCCTCCGTGTTTGTTTATTTTCTTCACACAAGGTGATCAAGTCTGACACATTTAAGCATCTACGGCATTTGGAAATTCTCCAGCTCTCCAAGAATCACATCAGGCAGATTGAGGTGGGCGCTTTCAACGGTCTACCCAACCTCAACACATTGGAGCTTTTTGACAACCGTCTTACAGTGGTACCGTCTCAAGCGTTTGAGTATCTCAGCAAGCTAAGGGAATTATGGCTACGAAACAACCCAATCGAGACACTGCCGGCGTTCGCCTTTCACCGCGTTCCGTCTTTACGACGGCTCGATCTAGGGGAACTCAGGAAGTTGGATTTCATCTCGGAGGCTGCCTTTGAAGGTCTGGTAAATTTACGCTTTTTGAATCTTGGCATGTGTGGCTTGAAGGACATCCCCAACCTTACCCCGCTGGTAAGACTAGAGGAGTTGGAGCTGTCAGGTAACCAGCTTGGGATTGTCCGGCCCGGATCATTTCAGGGTTTAGTGTCACTTCGAAAGCTGTGGCTTATGCACTCCCGAGTGTCAGTCATTGAACGCAATGCTTTTGATGACCTTAAGAATTTAGAGGAGCTCAATCTTTCCCACAATTCTTTGCATTCTCTGCCCCACGATCTCTTCACCCCATTGCACCAGTTAGAGAGGGTGCATCTCAACCATAATCCATGGGTTTGCAATTGTGATGTCCTGTGGCTTAGCTGGTGGCTAAAAGAAACCGTTCCAAGCAACACAACATGTTGTGCTCGTTGTCATGCCCCTCCTGGCCTGAAGGGCAAGTACATCGGGGAATTAGACCAGACCCACTTTACCTGCTATGCCCCAGTGATTGTGGAGCCACCTACTGACCTCAATGTTACAGAAGGCATGGCTGCTGAGTTGAAATGTCGCACCGGAACCTCAATGACCTCTGTGAACTGGTTTACCCCGAACGGCACTCTCATGACTCACGGATCATACCGAGTTAGGATCTCAGTACTTCACGACGGCACGCTGAACTTCACTAATGTGACAGTGCAGGACACTGGTCAATATACTTGCATGGTAACCAACTCTGCTGGAAACACCACTGCAACTGCCGTGCTCAATGTTTCTGCTTCTGACTCCAGTAACAGCTACAGCTATTTCACCACTGTTACTGTAGAAACAGACCAAACAGCCAGAGAATCAGATAAAGACTCAGCAAGACAGTATATAAATGAAACATTCATAGATTTTCCTAATCCTACTGCTCAAAGAGAGTTAGACGAGCAACCTGGCATAACTGTATCACCTTCACTCTCATCTCTTTCTTCGCTGTCGCCAAAAGCCAACAAAGCTGAAAATACAGTGACTGTGTCCATAATGGATGTAACCAACATTCCAGGCCTGGATGATGTAATGAAAACAACAAAAATCATCATTGGTTGCTTTGTTGCTATCACATTTATGGCAGCTGTAATGCTGGTAGTTTTCTACAAACTCCGCAAGCAGCACCAACTACATAAGCACCACGGTCCTGCCAGAGCCATCGAGATTGTCAACGTAGAGGATGAAATTGGAGCTGGGGCTGGAAGTGGCATCTCAGGTGGTTCAACTGTAAATTCTGGCACTGGTGGAGAAGGAACGCTAAGGATGCATCACCCAGAAGTAGTCAACCTGCCCAACATTGGCCGCACGGATACACTCAACCACTACTACAAGACACATCATTTCAATAACAACGTGATGGGTCTTAATCTCGGCACCGATGGAATGGGACCTGGTGGGATGCTCAGTGGCAAGAACCAGCATTGCCAGGATATTCCCATCTCTTGTACCTCTGTTCCGATCTCTACGTCTAATTTGCTTAGCACATCGGGCAACGGCACCAACATGAACACCAGCTCGATGTCCCCTCCACTGCCGATGTCGCTCCCTATGCCTACCTTGGGCTTACATGGATCAATCAAAGGTTTCATGGGGCAAAACCAGAACCCCCAAATGGAGCCGCTGCTCTTCAAGGGGAGCTCGAAAGAAAACGTTCAAGAGACCCAAATATAAAGCGAAAGTGAGCGTGTAGAGGGAGAGTGTGAAAGAGTCAAAGACAAAGAGCGAATTGATCTTTGGTTTACGTGTGGAATGATTAGACACTAGAGTGCATTGACATTACACCAGGAGAGAGGAAAGACTGACGCTGGCAATACACAAACACATAGACTTATCTGTGACGGTGTACTGAGCCAAGGATTACCACAATGGCCCACTTATGTTTGTAGTAATGACCATGGCCATAGAGATCAAGGAGTGGACGTTGCTACAATGTAAATCTGTGCCAAAGCAAATGTTTTTTTTTTTGCAGTTTCTACAAGCTGTATTCTCATAGGAAAACAAACAAAAAAAGAACAAGTAGTCTGTCGGAGTAAATCAAATTGTTGTTGGCCAGGAGAGTTGAAAGATACGCACAGCACTTACCACAGTGAAGAGCTGAAATGATGCAGAATATAATCCAAGAGACATTTGTTTTCTTTCACAAAAAAAAAGTAACATGAGAAACACACTCTCTCAAGTGACTCAATAGACTCCCTCAAGGTGAAAAATATGTAGGCATATTAGATGGACAAAAAGGTACAGTGCAGTACAAACTACTGTGAAAAATCCACAAATAATATAAATATATTTTCATCTAAATATGTATCATTGAGGACTCCGATGCAGACATATTTTGGGATGGATGTATAAGCTGGTATAGTTTGTTTCTTTGTGAATAATCAGGGGCGATACTAGTGGAGGTTTATTCTGATTTTAATTTGGCTACTTTTCAGAAATGTAAGGGCTCAATTGCAACACTCATTGTGAATCTTTCAATTGGCTTTGTGACATACGGTCCGTTTAGGTTGTAGAGCAGTAAATGCAGATATCTGTTTGACAAACTTTTTGTCTATTGTTTCAATAATAACCATTGCAAACTTTTTTTGTGTTTTGAGAGTGTATTATTATGTATTTTGAAAAAGCCAGCTACATGATATTAAAAATGGATAATTCTGACACTTTCATGCCAGCAGTGAACAATGGTGAAGCAGTGTTTTCTAAATGCACACAAAAAAAACTAAACCAATGCAAAGACCTGTGTGGGTCAAAGAAAGTGTTGACAATGTGGTATTTGAATCCGATCAGTAGCCAGATATTTGCTTATAGGCAGAAATTTAATACAACCTCCTTGCTCATGGTTACCTTAGTCATGCCATAAAATGCTGTTGTAAGGATAATTAGACATCTCCAGCAGCATAAAGAAAGGGATTAAACATCCATCCTAGGATGATTGGAATGAGTGAAAAATGTACAGTATATTAATAATAATAATGTCTGGTTGTACAACAATTGTAAGATCCACATTTTTACAGTGTAACTTTCATATGTTAAATGGCATTTACGCTTCTTGCGTTTCAACTATGTATTACTTTATTTTTGTTAGTTTGATATAATGTGTACAGTTGTCTAGCCATGTGTCATTACGTGTGAAATAAATCAATCATATATTGGGTTGTGGCGGGTCAATATGGCAACCACATGAGTAAAATGTCAGGCATTATGTTGCTCTCTGCGTTAAGCCTGGATTGAATGTATGGTTTGTGGTTTAGCCATTAGTCATCCCGGTAATGATAGGGGGCATTCTGTTTGGTTAAAATGCTCAGACGGGCTTTTAGTCACACTTCTACAGATGGGTTTCAGACTCAACAGGTATCTGGAAAATAAGCATTTTTATGAATGTGGTTTAGCCCTAAATGAGTCCCTTTGGTTGTCTAACGGTTATTATCTTACATCAGTGTTGAAATGGTTTGAAATGAACACAGATTTGGATGCAGAAACAAACCACACGTCAAACAGGAAACGTAAAATGTTTGTTGCAATTGAGCTCAAACGGAACATGTGACCAGTTATTCCAGAGCTCCGTCAACAATTGTCTGTGTTTTTCCTGTTTCACCCCTCCCTTTGTGTTTTAAGCAAATAGGTTTGATGGATTTTATACCAAGAACATGGAGAAGAAATAGTAATCATGATTTGCCTAGTCTGAATGATACAATTCCTGCCATACAGGTTACAAAACAAACATTATACTTATCTAGAATGTTAAACAATTAATTGACAATTGGGTTTATAAACCACAGCCAATAGCTTTTCTTTGGTCATCAGTTGAATTTTAAGGGAATATCTTTGTATGATGTGACTCTTCAGATTACAGATGCAACGTATTGTCCCTCTAATTTGGTGATTTTGACAGCTAGTCTTTTTCCATTTGGGGGCTACATTCTTGTGTATCAACTGTGATGTGAATATGTACTTGTGCTTTACCATCACCATGAGTCATCTAATCAGCTGAAATTTTTCTTTTGTGCCCTTTAAACATCCGTCGCAGTTATCATCAATTTTAGTAACTTTTGAATGAAATGCAGAAAGGCTTGCTGGATTTGTACCTGATGGTAGAAATGTAGATGTTAGGAGTCTTGATATGCAGCTGTATTTTACAGTTTGGCTACAGATAAAGTGACGACACACATGTCCCTTCGACATCATCCATCACTCTCAATGGATGCTTCTGGTAAAATAATATTCATGTTTGGTGGAAGCCCCTAATGAAATGGATCTGAAACACCCAGATTGGAAGCAAAAAACAAAAGAGACTGAGCTTCAGTTCCTGTGAAGGTAAACTGTTCCATTAAAACAACTTATTTGAACAATTTTAAAAGATGAACAGTGGAAAAAAAATTTATACAAATTTATTTGTGCAAAACATAAACATTCTCACATTCTTTGGTTCTCTTTTTCTAAAACTTCTATTTGCATCTTAGTATGTGATTCTATTAGTGTGGGTCTTTATGAATTGTCATTAAATGTCCGTTCCCACCTGAAACTCATGCGGGTATACAGAGTGGTGGAGCAGTGTATTTCTTAATGGTCTATCAAAATCAAGATGTGTTGTTCTTGCACCTCGGTGACACTCATACATTGACTGACAGGGTAATTATTTTGCTGTTTGTCCCAATTATTCTCCACCTCAAAGAAGTTATTCTGCAGTTAGAAGTGCGTGTTGTGTTCACTGTGGTGACTTCATTCCACAGAAAATCACTAAGTAAGAAATTAGTTACCAAGGTCAAAATGACAAGTGGTGTAATTCTGTCTAATACCCCCCCCCACACACACACACACACACACACTTTATATTATCATGGGTAAAACACTTAACACATAACAAATGATCTGAATTTGATGTTTTTAACTAGTTAACTGTTGCTTTCGGAGGTGGGCAATAAACATTTTACTAATTAATTTTTGGGTGGAAATTTGGAAGACAAAATAACTCATTGTAAAAAATAAAGTCACATTAGGCTAACAGATTAAAAAAACATTAATACATCCTGTAATTACTGCAACATGACGACCATATTAATAAATCAAACGAGCCATCATGTGACATTAGCACTGTTGCACAGTAACCTGCTCTGCCACAGTTTCACAATGAGGATGTGTTATGAAATATCAAACATGACACATACAATAGGTAAGTTTAAAACCAAATTACACCTTTTAGTCAGACATCAAACAGGCTTAAATCGGAGGCAACCGGACTTAGATCAATTCTTGTTAGAAGACGTTTCGACACCCATCCGGGTGTCATCAACAAGAATTGATCTAAGTCCGGTTGCCTCCGATTTAAGCCTGTTTGCTGTTGCGATGACCCGGATAACTGAGAATTTGCACAGGCATGTTTAGTCAGACATATGAACTATACGCTCAGCAACAAATGTGCAGATCGAGCTCCGCCCACGTGTCTCATCACTTCTCATCCTGTACAGCAAAAAGTTGACCAAACGGATCTCGAGTCCTTTGCTTCAAAGTGTGTTCTTCATTTCATCAGCGTGTTCCATATTTTAACTCATCCTAAAACCCCGCGGTGGGGTAAATCTGTACATATTATCACAAATGTCCACAGCACGGACCACATTACAAAACAACTTCAAGGGGTTTGTGTCAGAAGAATTGCATCAGCCATGAAGCGTAACCATGAATTTAATATGTTTAGATAAAACGTTCGGGCCCTACAGCTGGTAGAATGCGTTTGAAATATCTCAGAGGGCAACTGAGTAAAGTCCTGTTTTTCTTTTCCTTTAACGTAATTGTCCTTGGCTTTGACTCTGATCTCCAGGGACCTCGGTACCCAGGAGACATCTTGGACATGATGTTAAAGGCTTGTACCGTATAGTAGAGACAACTTCAGTAGACTGTAGGTATCCTGTATCATCACTGTTTCCCAAAGAAAGTGAAGGCTGTATAACATGCTGAGGAGATATTGAAGCATGTTTTGCAGCTTTTTTTTCCTTGTCTTTTCTTGTGTTAGTGAGCAAACATGAGCGCAGAGAAAACCTAACCAAAGGCCTAACAAGAACTGCATATCACCTGTTACCCTTCAGTTTAACATTAAGGTCTGGTCATCTTGCACTATCTGTTCAGAATGACTGCCACACTAACTTTTAGCACACTATCTTTAAAATTCACTGAGGTATAGCCATTTTATGTAAATTGATATTGCTTGGCTGTGGGAGCCATCTTGAATTGGGTTGACTTCAACAGTTAATCACTTGTAGATGTACAAGCAGTTATTACTTTCTGAGGTTTTCATTGAAATCTGTTTAGTGGGTAAGAAGATATTTTGGTAACAGACAAACAAAGTTGACTTCAAAACGTTAATGCCTGGTTTTGAAACCCAAATGTGACAGAATGTGTTGCATTCAGAGTATGTTATGGGATAAGACATTCATTACCACAACAATGTTTACCTCAATATATGTAAAACTGGACAGTCATAGCCATTTTTTTGTGTTTTCTAAGGTCAGCTGGATTTGGAAGCCATTTTGAATTGAGTCCAAAAGTGAATCAGTTTTGGATGTACATCCAATGAATACTTTCTGTAAATTTCTTCAAAATTTGTGCAGTGGTTC
>JAVKLF010000047.1:7277372-7289613 GCA_034783495.1 Millerichthys robustus
CTATCTATCTATCTATCTATCTATCTATCTATCTATCTATCTATCTATCTATCTATCTATCTATCTATCTATCTAGTCTGTTCATCTGTCTGCAAAAAATAAAAAATACAGATAGACATAGATAGATGATACCAAAAGGGAAAATCAAAAACTGTAAAAAATGTAAAAATTTTTATCAACAAATAACAAAAAATTTTTTGTTGCAAAATTGTTTTTTATTATTTTTTTGAATATAAGGACTTTTATATGAGGTTCTAGGAGAATACGTTTGTTAAAAACTGAATTGGATTTGGAACATTCACAAAAGATTTTTTTGCAAGACGAGGGATTTTGACACCACATAAATCTTCGAAGTTACATAATAATGAGGCGCGTCTTACGGTGTTAAAGTTGCACCTGTCAGACTTCACGCTGCTTTAAGTTTGACACCAGGAATTCTCCAACTGTGATTTAAATCTGCAGCTGCATGCTCAGAATGTACACGTCAGTGTATGTATGCGTACGAACGAGTGTGTGTTTGCGTACATTAACCACCCCAACCAACATCAATGCATCAACGCGGCCACTGTGCGGTGTGAAAAGATCCCTGGAAGTGATGTAGGAAGAATGGGGTGGGGGTTTACTTGGTTACAGAAGTGTCGTACAACCTTTTTAAGGTAAAACATATTCATGCACAGCTCCAGTTACAAACCTCGGCCTTCCTTTTCCTATTGGCAAACGCCGTCGTGTTCGTGTCTACGCCTCCGGTTATCCTCCTTCACCTCTTGTCCTGCAACAAAGGTATATAAGGCTTGCATTAGGCTGCCACACGGTCCACTTGAAGAAAACTTCCCATACTTTGAGTTACACATAATTTATTACTGTACCTTGAACAAAAAATCCAACCTGAACCTTGAGTCAGGGTAAGGATGCCCACTACCAGCAGAATCATTTCTGAAACCCGGATGTCGGATAAAGGTGAGCATCACTTTTTACCACTTGGAACAATCTAACAAATTCAACTTTTATCCCATCTTTATGGGTTTTTCTGGTTGCACCAGAAAACAAAGTCAAAATAGATAATCTTGTAACATCAAATACTGGTGCATCGGCTCTTGCATGAAACTTCTCGGCATTTTGATTAGATAACTCAGTCTGTTTCATGGATGCTTTCTTATTATCTACTGAGGCAGATCCTGAGGGAATGGGTCATTTGCTTGGAAAGTGTGATCACTTACTTATTGTGATTTCATGCCTGACATTATGAAGCATTTAGAAGACATTTTATTGCCTGGAAGCCAAAGTCTGCAAGTGCCAACATCATTTGTATTAAAAAGACTTCCCACTATTTGTGCATTAATTTAACACTCTGCATGTACATGATTTTAATCTGAATATGGCCAACAGCAGAATAATGGACTTTTTAAAACAATGCTATATAACTTAATGAGAACTGGAGTCAAATATGATGAGAGGCTGGTGCAGCGACCACACCGAGGTTAAACGGTTGGTGTCAGGTTGTAATGAGGCCACACAAAACAGACATTTTCATCACCCTGTGGTAAATCCAAACAGGTGGCACAAAACCTTCTCTCAGTCTTGTTTGGCCTCCAATCATCACAGATATTTTTATTAACTGATAGATGTGGTGCGCATACTGCATGGTGCAAATGAACCCGTACGTAAGAAGTAATGAACATTTATAGCATCATTTTGAGATCTACAGTACTTTAAAGCTCAAAATGCATTTTGAAATTTTGTTGAAATTAACACTGATTTGTTTGACGTTTCCTAAAACACTTGTAATGTTCCGTGATGATTAAATGTGATAGTTCATTTTGGAGTTGACGATAGCTGTTGATATAAATAACTCACTGCTTATGTGAGCCAATTTTGCCATCTCTTTGCTGTGAGGTTTAAGTCATCCCTCCTCTTCATCCTCGATAAAGTAAAGTGGAATACTGCATGCTTACACGTCATGCCAAAGTATTAAGGCTAGTGTAAACCAAAACTAAAGTTAATCAGCTTGAACAAAGGTGCAGTCCCAACTTAAAGTCAGCTCTTAAGCAGCTGATTGTAATTAGAAACAAACGGGTTTAAAATCAGGTTTGGATAACTTCTCTGAACTCTCCGGTCGGGATTTATTGCAATGCACCATGAGTTGGATCAGCTTCCCCAGCTTATCTGATTTGTACAAACAAATAATGTCAGTCATCTCCTCTGATAATCTGCCCTGAGCTCCAGGCTGAGCTGTGGTGTGAATGAACCCGACCCTGAGGCATGTGAGGTGTCTTTGTAATTTCAGCTGCCTGGCATGAATCAGCCACAGGCTCCAGAAAGCATGCAGTGCTGATGTGATGATCTGAAAGAGGCAGATGGTTTTCTAAGTATACACTTTATTTTTTAATATCAGAAGCTCGCTGCATCAGTTTCTGAAACCCACCTGACTCTTCGCATCAAATATTAGGTCAAAAGCATGATTGTTGATTTAGGGGAAAAAAATCGTTTTGTGTTTGTTTTCAGCAAAGAAAAGCAAACCTGAAAGCACAGCTGCAGGTGAATAGTCTTCTTATCACAAGTGTAATAATTAACATAATATAGTTCATTGTTTTATTTTAAAACAGCCTTTTTTTTACTCAGCAGGGAAGATTCCAGTCTACGAGCCAAATATCCCAGAACCTAAATGCAGAGCTGATCTCATCAAATGTAAGTTATTTTTAAAAACTATTTATTGGTTTGTTATATCATTTATATAGAAACAAAAAAAGATTGTCTTCATCCTTTTAGACTGGATTAACTTGTCCTTGGATGACCGGACAGCCAATAAGTTGCTGTGGATCACAGAAGGGGGTGCTAAAGTGGCCCGGATGACTGATGACATCACATGTCCTGTTTTGGACAGACCAGAGAGATATGAGTACGCTCCACAGGTACGAGATGAACAGATGAAAATTGAGCAGCTATTTTCATCATAGCATGGCGTTTATAGACTTTTGATCCCTCAAGTGCAAATTCTACAAGTCTTGTGAAGACTCAAGAATACATCCTGAACCACGTCAGGCGCAGAGCAAGTAGGGGCCTTTCTGATGATAGCAAGACCCATTAGTGATATAACAGTCATTGCACAATTCGTGTGCCTCAGAAGTACTACATATGTACTTTACACATACTATATTTAGTACAAAAAGTAAGGAAATTTGTGTTTAGTAGAGTATTTCTTTGTTGTAACAATGCTTCTTGGCACCAAAATCTTGTGATTGACCTCTGACTGGCAGCTGCTGGGGGTACAAGAAACTCAAAACATGTGTTAACTGCAACCAGACAATGGCAGAGAAAATTTGGCAAATTTTTCATGTGCTCAACCCACATATTCAGCTCTAATGCTCATCCCACAAATGCATTTTCCTTACAAATGTGGCACCATTTAAAAAAACACATTATGAGGCTTTCGAACAGTATAAGATTTATTGCCACTCCAGAGTTTTTACAACAAATAAATAATCTACCAAACACAAGTTTCCTTACTTTTTGTTTATTTGGGTGGCTGTGAATCTGATTTCTGACTTGTAAGTATGGAGGACACACAGCATGATGGCTAAAACTCCTAATCGATCTGTGTCATGTAGTTTTGTAGAAAGGAAGAAAACGGTTGATGTTATTCTATGTGGCTTGTACCCCGGCCACAAGTTACAAACATCCACGTGCCCTGATTTCATGTGTCACACATGCATTTTCCACAGGCTAACAATGACATTTTCCTGGCATACATCTTGTGTTTAATGAATAATTCCTACTTTATCTCAAACTTTGGGTCAGTAATCCAGCTATCAGTCTCTGTGACTCACGTGTGTCTAAATCACTTATAATGAGCTGAGTGTTGCAGATTTTTATGTTTTTGTATTGCTCCTCATTGGCATCTTAATAAATTAAGTTTTATAAACTGTCCTAATAATTACAATGGCATTTTCATCTTTTCTCCAAAAGGTTCTTTGCAAAGAAGGCATCCTGGGCTTCAGAGGCTACTGGGAGGTGGAGTTCTCCGGATGGGTTGTGGTTGGAGTTGCATACGAACGAGCGGGGAGGAGAAACAGCGAGGGGCCGTGTGGCTTTGGAGAGAACGAGGAGTCCTGGGGTTTCGGATGGAGTGGTTCCTGCTATCATGCCTGGCACAAAGGTCAAAATACAGAGATAAAAGGGATTCCTAAATGTTCTGTTATAGGGATATATGTCGATCAGCCGGCTGGTTTGCTTAATTTCTACGTTGTGGAGGAGGTAAAGGAGGAAGAGGAGGGAAGCTGTAGAAAGGAGGTTGAACTTGTGCTGCAGTTTAAGAGCTCCTTAAAGGAAAAAATGATCCCAGGCTTTTGGGTGGGGACACAGTCTCACTGTTTAATCCTAAAAAATGAAGAATGAAGGACTAAATCAAACTCAAAAAAACAGATTTAAGTGTGAACAAAACAAAACCTTGCTGTTGAAATAAATACTCTGGGATGGCAGCTTTACACAAACACACAAAAACACTTTACACAAGATTTATTCTTTTTTCAAGAGCTTTTCAATTTTTATCCTCCAAGCTAGACTTGTCCAAATCCTGTACGCACATCACAATAGAATTCAAACAAAACTGTTTTCATATTGAATGATGTAAGGTAAAAAGGAGCAAAGTGCAATCAAAAGATGTTTCGCTGACCATAGTAGAAAAATTCCAGTCAATGTTTAGAATGATATATTTGTATATATACTTTTTTTTTTCAATATTTAAATTGTTTGCAAGGAGTGTATACACACATATAAAGTTTTTTTAAGTGCTAACTATGCACATTTTATTATCTAAATAAATATTAGCAGATTGATTTAAAAAAAATTGTTATACGGTATCATAAAATAGTAAAATAACAACAAAATATGCAAAAATAAATTATAAGCATGTATGAATTTACTGTCATGAAATAAAATATACATACATACTGTTTAACTGAGTGGTATTTTTATTGTGTGAAGATGTGCTCCTTTAAACTTATGTGGTTGATTGAATACTTAAGTTGTTCCTAAAACTGGAAACATGGTTGTTTAGGTAAATCATTTGGCTACACACATCCTCATTTTTTTTACCATTTTACAGTCGGCATGAAGAAGAAAAGGTGTATAACTATTTTGTCACGAGGAATGTGGCACAAGTTTTGGGTTATTGTGGTCCAAGTTTAGTCTAGTAAAAAGTACCTCCAAGAGACACTTGAGTAAAAGTACAGGTATCTTACTACAGAATTATTTAGGTAAAAATTAGAATCTCATTTAAGAATATCTGTCTTTCGCTGTACTTAAGTATCAAAAGTAAAAAATAAAATATACTTACAGGTTAAAAGTCAAAGTACTGAGTAAATGTGAGCTGTTAGAATTTCCAAAATTACTTTTATTGGGAGGTAACCGCTCCCACAAAACAAAAAAAGAAAACAACATTTGTCTAAAGGCCACAATGATTATAAAGTTATATTAAAATGGTAATGTTTGGGATGCACTGGGCTACTTGTTTCAGCTCCATATTTATCCGCCACAGTCATCTTTATACTAGGCTACAAACATTTTATATGTCCTTTAATGCCCTGCACAGTAACACAGTAGTGCCTCAAAACAACAAATCATTTTCAGCTTATTGTTTGAAAGGTAATATTTTGTCTGTTGTGCATTTTGGTATTAGCCCTAATGGGCTCCTTCTTCAACTAACAAATCAACGGTGACAAACACTTTTTAGTCACAACTCCTGGAAACTGCTATTTGCAGTCTGTTCCAATTTCACATCTCTAACCTCCTTTGGTACAGGTACAGGTAAAAACCTCTTCTAGAGGTGTGAGTTAATGTCTAACAGATAGGGGCCTCCACCAGCGGGTCCCGGTACATTCTCACTACCTGTTGGAGTTTCTCAGTTTTGTCTGACAGCCTCTTTCAGCACCAGATGGCGATCAGTTGACAGCTCGGCTCTTCTCATCACCTGAGTGCACAACACATAGGGCTGCAGGACTGTTGATGTGAACACAAACCAGACCGTCAACCTGTGGCTCAAGATAGCCTGATACCAATTGTTGTTATAAACCACCCAGTGCTCCGACATTATATTTGTTGTGGACAATCCAGCACAGAATTTCAGCAACAAAATGCTACAAATTCTGATCAGGCAGGCAGTTTTGCCCAACTGCACCCATATAGGTAACTCTGTAATTGCTCTCATGAACACAGACTTCCATCAGGACAACAATAAAATCTACAGACAGCACTCCTTCGAGGACATTATTCAGAGACTGTTTTAGGCACAAGCACAAACAACAGTAAAACTGTTTCCTCCTCAACTTGAGGCCACAGAGAGGCGACGCCGTCCTTCATCAGGTAAAACTCCAACACCAAAGGGTTCAGCCAGGGAGTAACAACAAACCCACCCAACACCTCCCTTTTAGGCAACTCTAGAGTATGAAAAGGTCCAAACCCTCTCTTAGAGTTGTGTTCCAAAGCCCACGCTGTGTGTGGATGTGAGCCTAACCGTATCTAGTTAATATTGCTCAACCTCACGCAACAGTTAAAGGGTCTTTCACCGCAGGCTAAGTGACACTTCACATCCCAGGAGCTAATTTATGACACTACAAATGGACACATCCAGACCTCCACCTTCACTGTCCATCCATCACAGACGTTTTTGAGCTGGGCCTGGCTGAATCCCAGACTGCAAGGCTCCCACACCAGGTGCTGACCAGTGGACGCCTCTCCCAGGCCATGTTCAAGTAGGGTGGTCCAGTTTTTGTAGTTCTTTTCAACCTGTGTAGCAACAAGATTGTATAAATGTTCATGCAGTGTCAACTGCTGGTCAGTGTTTGGGATTGGTCATCATCTGAGCTCTGATTCCATTTGGCAGTCTATAAAGTCTTCCCATTTAAAATGAATGAAAAGTGAGAACATGTACAGCAAAAGATTCTCAAAACAACAACAAGAGCCTTTACTTTACAAAACATTAAAACATTTTATGTACAAAATGTTTAAATAGGTGGAATAATTAGGTTTCAATGGAGGCTAGAGTTGTATATAATATAAGCAAACATTTCATATCTAGTTTGTCCATGTTTACATACTGTACACATTCATGTAGATAACTGACTGGATTTTCTTTTATTATTTTTCTAATCTCACTCTGCATGAAGTATAAGAACATCTTCACCCACCCTTCATCATTTGTATTAGGTTTCATTGAGGTCAGATGTCTACATTAGTCTTTCTCTATGTGTCAAAGTCAAGCACATGCCCCTCACTTGAGCTGTCATTCCACTGACACCAACGCCTCTTTCAGACACTCCTAAAGCCACCATCATCTTTGCGGAGGATTTAAAGCCAGACAGAAGACAAACATTTTACACATCTTCTCCGAATAAATCAAACTGTACGGACAAGGATTGTTAGCACTCTGACTTTGAGATGCAGAGTAAATCCAGTTCTACAAACATCCTCTCTGAGACCAGCAAACCAGGTATGATTTGTTTACCAGAGGGTCTGAATTTTATAATACAGAAAATAAAAGTCGGCGCTACACGGAAAAAAGTAGCTTTACTTAAATATCAAAATCATGGGCTAAAACTTTAAAAAACAATTAATAGAACTGACACCTAAACTTAACTCTTCGAAATTATGTTTTTTATTTATAGCAGAGGTAAATTCATTTTTGTAAGTTGAAATTAAAAGTACTCATCTGTAAAGTAAAAATAAGAAAATTATAAAGTGTTGAAACAATTTCAATCAAACTTTATGGAAGTTTCAGAGCTAATCTTGCAGATCAGATTCACTTTTGTAGCCATAATTTTGTGTTTATAAGGAACAAATATTTGAATTTAACATTTTGCTCGTAGGGAAGAAAATCAAATCCACCAAGAATGAACATGTAAATAAAGGTAAGAGCATCTGGAATGCAAATAGCAGCACTTTTTACACAGAAATGTGTTTTTTTGTTTGTTTTTATTTTTCCTTGGGGTTTTTTCAGAGACACTTGGCGAATATTTGCCTGGCATCTCAGAGCCGACAAGCCGAGCTGAGTTACTGCAGTGTAAGAACAACTTTTGTTTCAGTGTTTTTGCCAAGTGAATGTGTACACGCCACAATGTCACCCTTTGCTTCACACCCCTAACTAGACTGGATAGATTTGACTTTGGATAAGAAAACTGCCAATAAGCTGCTGTGGATTTCTGATGACTGCTCTAAGGTGGTCCGTAGAACTAAAGAGGTCTGTCCTGTACTTGATGGACCAGAGAGATATGAATATTCTCCACAGGTAAGTCAGAAAAATAAAGCAAAACAAAGACAGAATATCTAACAAATTAGAAATGACCACTTTTTATCCTCTTTCTCTTCTCCTTTAAGGTGCTATGCAAAGAGAGTATTTGGAACAGCAGGGCTTACTGGGAGGTTGAGCACTCAGGGTGGGTCGTAATTGGAGCCACCTATGAAGAAGCAGCACGGAGGGTAGATTCTAGACCAAGTGGGATCGGGGAGAATGATGAATCCTGGGGTCTGTGTTGGTCAGGAGTGCGATACGAAATCTGGTACAATTGTGCCCAACAAGATATCAACGACGTCCCATTTTGCCCCACTATTGGTGTATATATTGATCAGCCTGCAGGGATTATAAACTTTTACACCGTCACCGGTGAGGGGGCTGAGAGGGAGGTTGAAGTGCTGCATAAAATTAAAACTAGCATTGAGAAAAAAATTCTACCAGGTTTTTGGTTGGGAATTCAATCCTCCTGCACCTTACTGAGAAGAACGGAATAGGATTTGAACTTTTTTTTGTATCTTCTGTCAGTTTTTAAATGGTTGAAAGCATTTCTGCATTGTAACAGTTAAGGCTAAATATTCTACTGGCAATTAATTTCAGAGTTATGAAATCTCTGTAGATCTAGTGTTTCAGGACCCACAGCGTAATTTAGGGAGTGCTGGGTTAAAACGATAGTGAAGATCTTCTGAAGTGAGGATCTGTGGAAAATTTATGAACAACAATTGTCTAACTTGTTCCTAGCTTTTTGAATAACCTTGAAGTAGAAAAAAATCAAGTTTTAATCAGACTGACAAGCTGATGGTTAGTCAGAGCGGAACCAAAACAGAAGTGAATTGCTGCTGTCCTAAAACAACGATATGTGTACGTAACCACGCTGTTCAAAGACAAGATGAAAATGGTTTTTGCAGTTGTCCTTGTAGGAGTTGCTGTGAAATGTACGAATGATGCTGTTTTAAAATGACAGTCATCCACTGTGGTCTTGACCCCACTCAAACTAGCCATTAACTTGTCTAAATTACATTTTTTTCATAAATCTGAGGTCATTCAAAGACCTCTAATGTAGCTTTAATATAGCTCTTTCTAGCTTTAGTAGAGTGGCATTTTAATTGTTCTTGACCTTTCCATAGGACCCCAATTCAAAACATTTCAACTATTACTTTAAGGAGCCTAGTTTTGATACGTGAGATGCTCCAGTTTGAAGAGAAGAGTCCCTTTCATACCGAATGTAAGGCACAAGCTTTAAGGGGGAGCAAGATTGAGCTCCACAGTAAACACAAAACTCTGACCTCCTGCAGGCTCAGTACATCACGTAATGTCCCTCAGCGAGTGCTAAGTAGAGCCCCAGTCGACGTCCACACAAGTCACGCCAGTATTTCAAACACTTTAACTGCTGTCAGTTGTCCCAGTACATTCTGAACAATGACAGTCACATTTGGCTCCGAAACACGTGTTTCCTGCGGAATCGTATCCTTAACTCTTCCAACAAAGACTGAAAACGTAATGATCTGTTTTAAATCTGTTGTCTTTTTGTAATAAATATATTCTTCATATTGTGTTCTGTCTGACCTTTCTATAATTTTATAGAAAAAATATCTGCATATATAAATATTTTCTGTGAAAAACATACGGCATCTGATATTTTTATTTTATTGGTTTTAAGTAAGTTGTATTTCACCAAAATATGTATTTAAGATTATCTGAGTTCTTGTGTAATGATCTAATCACAGCAGAGGCAATACAATGGATGCAACAAATTTACAAAACATATTGTGTCGTTGATTTTTTTATTATGCAATCAAAATGTCTTCTTTGCTAAAATCCAAGAAACTTGTGCATTTGTTTGCCTACATATTAACTGTCTGAGTGCAACAATAAAAACAATTTATCACATTGAATTTCTGATGATTCCCTTGTCGACACAGAACAGCTAATACATTTTAAAACAATAGTAAAACAAAACACACGTTTTTATTGTCCTAAAGCGCTTGAAAAGAAATAAAATTGGAAATGCTCCAAATTAGCTTTGCAAGTTTATTTGTCATATAATCTCCTGAAATACAACATTTTTACCATCAGAACTAACACCTTAGCAAACCACCGTCTGGATCTGTATTCAAATCTGTCCTGTTAAGTTAGGTCCAGTTAAGGCCGTGCTTCTCAAACAGTGGGGCGCACCCCTGGAGGGGCACCAGGGAGCTCTTTAAAAAATGAATATATATGATTTTAAGATTTCATTGGCCTTAAAGAAGCAACACCACAGAAATCGAGACACGTTGTATATCGAAGTGAAAAAGCAACTTTTTTCAGTTTAATTTAAAGGAAAGATTTTAAATCAACTATATTTTTAAAATGAATGATGCAGCAAAATAAACAAATTTAAAAGATAAAATATGTTACTTGTTGTTTTACATAATGCAGTGTTTCCCCTACCATTATCAGGTGATTATATGCAGAATGGTGATGCCAGAAGTCATACAGAGGTTCGTACAGATAAGAAATAAATATTATCAGTTTCACAATAATATTTCAATTCAGTGAGGATGTGAAAAAAATAAGTTCCCTAGGGGGAGCATGATTGAAAATAATTAAGAACCACAGGGTTAAGGGGAGTTCCAATATTTCTTAGAGAGGATTATAAAGACACCAGCCCGAAAGCTGTAAGAGTGAAACATGAGCTGCAGAACACGTTAAAGTCACGTTAACAAACGACTGGTGTTAGAAAACAGAATAGAAGGCAGAATTTGTCCAAACATCAGACCATTGGTAATTTAAACAACTTAAAAAATGTTTTTCTTAGAGGTCAGTGAAGCTAATACTTCATAAACATACATAATCGTATTAATATAAGTAACCTTTGAAGTGTGCTTGTGGTTTCTGTGATGAGTAAAAGTGAGAATTTACAGTCGGTAAGCTCATCAGTTACACCTGTGTGACTTGTTACACACATCGATCACGAACCAAATAAAACAGAACCGAAGCCCACGATCCAAGAATAATCATACCCTGAAGTTCCCTCCCTGTGTGTGCACAGTGTGTGGGAGCTTGTGCCAGGCATGTGAATGAGTTGTAATTTAAAGCTTGAAACTTAAAGAGGTACAAGTGACACATTTAGCTTGACATATGGGTTGGAGGGGAGAGTGTCCCATATTTCATTTTGCCTGCTGCACGTCATGCAATCTATACAGTCTGATTCCGAGTGAGTTCAGACTTCAGAAACAAGTCCACATTTTTAATGTCAAACTCTTCTGTTCAATTCAGTTTTTGATTGTTTAGAAGTGTACTTTAGATAGCCTTATGTTTATATTTTACTGTCATTATCATATGGTAAGAATCCTTCCAGTTGTCCGTGATGTCATCAACTGTTCCTCAAACAGAATTTATGAGTTTCGTGCAAACACAGCTTGACAAGTTGCTGTCAGAAGAAGATTTTTATTTATATATACAAAGTGCTCCCATGGTATTATCTGCGTATGTTCCAGTGTTGTCCTAATGATATGAAGCTCTTGTGCATTCTGACACAATTGGACCCAGCAGATTTGTTGTCATGTAGAAACTAACCCTCATTCAGAACTGTCAACAGATTAACAAGCCTATGAAAAACATTGGTTAAATGTCTCCTTTGTTTGCTGAATGGATGTATGAAATATGTATTTTTATATGATATAGAAGCCAGATGTTTAAATTGGGTTGTCCTATTCTGTCAAACTAAAAATGAACCTATTTTTCTTTCATTCTTTTGCTTCACAGCTCATCCAGACAACTTAGGTTGTTTCCATGCTTACGTTAAAGCAGCGCCACCTAGTGGATTTGTACTGTCAGTGCAGCACAAACATTAAATACAGAGATAAAGCATGATGGGGGAAAAAAGCTAAGTTTTAAAAAGAGAGATGTGTGTGTGTGTGTGTGTGTGTGTGTGTGTGTGTGTGTGTGTGTGTGTGTGTGTGTGTGTGTGTGTGTGTG
>JAVKLF010000047.1:7314687-7325122 GCA_034783495.1 Millerichthys robustus
TAGTTACTACAGCGTTTTTGGCTCATGTTTGGCGTTTTTGTGTGGATGAAGCCATTTTTACAAACGGCGTCTTGTTTACTGGGATAGCTTTAGAAACTGATTTGCTGTTTTAGAAACAACAAACCAAAACATTGTTGTAGAAAAATTTTGCTTCCATGTGGACAAGCCTTCAATGCTCCTAACCACCCCAAAACCTTCCTTTAAAATATCTAAACTACTCCTTTAAAGTGGCCAATTATATTTAATTTGCAGAAGTCAATCTTCCTGGAACTGGTATTTGTAACCTGTTGTCCACCTCTGCGCAGAAAACATTCGGAGCAATAAAAATTAGAATTAGAATAGCTTTATTGTCACTCATAAAGGATTGCTCCCCATGAGCGAAATGATACATACATTCAGATGGTTTGTTTTCTTGCCCCTAAATGTAGCTTGTGTTTTCCACAGGAGTTTGCTGTGTTGACTAAAGAGCTGAACATTTGCCGGGAGCAGCTACTTGAGAGGGAGGAAGAAATTGCTGAGCTCAAAGCGGAGAGAAACAACACACGTGTAAGATGTTTAGCAGCCATTTTGCCCATTAGGACAGTAACAGCCTTTTCTTTATCTTCTTTACTCACCCTTTGTGATTGAGTGGGCGTGAGAATATCTTGATTGCTTTTTTAAAATCTATTTATATTTTTCATTTTATTTACTGCTTTTTAAAAAGCCTTTCCTGCCTATTGAGAGCTCGCTCTGTTTTATCTTTGTCACGCCCAAATACTCATCAATCCCTTGCTTCTTCTCTGTTTGTCACCCTCCATGCCCTGTCTCTTATTTTCTATCACCTCCTCACCTTCGTTGTCTACATCCTTTAAACTACTTGTCTAACCTTTAACCTCACCTTGTCTTTACTTCCCCTCGTCCTCTCCTGCGATTCACTGTATCTTCCAGTTATTGCTCGAACACCTGGAGTGTCTCGTGTCTCGCCACGAGCGCAGTCTGAGAATGACCGTGGTCAAGAGGCAAGCCCAGTCCCCTGCTGGGGTCTCCAGTGAGGTGGAAGTCCTCAAGGCCCTCAAATCTTTGTTTGAACATCACAAAGCCTTGGATGAGAAGGTGGGTGAAACAAAGGAGCTTTAAAATATAATTGATTCTTTAGCTTTGCTGTCTTTTAGATTTCTTTTCAACAAAGTTACAGGAATACACTACCAAACCTTCTGCTTTCAGCTGATAAATCTCAAGTCTATTTGCAACTTTTGAATGCTGTTATGTTTTTATGCTGTTTTACTAAATCTGCTACACTATTTAAAAACTCCTTGTGTATTTGAAGGTTAGAAATGTTCCCTTTTAAAACTGGATGGTTGAATCGTATCCTTTGCTTCAATCGACAGGTTCGTGAGAGGCTCCGTGTGGCCCTCGAGAGGGTGTCCATGTTAGAAGATCAACTTGCTGCATCTTCTCAAGAGGTAAAGTCTGATGCCAAGAAATTCTTGCATTTTAAGAAACCATCTCACAATGGGGAAAAACACTTATTTGCACACTGTTGTTTCCCTTTTCCCAGGTAATCTCTTTAAGAGACCAAATTAAAAGACGTCAACAAGGGGTGGACGGCGGGAAAGATGTAAGGGAGGGTTTTCTGCATGTTGGTTCCAGTTGTTTTTGTGTATGTGTTAGAAAAGTAACTATTGGGTACCATGGTGTGTCAGTGTGATTTTTTTTTTTTTACTTTTTCAGAGCTTGAAACTGATTCTAACTCATTATGTTTTCTTTCATTTGGGTTTTTTTGGTTTATTGGCAATCATTCCAGCGGCTTCCCAATGGTCCATCAGCTGGCTTGGAAGATGGAGAGCTGGATAGACAAAGAGAAGGAGAAATAGAGCGACAGAGAGCAGAACTCTCCCAGCTGAGGGAGAGGCTGGCTCTCATGTGCCGGCAGGTGAGTGTGTATCTGTCAGTGTTTGCTTTCAGGATTAAATACAACCACAACCCCAATAATGCAAGTCTAAAACCAAAAACGTCAACTCATCTGCTAAACAAGACATTAGAAGTGAAGCCATCAGATTTGATTTTCGGTGCCCATGTATTATTAGTAAATGGTCCAATTACAATCACCACATTTATTTCAGATATTGTACGTTCTGCTGGCATGTCCTTGTTTGATTTCTTACCATAATTGGAAGAAGACAGGCAACACTATTAGCTTTCCAATGTTTTTTTTTCTCTTATTACTTCATTTTCCAATTTAGTTTATAGGCATTTCCAGCCTCACAATTTTTCACAAGAAGGAAAAAAATGTGTATTTCATACAGCAGGTTATTTTCTCCCCTCTAGTGGCAAATTACACTATTACAACTGTGTGTGTTTTTGTGTGTGTGTGTGTGTGTGTGTGTGTGTGTGTTTGTGTGTGTGTGTGTGGGGGGGGGGGGACACAATAGTGGTGTATTTTAGACAATAAGAATCCTTTGAATCTAACAACAGTCTGACCAGCTGTATGCAGCAGCATATGTTGATATATTCAGTTCATGTGTAGAATTCAAGATCATTAATTAGAAAAACATTTTTTGTGCTTTTTGAGTACTGTATCTGCAGAAAACAAAAGCATGGAGATAATCAAAGGGCAGATACAGCAATTTTTTGTGATAAATGTGTCATTATTAAACACTGATTCATTATTGTAGTTGAAGAATCTGACACTGACCAGACTCCTATACACCTTACACCTGTGGCAGAGATTTAAAAGGTTTCAATCTGTGTCATTTTATGGGGCTTTGTGGTGTCACATCAGGTCGGAGAAATAGAAGAACAGCTTGCTGCCGCCAGGAGGGAGGTGACGAAGACAGAGGAGGCCAATCAGAAGCTCCAAAGGGAAGTGAAAGAGGTCTGTTGGTCCAATCTGTCTCATCTTGGCCAAAAACGCTGAGATATCTCCCCACCTGGGGTTTCAAGAGCAGATTCAAACACTTTATGGGCTTATGTCTTATTGTGGAATGAAATGAGAAAAAATATTTTTATACTGATTCCTGTTCTCTATTGCATGATAACATCAACGTTAAAAAATGCTTTTTACACAGCATTTCTCCTCTTGTTAAATAACATTTATCCATTCATCTTTTTCCACAACTACATATAAAAATAAATGAATAAATAACAAAAAGAGACTGTGGTCTGTTATACCTGGCAGACCTGATGAAACAGACCTCTACAGGAGATCTTTCCTGCCCACAGCCATCACCATCTACAACAAATCTTTAATGATATGAGTTACTACAACACGTAATATTCCTTTGGGCTCAATAAAGTATATTTGAATTGAAATGAATTTGAAGTGTAAACTGTAACTTTATATCTAAGTAGATATAATTATGTTTCATAGTTTACTGCTGCCTTTTTCAGGCTCTTTGCCAAAGAGAAGACATGGAGGAAAGAATTACAACACTAGAACGAAGGTAAACTTTGCTGCTTCTGTCAATCTATTTCAATCTAGTAGAGTTCTTTTAATTTCTTGAACCAAAGTTGGATTATAAATTAAAAGTGAATGACAATCTTAGAACTTCTACAGAACCTTTTCTTTAGGATCATTATCCTGCATGTTTTAGAGGTTTTTCTGCTCCAACACACCTGATTTGAACGAATAGTATAAATGGTTTCTGTTGCATGTAGGTATCTGAGTGCCCAGCGGGAGGCGACCTCTCTCCACGACATCAAAGACAAGCTGGAAAACGAACTGGCTAGCAAGGAGTCCCTGTACAGACAAGTAAAGTTTGTCTCGAATACCCCAATACCCGTCTGTGGCTGTAATAAAATTGTCCACTCTTGCAATGTTTGCAATTAAACATAAATTACCAGCCTCAGAATTTATAAACGTGTGTTTGCTTTTCTGTGCCCAGAGTGAAGAGAAGAACAGGCAACTGCAGGAGCGTTTGGATGAGGCCAAGCAGAAGCTCCAGCAGACCCTGCAGAGGGCAGAGACGCTGCCTGAAATCGAAGCCCAGCTTGCTCAACGAGTGGCTGCTCTGAACAAGGTACTGTTATCATGGGGAACCATTTTAGCATAAAAGTTTTGTGAGTATGTTCTCATCATCATCATCATAATATTGTAGTCTTTTAGACAACTTTACATCAAAACTAGTTTTTATAGCCTCATGTTTGCTGTTTTTAGGCAGAAGAGCGCCACGGTAACTTTGAGGAGCGACTACGGCAAATGGAGGCCCAACTTGAGGAGAAGAATCAAGAGCTTCAAAGGGTAATGATATTTGTATTTTCAATTTAATTCCCAAACTGAAGCAGAAAAGAAGCTGTAGGGTGATTTGTTCTGTATGATGAGCTCTCGTCTTGTTTGGTTTCAGGCGAGGCAGAGGGAGAAGATGAATGACGAACACAACAAACGCCTCTCAGACACAGTGGACAAGCTTCTGTCTGAGTCCAACGAGAGACTTCAGCTCCACCTCAAAGAGAGGATGGCAGCACTAGAAGAGAAGGTAGAAAACTCATTCTATGATGTTTGTATAAAATCCAAAAATTCATGTAACATTTTTGTGTCTGTTTTTTCTGCCAGAATGCTCTTTCAGAGGAGTTGTCCAACATGAAGAAAATCCAAGATGATCTTATTGCTAATAAGGTAGTTGCTACTTTAGCTGTGCTCAGTCATATTTATGATGTTTAAAATTCTGTGAAAATAACCAGTTATTGTTGAACACGTGTCTTATAGGAGCAGCTACTTGCAGAGCTGGAACGAGTCCAACTGGAGCTGGATCAGCTGAGGGGCAGGCCTGGATCTTCCTACTCCAGGTTAGCCACAACTAACTTGTATGGAGCCGTATTAATGTAGTACAGCCTATAATTTATAAATACCCAGAGATCCTTAAGATAAATATCTCTGCACTGTGTTTGAACTTCAGTTTACTTCTTCTGTTTGTTCAATAAAATCCTATTTTTTCTACCAGGCATTGATCTAGAAAACAAATATGCAAATAATTATTGACAAAAAAAAGAGAGCATGAATTTTACAGCCTCATCCAGGGGCCAGAAGTGCTGTTTTTTTCTTGTGGCGTAACCAAGTGAATTCTGGTTCTCATCATAGGGCGGGCAGCGTGAGCTCACTTCCCTCCACCCTTTTTCGAAGATCTCTTCCAGGGAGCGCCTCTGAGCTGCGGTACCCCCAGGGTAGTGGCTCGCTCCCCGCGGGCTACAGCAGCTCCTCAGGTGCCGTGGTGGTCAGGCGGGCGCACCGCGGCCGCTGGGGTCCTCCGAGAGACGATAGCAACAAGGTGTTTATCTCATACTCAAATCACGCTGATGATAATAAACAAATGTAGTTTTGTATGTTACATTGATCCTTTTTTCTCCTTTCAGTATGGTGAGTGGGACAGTGGTAGCATGCTAGGTCCCGGGTTTGAGGGCGGTGTAGAGGGAGGTTGTTCTGACGACGAGGAGGACAGGGACCGGGAGACTCTGTTTGGATCTGAGCTGCTTTCTCCCAGTGGACAGACAGATGTACAGACTTTGGCCATCATGCTTCAAGAGCAACTGGAGGCCATCAACAAGGAGATTAAGTGAGTATGAGGGTTCCATTTTTTATTCTGAATGATGTACATGGTTGGACTTTTGAAGACATCTTCTCTCCTCTTACGTCAGGCTAATTCAGGAGGAAAAGGAGAGCACCGAGCTGAAGGCAGAGGAGATTGAGAGTCGGGTCAGCAGCGTGGCCCTTGATGCCTCATCCCTTCCACCGTCTTCACTGGGAGGAAGAGACAGTGTTGGAAGAGGCTATATGACTCCCTCCATCACATCCTCCACGCTTGCGTCTCCTTCGCCTCCCAGTTCAGGACATTCCACCCCCCGCCTGCCACATTCACCTGCCAGGGAGACGGAGAGACAGGTATTGAATCCAAGCAGCTATGTTAGCTTATTAAAGATGTCAAACTGAGGTGCACTGTGCAAATCTGGAATGTTTTCCACCTTGCAGAATAGCAAAGAGGGTGAAGAATGCAAGGCACTTGCCCTCATCGACTCAACCCCTCCACCTGTTCCTCGAGCACTACGATTGGACCGAATGACTCACACTCACCCAGGCGCGGGCCTCGATGACCACCGTGAATATCGCAGGTACAAAAAAACGAGTCCCTGTATGTCATTTATACAGATTACAAATGAATCCTAAAATACACTCATTGTGTGTGCTAAATTTAGTGACTTCTTTCTCCTTCTGTTTGTCCAGTCTTTCTGCTGATGGTTCCACCACTGCTAGCCAGGATTCCCTTCACAAAGCCAGCAAAAAGAAAAGCATCAAGTCCTCTATTGGACGTCTCTTTGGCAAAAAGGAAAAGGGAAGAATAGGTGCACCTGGACGCGAATCTGCCTCACTGGGTCTGTGGACAGATTGAAAACTACTTAATGGTTAACAATTAAAACATTCATTTAGGAATAACCAACCGTGTTTATTCACCATCTCAACAGCCTCCACTCCATCTGATGACCTTGGTTCAGCTGACCCATTAGGCTTGGCAAAAATCGGGACTGGAACAGTAGAAAAAGATCGCCGCAGCAAAAAGAAGTGAGATCAGGCCTTTTTTCCACGCACAGAGATCTTTGTAATTCCATCATGACAGCAGATATGTATTTTACACAACCAGTTGATGCAAACCAGGCTTGTGCTAGAGCTTTTTCTTACACAAACAGTATTACATTGAATAAACAAATACCATCATGGTGCCATGAGGCATAACTGTTCTATTTAATATCTCATGCTCAGGGTTATTTTCTATTTATAAAGAGAGACGTGGGTAAGGTGAGATAAGATAAATTAATCTCTGTCAAATTTTGTCTTTCCACTTTCCTTGGCAGGCACGACTTGTTAGAGGAAGCTTGTCGTCAGGGTCTTCCTTTCGCCTCATGGGACGGCCCCACTGTTGTAACATGGCTCGAGGTACATACACCATCACACCCTGTCCTATTATACTGTAATACTAAAGTTGTCTTTTAGGAGTCCTTAATGTTCAAAGATTATTCTCTGAGCAATTGGTTCATTTCAAGAATTAGTCCAAACTTTATGTCACCTGATTGTGTGAAGTCTAAGTTTCTTCGTAGGAACATGTCTCCTCTGTGTTTACCCCAGCTGTGGGTCGGGATGCCTGCTTGGTATGTGGCAGCCTGCCGTGCCAACGTAAAGAGCGGCGCCATCATGGCCAACCTGTCAGACACAGAGATTCAAAGAGAGATCGGTATCAGCAACCCTCTGCACAGGCTCAAACTCCGTCTGGCCATCCAGGAAATGGTTTCCCTCACAAGTCCATCGGCGCCTGCAAGCACTCGCTCTGTAAGGCTCAGAGACAAGCATCAGAACAGCCCTAACATGTACTGTTAAACGAGCAATTCTGTATTTTTACGTCAGGGAAGGTGAATAATTGTTTGTTCTCTGCATTTACAGTCAACTAGTAACATTTGGATGACCCATGCTGAGATGGAGTCCCTTGCTGCTGCCACCAAACCAGTAATTCTTACATTTCATCTCAAATTTATAAAAAGAATCTATCGTTTTATCGTTTTAATTTGTGTGTGTTTTTTTTTCTTTTACTCTGTATAATTATGTTTTCATTTTTTTGTCTTTGATTAGGCATGTTTGGCTTCATCTTTCCTTTGCTGTTTCCTAAAATTCTATTTTGATGTAGTGTTTTTCCCCCACTAAATATCACTCACTAACAAAGCTTTTTCCCTTTCGCTCCTCTTTTTCTGTCCTGGCACTGATTCACTATAAACACACACATATGTGCACATGTGCAAACACACTATTCCTTGGTGACTTTTCCCTCTCCTACTCTCTTTCTGTTTCCCTTCACTTTCTCTAACTGAACCAAAAGGAGCAGAAGGAGTTCAGCTGGGATCAGGTGAGAATAGAAAAAAAGCAGATTTTTAAAAAGGTGATTAGGTCCTCTGGACAGGTTCTTTTTTTCGTCTCTTCTCCAAGAGACTTCTTAAGTCTGAAATCTTTCAACAAAGAAGAACCGGTCCAGAGGGACCTACTTACATTTTTAAAATCTTTTTTACCTGAATTGTTGAGATGCATCAAGACAAAAATGCAGATTGTTCCACAATTAGAACTTTTCATTTTTTTCAAATAAGTGGGGTTTTTTTCAGTCTCAAAGTAGCTTCTCTATACAGCTTGTCTTGGTTTTTCCACAGTTGTAATATGAATTCAAATCTATTTTTACTACAAAGGTATGAGGAAGAAAATGTAACCAATAAAGATAGAAATCATGCAAAAATCAGGGTTTGCTTTTATTTAAATAAATAGTCTAGTCTGCTGTGACGCCCCCTGGTGGCCATTTGAAACAATGCAGATTTATGGTTTTGCCCTTAATGTTCACTTATCAGATGTTGTCCCATTTTATCTAAAGTCTATAACTTCAAATAAGCACTGAGTCAAATTATGTTCTGTAGCTCCTAAACTGAAACTACAATGAATTAATACAATTCAGAGATAAAAAGCATGAAGATATGTAATACAAAAATACTTGTCTTTCAAGACTAAGAATGAAGTTTAAGGGTCAGTTCTTTAGAACTTCAAACTCGTGTTTAATTTTTTCCTGAAAACTCATCTGGATCAACCTTGCCCTCTTCCAGATTCTGGCCTATGGAGACATGAACCATGAGTGGGTGGGGAATGAATGGCTGCCCAGTCTGGGTCTGCCTCAGTATCGCTCCTACTTCATGGAGTCACTGGTGGACGCCCGAATGCTCGATCACCTCACCAAGAAAGAGCTGAGGGGCCAGCTGAAGATGGTGGACAGTTTCCACAGGTGCACATTTATCCACCTTTTTCAGATCAAGTAGCTCCTCGTTTTTTTGGCCTCACATTTGCATCCCTGATTCTTTAAATTGTGATAATTTTCTTCAGCTCTTTGCCAATAGTTGTAAAAAAAAAGCTAATATGAGTTGTTTCCTTCCACAGGGTGAGTCTTCATTATGGTATCATGTGCCTGAAGCGGCTGAACTACGACAGGAAAGAGCTGGAAAGGAGGAGGGAGGAGAGTCAGCACCAGAACCAAGGTGAGTTTTGTAGATAATATTCCAACCTTCCCATCAGAAATAATTTCTGAAGATTTTCTTTTTCTTCTTATTCTGATGATAAAATCTGTTTTCTCGTGCTCCTCTCCTCAGATGTGATGGTTTGGTCTAATGAGCGGGTGATGTGCTGGGTGCAGTCCATCGGTCTGAAAGAGTTTGCAGACAACCTGTTAGAAAGCGCGGTCCACGGGGCCCTCTTGGCACTGGACGACACGTTCGACTTCACCGACTTGGCCCTCCTTCTTCAGATCCCGAACCAGAACACACAGGTACTCCACATTTCTAAAACAGCTCTCATCTTCAACTCCTAAAAGCCCTCTTTTCTTAAGCTTCTGTCGTGTCTGCTAATACTCTAACTCCAGTTTGTCTTTTTGCAGGCGAGGCAGCTGCTGGAGAAGGAGTATAATGCTCTCATCTCCATGGGAACAGAAAGGAGGCCTGATGAGGTACGACAAAGCCAACTGTCACAGCAAAATCCTTTCTACATAAACTTTTTGGCTCAAAGCTGAAAGGTTGTGTTTACTGGAACCAGCCTGACTGAGGCTGTCTTACTGGAAACCAAGGCTTTTGTTGCATACTTGTCGGACTTTTCCATTTGTGAAATATGTGTTGTGACACTCATTTTCTTCCAGTTATAAAATAAGAGAAACATTTTTTTCCACCTTAAAAAGTCAGCCTTTTTGGCGTTTGTCACAGCTGGCAAACTCCTGGCATGGTGAAGTGGCTCAGCTGTGTTTACATGGGTGCTAATTGCTTAGTTACAGCATGCATAACTAAGCCGTGTAATATTGTTGCTTTGTCTAATACTAGTTGATTAACGGTGACTAATAACGAGCCTCTGCCGTGAATGGGTTTTAATCACCAACATTATTTCATTGACTCTGCAGGATGGCACGAAAACGTTCACGCGGTCACCATCTTGGAGGAAGATGTTCCGAGAGAAGGACCTCCGCGGTGTGACCTCTGATTCCTCAGAAACATTACCTGCCAATTTCCGTGCCTCCGCCATCTCGACCCCCTCTGTCACCCTGAGAAAAGTCCAGAGTGAAGGTGAGGAGTTGCAGAAAAGACAATAAACGGTGGTCTCCTGCTGCACAAGCATTGGTCTGAAATGTTAATGGGGGCCACAAAATAATACAGTTTCATGTTTGTTGGATACCAAAGTCTAATATACGTAGAGATAACTATGGAGGACCGATCCTGTCATAATCAGAAATAAAAGCAGAAATATATATATGTCCGTATTTCTATTTCCTCAGACATGTGTTTGCATCAAGTAATGTAAATATGTTCGTATTTCTATTTCCTCCATGTATTTATTCTCTATGTATTTCTGTTTCATGTATTTCAGATCCATGTATTTCTCCTTCGTGTATTTAGGATTGGTCTTTTTCCG
>JAVKLF010000047.1:7341348-7356368 GCA_034783495.1 Millerichthys robustus
GGCCGTTTTAGGCAACTTATAAAATATTTGCTCAACACTGAAGATATATACACTGAAGATGGAATAAAAAAAGTACTTGAAGACTCTTTTGGACGTATACATACTGTAATGCAATTAAATCAAATATCTAAGTTATTGGAGTAATTTTTCATAACAAATTGGGCAAACATTTTCTAAAACAAAACAGTGTAACAGGTCTTTACCTCTGAAGTCAAATTAATAATTTAAGTCTAATTTAAGCTTTTGCAGAACTAATTCCTTTGCCAATAGTTTGTCAAACTGACAGAATAAGAGGTTTAACGAACAAGCTAAAAAAGACTTTTACACGGTGTAAAAAAGGTACACGTAAACTTTGGCATTTACTAAAATCTTGTCAAAATTTAAGTTACATCTAATGCATCATTCTACCTCCATTTTTTTAAGGTTGAGTTTTTTAATGTTTTCATTTCAATTCCCTCTGTGTTGTGCTTTTCCATTCCTGTCTGAGTAACAAAACGATGTCTGTCTTCACTTTTTTACGTCAGTCGTATTTCAGGAATCTGTAAACTTCAACAAACCGACACACAAGTGAGATTACCTTTTCCTTTTATTTGAAGTTAGTCTCAATCATTTTTAAATCATTTTATTATCTCTGAAAAAAGCATTTCATGACTCTTAATCAGGTATTCATTCAAGCTGTTATGGAAATTGGTTCACATTAGATCGCATTGACATTCATACATTTTAAGTCTCATTAGTAGAAATATGTTCAATTATGACGCTTTATTGATATGTCTCTATTTTTTTTGTTGTTGTTCTCTTCAAAATATAAAAAGATAGATCAGGAACATTCCATTGAAATATACTTTATACAGTTCTTGATGAGTTGTTCTTTGTGTCCCAACATTTCAAAAATGAAATCCGGCATAAGTCAGAACCAGATGCTCCAGTGACCACCTCCTCTCCCGAATCACTCTCCTACTAAGACCGCAGTACAATGGACCAGTACTTAAGTCTGTTTTATACAATAAACAGCATGTAAAATAATTCTTTGGGATGCTTATGTGGATGTGTGATGCACAAATGTTAAATCATTCATAGATTTGACTTTTGTTTTTCTTTTCTGATTAAAATAATATATAATATATTAGAAAATCTATATTGTATATCATCATCTAAAGCAGCTATCAATTTGTAAAATAAAATAGTTTTTAGATATACGTGATTGCTAAGTAACTCCATGGAAAGCCATAAAGCCACGACACGTGTGTTTGCAGTCATCTGAAGTGATGGCAGCACACACGTGTCTCAGGGAGAATACAGTAAGTGTCGATCAGTGGCATTCATGGTGCAGATTGCATACAGTGTCCTCAATCAAAAGGAGAAAACAAAGAACACATCGAACAGAAACAGGCATGTAAACAAAATCAACAGAATGTGTCGTCCATGGACCTCAGAAAACCTTTCAAATAGCTGCAGTTATTTATAAAAGCTTACACAAAGCAGCCATGTTCTACTTATGGAAAGCATTTTGGCTCCTTTGGTTGTGTGTGTTTTCTTTCATCAAATCTCTAACATTTTCCAACAGACAGAAACACTTTGGAAAATAAAACAGACTTAAACACTCTCAACATTGTAGCTCATTCCATTCTCTGTCAAAAATCAAATGGCAGTATTATGCATTAGGAAAAAAAAGACATTTTCCATTTAATTATTTATTTTTCTCCCCAGCCTGGCTTTGGCAGATTAGTCACAACGTGGAAAACGGAGACATGGCAAACTTAACAGTGCAGGACAACGGCCCTGAAAAAATAAAAAGTTAACGGAACGATTCTTGTTTATAAAAATACAAACAGTTGGGTGAAGCACAGAGTTTTTGCAGGTGTGCACACCGCCTCCGGAAGTTCCATTAACATCTCTGCAACCATCAGCGTAACCATAATGACTTTTGAAAAGAAAACGGAGAAATGAGCTTCAAAACAAACAATAAAAAGATAAGAGGACAAGAACGAAATCCTATTTTGCAAATAGACAAAAGTTCTAGACCCTGTAAAACCAGCGCAGACTCAACAGAACTGTTGAATACTCTCTGTTTCACACCTCTCAGCCTCCAACTGAAATGTACAAAGAATGGACAGAGGACCATTCAGCTGCCTGAGCTGAGCCCTGGACCAGCAGGGCCTGAAACTCACAAGGATGAGGTTCTTCAGGACCCCTCAATACTGAGATTCTTTCATTATATCACGGTGTACGGTATCATCAGTCTCCCCCCGTGGTGGACACCGGCACTTCTTCCACTTTCTGTCCTCGCTGTCTGACATCATTTTGGAAGCTCTGGGTCTCCTTGATTGGCGCCTACGTGTACGACTGTGTTGTGTGCTGCAATGAGCTGGCCGGTGGGATGACAGCAACTCTACGGTAAATGACAGATTGTAAAGACCTGACTGTCTTTAAAATGTAAAAAAAAAAAGAAGAAAAAAAGAACGAGCTACTTCTACACACTCATGCCGACACTGTGAGTGTGAGTAGTTCTCAGTTGCCTCTCTGAGGAAGACTTCGCTGCTCTACAACACGGCACAGTGTTTCTAGTTATATCAGCACAGGAATAATGACAATGACAGAAGGCTAAGGGGAAATGGCAAGACTCTGTTCCCCCTTGAGAGATTATCAAGTCGTAACGCATGCGTTTTTTTACACATCACTGTGAGGTGTTCACATTATCGTTTTTCTATATACTAGAATTTATTACGTTAGAAAGAAAATAGCAAAACACCTACATCCACGCACACACACTATCAGCACACCCGGGTCCTGAAAGCCACACACAAACTTCGGAATGGCGTTTACTTCCATGCAAATCTGAAATCTCTATTAACTCTTTGCCAGCATCATATCTTTTATAGCCTTTTTGAACACTTGTGCTCCAACATTTCTAGGGTGAATGGAATGGAACTGCCAACCCTACTAAAATCCTGCCACCAGGCATCACAGACCCTAAATGATTCCCTCAACTGTGAAGCTCTGAAGATATTCAAAGGACTCGAGGTTCTCCTTTTTTTTTCTGCTACAGTCGTGACAACTATTGCATTATTGCCAAAGGAAAACAAAGCAAACTATGAGTACTGGTCAAGCTGTCAGAACTGTGGCATGGAGAGCTGTTGTTTTAAGAACTGCTGCTGCTTTTGCTACGGAGGCTGTGCAAACAATTCAAGGAGGAAACATGGACTTGGTGATTAACAACTATTAACGTCCTTTGCTCAGATGCTACAGGCAAAGTCTGTCGATTGAATATTTAGAAAATATACCACTTAATGCATTCAAAAAATAAAACTATGGCAGAGGTCATAAACACTGGAATAAAGAGTGTAGGGCAGTAGTAGCAGAGAGATTTCATCAAACGAAACATAGTTCAGGGTGTACTTTGAAAACATACATGTTTCAATATTCACATTTTTTTACTTTTCAAAACAAAATATAGCTCTTCTCTTTAATTATAATCTTTTTTTAAAACATTAATTGCATATAACATTTTTTTAAATTTATTTTATATATACTTTTTTGTATCTCTAGCACCCTTGTCTTCAACTAAGGGCTTGCAGAAAAGACAGTCATGCAAAGTAGTCATGCTGGTAAACAAAGTTACAAAAATGCATTTATTTTATTTTTTTATCAATCTCAGTGTCCATCATTTGTCGTCCCCGTTTCTTCATAGGCAAGAGTTGCTCATTGCTAATTGTCTTTCAAGGAAACATTTCCTCGGTGCCTGTGCAGGGTAAGCAACATTGCGCACGCATCATGAAGGAATATTTTCATTCATTCCTTTTCCTGGTTTTTCTGGCACTCCATTTCACAATGGCAAATATATTTTCTACGTTTGCATGATATTTTTTCTGCCTTTCTGGACTCATCTTACACACGAACATCCTCCAAAGTCATGAAGCGTTGTAGATTTGTTTATCAAAATATAGATTTGTTCTCTTTGTACATGTCCACGCTCGCTCTACTCTTGATCCTTCTCGTTTACCCCGTTGCCTACGGACTCCCTTGATCTTCGTCTTGATATTGACTCGCCAGTGAAGCAGCTGTTGGCAGCAAGAGGGACAAGAGAGGCAGGGCACTACGCGTTTAGGGAAGTTTTGTGCCTTTTTTCAGCAGTGTTGGACATTTTGTTGGTAGATATTCATCAGATTGGTCCCTTTCAAAACAACGGCATAAATTCGTTGCTAATTATTTTGTTGCGCTTTTAGAAGGGGTTGGCCAATATCCCTTGACTCGCAGTGTTTTAGTACTTGTTTTGACTCTTTGAGTCAGTATATTGTCTCCTCATGACCGCGTCAGTCAGACATGGGGAAAATATTTACATGGGCTTTCAGGCACGGGATGCTAGTGGCAGTTAAAGGACTGAGAAGATGTCGGTCAGCGTAAGGGAAAGCGGAAAACTCACTCAGTACTGAATATCTCTACGAATCTACAACACGTTACAGAAGGTCATTCAGCAAGTGCATGCTAAAGGACCTCGGCTACCCAACACAGATTTTCGTGCAAGCTCAGTCACACAGAAGAGAAAGGTAGAAAGGTTTTGTTCCACTAGTTTGTGACTGAAACTGTTTCAGGTTGGTTTGAATGGTTGAGCTAATGCTACATGTGCTTCATTTGTTCAGCTGCTGATTTATTGATCTCAGTCCAGGTGAGGAGGGCAGTGTTTCACTCTGATAGAAGTTAATGGAAGACTACACAAGTGCTAAGACTTTAACAAGGGATAATTGGGGGGAGGTGCTGTTAAATACTGTGCATTTGTGATTTATCTAATATTTGTGCATCTCTCTTCTTCTTTTTTTTTTTGGAGGTCATTTTTTTCATGAACAAGACAAATCCTTTGTCTCTCATGTATTCCCTCTAGCATTTTTTTCTCTTCACTGGAAACAAATCCAAGAGTGACATCTAGAAGGTCCCTTGAATGCATAAATTTCTCTCATGTTGCACTGTTGATGGATTAAGTCGAGTTATTTCCCAGCCAACAGATGCTACAATGTGTTAGCAGAGATGCTACATTGTTCTTTCAGTCCAGGTGAAGACAAGTGTTTGTTTTGTTTTGATTTTTCTTCATCTTCTTCAGAAAATTTATGAAGTTGCTCAGTTGTTCAGCACTGTAGATGGTGCTGATTTGGTCAGTAAGCAAGATTGCGTTTACAATGATATCCGAGAGATGTCATCTGGAATGTGTAATTAGGAGTCCCGTTTTCTCCAAACATGTGTCAGTGCAATGCTCAGTCAGTTTGCAAAAATATAAGAGGAGAGAGGGGAAGGGTCTGGCAGATGGTTGTCAAAAAAGTGGGGTCGACGTTTCCGAGAGGCTGCTTTGGTAACAATGTGAGGAGCAGACCACGTGATATTTTTTTATACTCATGATTAAACTCTGGTCTCTCTTGTCATCTTTAAAGATCTCCTTTAAACTGTCCATCCATGAGGAGGCTGCTGCTAATGTGGCTCCAGCCGCAATTTTGTTTACCACTTACTGACTCCTCATAAAAGAGAGGGCGGATGCTAGAAACTTAACACTGCGAAGACAAAAACAGAAAGGCATCATTATTATATTTACATCTTAACAAACTAAATGTATAGAATGATTTCAGCTACAATGACACTTAACTTTTAGCTTTGCAAATATTTTGCATCTAGAATAAAACACACTAATACCAACCAACATTTTGTTTAGAAATCAAATCAAATTGTCAATTTTGACAACACGTGTTCATAATGTTGTTGTCATTATGAACAATTAAGGGAAATAATCAGGGATTACCATTACCTGTCAACTGTAGTTTAACTGTGTCAGAATGAAGTGCGCACATTTTAACAACAAGCTACAAAAACTATAACACAGAAAAATGCACACAGGGAAAGTTGATACAAATTTATATTCATCACTGAAAACTAGAACTGTGGATTAAAGGAAACAAGTTGTCAATCTACTGACTCTGGTTTTACTTTCATGTCAGATCCCGTAGAGTTCCTTTTTTGTTTACAAGACTGAATTATGACCAGCTCATGACCAATTATTCACCAATCAGTATGTTTGTACACATGTAAACACATTAACATGTACATGTCATGGTGAAACACATGTTGCTAGACGGACACAAGTAATACTATTTCTGAAAGTTTCCACAACAATAATTAACAGAATTTTATGAGACTTAAACTCCAAACTAAACACATCATGCAACATCTTTTGTCTACATCAGTGTATTATTAAAACAAATTAAGGCAAAACTTGCCAGACATCACTCATTACTGCAGCTCTTCATGTGATGCTTCATTTCACTCTTTTTTTCTCCATGGAGGTGTTCTTTCCAGTTTATTGTTTGCCAAACAAGTCAGCTGCAGATTAAATTCCCTCATACAAGTAACAGCTTATTACATTAAAATTAATACAATAAGTTGTAATGATCCAAACAAACACAGCTGATCACATACTGAATGTACAAGTTGTAAATTATTTTAAATCACACCTTAATGTAAAATTCAAAGAAAACACATTTGACAATTATTTTGGATTTTAACCAAATTTACCATAATCCACTTAAACCAGTATGTGATGACAAGGCTGGGAGTCCTTCCTCAGCAAAAATACAAAAATAAAAACTTCAATTACTCCTAACAAATGAAATCTTTACAAGGTTCACCTGAATTATCCTAGACTTGTTAACCCTAAGTCTAACCCAAGCCAGGTTGGTCTGCACATATCCGCCACACTCCTCCACCAAGCTCCATCCAGGACTTCAACACTCTGTCACCAAGATGACAACAGCCTTGCTACAGAAGTTTTGTGCGAGCTGTAAAGCATAGTGGACCTGTCGCTCTCTGTTATGTATTTAAGCGCTGCATTCCTACATTGACCCCGTATTCCTCGCCAAGTGACCATTCACTATTTGGCTGATTCTTTATTTAGCGGGGTCACCAGCCAGTGTGACACATTAAGATGTGTTGTGATGAAGTTCGGAAGCTTTAAAATAGAAATGTTTAGGATAATAATACAATTTTTTTTTTTTTAAATCTAAATTTTCTATATTTTAAATAAACCATTAAGTCATGTTCGGTTTTTAAACTTTGATAAAGACATATAAGTTAGTTTATATAATAGTTATTATGACTAATGTCTTACAACTTTATTATTATCAAATGTCTGGATGCAAGTAAGTATGTAGCTAAAAATAAGTACTGCTCCGAAGAGCTAGCTGGTTAAATCGGGCTTGTTTGCTTCTTTATCATCAGACTCTATTATGACTTCACAGAGGCTCAGCTTTGCCTGGTTCTCTTTTTTACCCTAAATGCTCGTCTCTGACTGTGCTTTTTGATGGCCAAAACTACGTTTTATATCTTGCATCAAAAGATAGCCAACAGTTATAACATAAACTAATTAAATTTGATCAAACATACAAAACTATGAACAAGATCAAACAGAACTAGGAGTGACATTGTGTCTCGTCTGTTCCATTTTGTTTGAGAAACATTGCTCACTTTTTTTCTTTATCATATTAAAAATGTATACATTTTCAACACAAAGAGTCAGACAGTTTGATCTAAACTGCAGAGTCACTTCATGACTATGAAAATTGAGCTTAAATTGTTTAATGAGGCTTTAAACTCTCAGAAAAGTGACAGTACAAAGAAAAAATGTCTGCTCATGTTCACAATAGAGGAGCAGGAGGAACAAGAGTCGGTTAATAAACACCATGTTAACTTGCATTTCACTAGTTGGGTGTTCACAAACGTGCAGTTTTTCTTCAAGTTAAAACTCACCCAGAATAGTTTTAACTTACAGTAGAAGTTCATTTTGGCATTATACATTAAATTGAACTAAAAATACACAGAATCACTTAAGAAACAAACGCTGCATGTTGTTTCCCATGTTTTCAGACAACAATTAAATACTGGTTTTTCCCCCTAATCAAAAAATTTAAAGGAAACAAATGATTTCACAGTCTTGAATTCAAACTACAAAGCTTTAACTCCTACAGTGACTGCATTGTAAAAAAAAAAAGACAATTTACTTTCAGACAATGGTAAATTCAAACATATGAGGTCTCATCTAAAAGCTGCATATCTAAAGTTTTTGGAAGCACGTAGATTAAAAAAAACAAATAGGAACTTATGACAATAATTTTAAAGTCTTGTAAATTGATATTTCCACCTGGAAAACATCATCCTTGTTTTTCCATAATTATGTTCATCTCAATATTTTATGGTAAACATCTGAGACGGTTACAATGTCATGTTTTTTTTTTAAACCAGTGTTGATTCGGACAATTAGGGGTACAGAAATATCATTCCTTATGACAGAGTGAAAGTTAAAAACACATGTAACACTTTAACTAACCTAACTAAATCATTTAAATTGGCTGCCACTTTAAAAGTGCCTTCAAATGAAACAAGACAAATGATTTACGTTGTAATATTTTTGTACACAGGAAACAGCCAAATCCAAACTAATCTGCCTTCTATGTCTGTGCACCGTTAAAAATATATCTGCATATTTACATGTTTTGTGCACAGCATGTTTTCCAGCATTAAAAAATATTGCATGTTTATTGCATACATGAATGGGACGTCTTCTTTACAGGGTTTTTTTTGTTTGTTTGTTTGTTTGTTTGTTTGTTTTTGCACATTTGTTAACACAAAAGTTCCATACATGGAAAAGATGAAAATCTTAAGATGAACTTGTCTAAAAAAAGATATTTTTTAATTGGTTTTGTAAAAAAAAAAAATCAAAAATATTTGTGATATTTCAATTTTTAATACACATTTTTACCAAAGTAAAAAGAAGTGAATGGACAAATAAAACAAACAGTTATGAAATGAAACAGACAAGCTGAAGAGACGTATTAGACGAAGCAGTCTCGCGCCCAATCTGTTCAAATGTTCGGAAGTATTTAATGCTAACTTGCACATTTTAAAGGTTAGTAATTAGTACTGACTGCTAGTAAAGTGCTTGTATTTGTATTTAACTTTATATACTAATTACAAATCCCTCCTGATGTACATTTGTTGTACTTTTAAAAAAATTAACTTCTGAGTAGCTTTGTAAATAAATTGCATTTAGATTTCTTTTAAAAAAAATCAAATAAATTCATAGTCATTTTGTGAGACTGTTCTGATTAAGATTTGGTTTAATTGGTCCATTCAGTCATTTAGTGTCATCAGAGAGATAATGTATGTTAGTGTAAAACGTAAAGACCGTTATAAAAATACTAGTAGTTTGTGTTTAACCAGGCAGTACTACTGATGAGGTCATTAAAACACTGAAGCTTCTGAAGTGTGGTTCTGTGGAAGGCTTATAAAGAATCAATAGCTTACCTGTTGTAAATAATTCACTGAATGACCTCAAATTAAAAATTGGTTCTCATCAGACCGGCAGCTAACAGCTAGTCTGAGCGAGGCCCAGATCAAAATGGAGTACTGCCTACTTCAGCAACTTACATCTCAAAAGTTTCACAGCAGTTGATGCAAACACTATTTTCTGCACCTACACATTAATCCGTTTTGCATGATACAGTTATTTCAGCATGAAGTACCTTTGTTTTAACTAGAAATACAGCTGGCTTCTGCTAGCATTATGGATTTTCATATAAATAATGGCAGCCATGAAAAGATATTCTAAAACATAAATTAGTTTGAAAATGTTTACATAGGAGTTGTTTAGGATAGCACCAGACCTCTTTGGTCTACGCCCTATTCTGACTAGCCATTTGCTTTTCAGTCTGGTCAAAATTAAACTGTATTTCTCTAAAATTAAGTAATTTAAAGAGCTGTTGACATGTTTAAGCAGGTTCTGTTCCTCAGTACCGGTTAGAAACTAGTAGTAATTTACAGACATGACCTCAACAACTTACAACTTCATAATATTTACAGATTATCCTCACAGCTCTAAAGCATTTTTTAAACAATACACCTCTTACAGACAATATATTTATGAAAAAGTATTTATTAAATGAGTTTTTTAGCAGCTATATATTAAAGTCGTTTATCACCTATGACTGAATGGACCTTTTTTTTACTTGCTCCAATAAACAAGTTGCATATGTGGGATTGTATCAGCAATGAGTTAAACAAAAATATTCCAATTTATTCTAAAGCCTACAGTTTCTGGCTTTATCTTTTACTCTGAACATCAATTAGTTTTAAAATCAAAACTTATCACAAGTTGTTCTATGATGACATGATAAGTTAACGCCTTAGTCTACAAAAAATGACCATTTTCCATGATATTTACTGTTTTATACATAACTATTCACAAACAATAAATCAGTTCATCAATTTAATCTATGAATAGAGTTTTTTTGTTTGTTTTGTTTTTCTTTGGCTAAATGAACCTATGTATTTTGTTTTGTGGTTATTTCTGTGGATGTAGAAACTAGTTCACGTTTGGTACATGACACACAGTAATGGATGTCTATCTACAAATTGAAGTCCTGAAATGTAGAAACGCACTTTTTTTAGAACCTCTGGTACTATTTGATTTACTAACCAATTAATGTCTTTAAATTTTAACCAATATGTTTTGTTTTTAAAGCTACATTTTGCACGTTGCCCCGTCTGCATACCTGCATGCATAACAAACTGATAAATTTACAAGACTACATTCAAGTTCATTGTTTTTTTGTTTTTTACGTTATTGCTCTGTATTTGCACCGTTTCTCGGTGTGATCAGGCCATAAATGATAAACTGCTCTTTGTTAAAATTCTCCAGTCATAGGCATCCATTCTGCTACAAAATGGACGGGATAGGAGAACGACAGCGGCGCAGTTGTCCCGGGGTCTCGTAGGTCTCGAATGGTGGACTAGTAATAGGAGCAAGTCGCAGTGATGACCCCGCCACTCCGGATATGTTATTAAGACTACGAGATTTCTCATAGCTCGTCGCTTTTAATAAATAATTTGGACATGCAATTATGTTTGGACGTGTGGAGACAAAAAAATAATAAAAGAAATGAAAATTATGTTTGAAATGTTTGGGAATGTAATACAAAAATGATCCAATATGATGTGGTTTGTTATGAGGTCACATAGTTTGGAAACATGAAAATGATGTTAAGGATGTTTATAAGAGGAAATCAAGCACATAAGTGAAAAGTACAAATAAAAATCAAATCAAGAAGACATAAAGGACACACAAAGACAGACAGAGACAAGACAGACAAGACAAAACAAGAAAATGCGAGTTATGATTTGTCTTTTTTTCTTTTTCCTTTTCAAAAACACGAAGCAAAGAATTTTTCTATAACAAATTTCACACGACTCATTGCATAAATCACCCAACATTTTAAGATACGATGTCCAATGTTAGGGTGTTTCAGGCAACCTTTAGGCTAAAAGTACACAACTGAACACAAACATCAACATTTATTATAACATAGTGTCAGCATTGACCACGTGAAGTTTTCAAAGATTTACTGTAAAGCTCTAAAATAATGAATGTGAATTAGATTGTTTTAATTAACAACACATCTGATTTTCTTTGTATTCATCTATAAACTTCAAGGGGTCAACATTAAAATGCTATGTCGGCAAATTTCTAAAATCTATCCTCTAGTAAAATCATAGCCCTTGTTGATCAGTTTATACTTTACCTACAGTGGGAAATGACACAGGATTAAAACAAGAAGTTGTTGTGAAATCCAGCTGTGCAAGTGACTGTGTTTGATTCTAGCACCGCGAAGGGTGAGTTGTTCTAACGACACAATGTCCTCGTGTCCTTTCCCGCTGTATTTTAGACATGCAGATGTTGGGTTCTCCACAGTGCTGACAGAGTGTTGTTGCATCAGGTAAAGTCAAATACACCACCAGGAGTCACAGTTATCCACCAATTAACTGCTAACTGGCATATAATGGGTGGAGCTTGTTTTTCGTACTAGGATTCAAACTTTAATGAAGTAAAAATGTGATCTAACACAGTTTTAAAAAACCTCCAACCATCACATGACCACAAATGGACAAGAACGAAGACTACAACATGACGCCCTCTGTGTCTTCCTGCTCAAAAGCAAAAATAAATAAGAGTTGTAATATTGCTCTGGATTTTGCATCATATTTTACCAAACATATTTAAAAGTCTGTTTTTTGTGTGTCTGTTTTTACTCCTGCATGTTCTATTGATCAGCTGTTTTATCTATCTTTGATAAACAGAGGTGAACATCTAAACATTTATGACAGGCAAAACGGGAGTTCTGTATGTGTGGAAGTGTAGACAGAAAGCTGTTATTTTTTGTTTCTTTGTTTTGTTTCAAAGTTACTGTTTGTTCTGTTTATTGTACAAATGCATTCCTTAACATGTAAACTTTAGTTTCTTATATTATTTGGACAAAATAAATAATCGGGACAAAATTGTTTGGCCTTGGTCCAATAAACAACATTTTTCACTTTTTTTGGACGCAGCACTTGTTCTCTGGTTTCGCTTGCAGTCACCATCTGGGTCAAAATGTTCACAGCAAACAGAACTGCGCGGCTCAGCAAGTGGGCAAAAGTGTTCGTTGCTCGTTTGTGGCGAAACTGCAGCTGCAGCTGCAGTTGGAGAACATCTCGGTCCCCCAAAGGTGGACGGAGAGAGCTTTGTGAATGGAGGCGCTTCATTCTGTTTGCAATATTCTTAAATAAGCAAAACAAAATAAATTCTTGAATCTCTCTGATAAATTTATACTTTGTCTTTTTACAGAACAGCACTAATTCACTTTTTTCTCTGTTATCACCCACATCACACACACATCTATCTTGGCCCAATCATATCTGTTTATGACGTCACACATCTGTGATATTATTCAGAGTATGGAAGACCAATTTATCTACTTATAAAGTAATTACTCATTTATGTCTATAGCATTATTGTGTCTATTTGAATAAAAGACTTATTGGTAGTTTAAGTCAGGAGGATTCCTTACCAAACACAAGAGGTAAAAAATGTTCTCATCTGCTGATTAGATGAACGATGAAGCAGATGGAAAATGATAATGAGTTTTGACTTTCTTGAGCATTTTTGGTTCACTTTTTGCTGATTCATTAAAACCCATTCAAGTGAAAGACATCAGCCAAAAGCTGAACATGTCTCAGGCCACTGCAGGTTTTTGTCACAGTCTGCTCTTTTCCTCGTGGACTATCTACTGCGTTTATGACAACATCATCATCAACGTAGTGCTCTGAGACGTTCTGCCAGTGGGGAGACGATGAGTCTCGCTGTCACTGTGCTCAGTGATGACATCATTTCTGCCTAAAGTCACACTTAAATTACACTACAGAGAGTGCGTGTACCTACCTAGAGTCAGATTTTAGTTACACTTGCACTGCAGTGGCGGCCTGGGGATGGGATGAAGAATGAGTGTTAATCACAGGAGGAGAAGATTTCGAGGAAGGAGGACGCAGAGGAACGGAAAAGGAGCAGCAAATATTGTGGCCAGATTGTTTACCGAAGAAATGTAAAGAGACATGACTCGTGTATGTACAGTAAAATATTTAAAGAAAATGTCTCCTATGCCCTACAATTTCATGAGTCTGTTTGCTGCGAATGCTCAGGAAGTGCTGACTGCTCCAATTCTGCTCTAAGAATGGCGACATACTCTGTCATTCTTGCATGAAATCAATTGCCAGTTAAAAATGGCATGATCTCCTGTTACCCATAATTAAATGTATTGATCACTTCATAACCAAACCAAAGCTACAGTGTGCACATTGAGTACATATATTACATAGAGTACATACAGTACACACAGTCACGTCTTCTGGTCAAACAAATAGACATGTGACATGTCCCTTTTCCTCTTGTTAGCTGTATGTAGGCCACGGTAGTGAGTTATAAGGTAAAAATCTGGCTCAAACAGAATATTTGCAGAGTTTTGGGATGAGATAAAGCAAAACATACAGTTAAACATAACAAAACATGCACAACAATGTAAAGGTACACACTGCATGAAGATTAAAAAAGAATAAACAGAAAATGTTACCAAATAAAACATTCTTAAACGTACATTTAGATTCAGACCACTACATTTTAGAGTTTTTTTATATTGAGATGGCATAAAACAAGCTAGTATTTGTAAGTACACCAATAAAATAATAATAATAAATAATAATAAAACAATTGTTGTGGTATGAAATATGTATGAACAGCAACTTTTGCAGTTTTGTTTAAAAACAAGTCTCACTTTATAATGAGTGAGAGTAAAAAAATTATTATTATAATAAACCATGATAATTCTTATTCTTCTAAAAAAATAATCTGATATTTGTTTGGGTAAATTTGCAGTTTTTCAATCAATTACGTGCTTTAAATGAAATCCTTCTTGCCTTTAGTCTTCCAAATCATAAAAAACTGATTCAGACAAAGAAATCACAGGAAGAACACAGGGGAAGTCAAAGCACTAAACAACACCGACACTGTTGTACAAAACTAAAAGGCATTACAAGAAAAAAGAGCACAACCACAAATAACATCAACTTATAATAACTTCAAATTAATGCAACTTAAATTTACACACAATAAATCAACAGATTCACAAGAAAACACAAAGAAACAAAAAATAACAAAATCACTCCACAACAAAAATGTGTGACTAAAAACACATCAGATTAAGAGCAAATACAAAAAGCACAACAATAACAACAACATAAAATTAAAAAGTTGTTCACATGTTGTTAGTAGAGAGAATGGAGGAGATAAAAAAGTAAACTTAGGTCCTTGAAGAAGGTTTGGAGGAGTGAGAAGTCAAAGGGGGAGAAACCGTTTGGCCTTTGTGAGTCATGCATAGAGCTGAGTGCATTAGAGGTCAAACGACCAATAATAAAAAAGGACAGAAAAGCAAAAAACAAAGACGTCTTAACACAGAGACTAAAGAAATCACAAATGAAGCACACGATAATGAGTTCTGGATACAAGAATCCCTCTTTAAAACCAACAGGAAGGACAGTGAACAAGGACATTATCCTGTGGATTCTTTTAATTCTGAGGTCCTAAAGCACAGGTTTAAATGGGATCATATCATATCATATCATAT
>JAVKLF010000047.1:7360128-7376729 GCA_034783495.1 Millerichthys robustus
TGTGTGTGTGTGTGTGTGTGTGTGTGTGTGTGTGTGTGTGTGTGTGTGTGTGTGTGTGTGTGTGTGTGTGTGTTGTGATTATATGACTGCATATGTGTACTGCATGTTTGATTGTTTTTGTTGAGGCTCTTAACTCATTTTTTATGTACATTAATCTAAATCTGATCTTTAAAACGCACAATATTTTACAAGTGTCTGTATTGGCAGCACACTGGACATATATTGTTGTTTACAGCATATTGTGCCTGGCATCTTGCTGCGTGGATGTGTTTACATAAGATGTGAATTTTTACATATCCGTCTCCTGGTGTGAAACATACCTTTCCGCACATTCCCATCTGTGGCACGAAATTCCCTGGTGTTGAGTAGGAAGCAGGCGCGGTCCTGCTGGTAGCGTTCCCGAGTGGGGCCTCGCCCAATGGGGCTCCTCTCGTCTGGGCTTAGCACCTGGTCAATGGTGGGGCAGTCCTCGTTAGCCAAGGCTGCTGAGGCTGCATCACCATTTTGCTTGGAATCTGGAAGAGACAAAGCAAAGGTTAAAAAAAAGCTAAGAAATTGCATAGTGGATAATTGCTCACAAAATAGGTCTTTGCTGGAGATAGACACAGTTTTGTTACCCAGAATCCCTTTCTTTTAACGATATACTAGGGTACAGGTACAAAACAGTATTAGAAGTGAGGTCACATTGTTACTGATCATTAGTATGTTCTCAAGTCAAAACACTGCTTGATATAATTGTAAGACATGGAGAGTGACAACTAATGTTTTTTACTCTCTCCAATGTCCGCTGAGGCGTTCAGTTAAAATGTTTCACAGGCTGTCAGTTCTTTCTTTGCGAGGTTGAATGACGGGAAGTTTTAGATGAATGCAAATTCTGAAAAAAATAATTGCCTGCCCATACAGTAAATATACCCCACTGATGTTTAGTTACTTATAAAAACATGTGGAGAAAAAGCCCAGCAGACAGGATGTAATAATAGCACTGAAGAAACCAATATTTCGTGACTCACTCATGACTGAGCCATTTAAGTAATGCTTTAAAGGTGCATTATTGTAGTGTAGCATGGGATTGATGCTTGGTGCTGAAGCAGTTTTACTGTCAATGGCAGAGAGAAAATCTGTGGAGTCAGCCAAAAATTATATCCATTAAGCTGTTTTAAAAGATAATTGAGTTCATTTTCCAATGTGTTTATTCTGTTCACTGACAGATGGGTGCCTTAAGGCAAATGGGAACCTCCATGTTGATCATAAATTACACAAGAGTTCTGATGGGTCAGTGATTGAGGGATCAGCCATGCACCATTTCATCTTATTAGTCCTATCTCTTTCTCCTAACGCCATAATTTGTCAGTATACCAAAACCTTAAAATCACACGAGACCTAAACATTTTGGCACTATATGCTCTGCAGAAACTCACCTCTGTTTATCTCTATAGTCTCTTCTTGGGCGAGAGGACAGTCCCCCCCTATGCCTCCAGACCCCATTACGCCACCTAAGACATTTCCCAAGATTCTTTGGGGTGAGGCAGTAGCCATTGCAAGGGCATCTGGCTTGCAGTAGTTGGGAGATCCTGGTTGCGGTGCTCGAGGGATATGTTTATTCTTCTTTTTGGGCAGCTTCTGTTTGGCCATAGCCAGAGAGTAGTACATGCCGAAGTTGTTGACAATGACAGGTACAGGCATAGCGATGGTTAGCACACCAGCCAAGGCACACAGCGCACCCACCAACATCCCTGACCACGTCTCCGGGTACATATCGCCATAACCCAGCGTTGTCATGGTCACAACAGCCCACCAAAATCCAATAGGGATGTTCTTGAAGTTGGTGTGAGCACTTGCTGTCGGGTCGTCTGGGTGAGCGCCAATTCTCTCAGCATAGTAAATCATAGTGGCAAAGATGAGGACACCAAGAGCCAAGAAGATGATGAGCAGGAGGAATTCGTTGGTGCTGGCACGAAGGGTGTGACCAAGGACGCGGAGACCCACAAAATGACGCGTCAGTTTGAAGATTCGGAGAATACGGACAAATCGGACAACACGGAGAAACCCCAGGACATCCTTGGCAGCTTTGGAGGACAGACCGCTCAGGCCAACCTCCAGGTAGAAGGGCAGGATGGCAACAAAGTCGATGATGTTGAGGGCACTTTTGAAGAATTCCAACTTGTCAGGACAGAAGATGACTCGCAGCAAGACCTCAATGGTGAACCAAATGACGCATACACCCTCCACGTACGTCAACCAGCTGTCAGTCACCACCTCGTATACTATCTCCTCACGAGTTCCATTGGGAGTCGTTACGTTCTCAGTCTTGTTTGTGATGGTGTTGAAGGCCTCGTGCGTCTCCATGCAGAAAGTGGATATGGAGACGAGGATGAAGAAGAGGGAAATAAAAGCCACATACTGGAAGGAAGAAACAGGAAAGAAAAAAAAAGGAAGGGAAGAAGAACGAGTTAGTTTCCAAACACTAAAAATCAGCAAATACAGGAATTAAAAAACACTACCTTTAACCAAATTAAAAGCAACATTACTTGAGACATTGAGAGAACTTTTACCAACATCTGCAACAATTCCTTTTTTTATCAATGCAGAAGAACTCAATATCCCAGAAAACACAAATATTTCTGCCAAAATCTCACGTCCCCGTGTTTGCATGTTCAGCTGAAACTTGTCTTTTAAGCCAGGTCCTATAATTGTCCCTGAAGTAAATCTGTTTTCTTAAGCACACAATTTCTCAACATGCTTATTTCCTCATGACCCAAAGGCAAGTTTTCCTAATTCTGCTGTGTGGTGGTCAAGACGTCTATATATATCCAGGCTCATCATTCTACTGTCGCCCATTTGTCAGTGAATCAATTCCAGCTGCATGAAAACACCCGTGCGTTTTAGAGGACACTGCACAATCCTTCCTTGTTTGTGTTCCATTCCTGCAGGCCCTGCAGTGTATTTATAAATGCACTATACTCTGTGCTTTATCAGATAAATAATAAAAAAACAGAATTGGCCTTAGGAGCAATAAACCAAGCCCGTATATATATGAGACACTTAAGTGTATCCCGTGTGTCGTGTGTATTTTTGACATTTTGCACTTATGTAATATTGAGAACTACATACATACAAAAAGAGGCCCCATAACAAACAAATGGAGGGAGCCAGTTTTAGTCTTTTCCCCCTGGAAGGCCTTTTCTCTCCTCTTTTCTTTGAATTGGAAATTGGATGAGAGCCTACACATATTTTCTCCAAGTGCTGTCATGACACCAACAGACTAAGTAGACAATTTAAAACGCTAAGCTACTGTATTTAATGAGGCAATCAGCTGAAAAGTCTTTGTCTAAACTTGTCATAATAAGTTCAGTTTTTGGTTTTTGATTGCCGCACCCATTAACAGCAGGTGTGATGGTTCTAAGTTCTTTTACAGATGAAAAGACAGCAGTAAAGTATGATCACTAAAGAGAGTCAAGTTATTTTTTAGATGACTTTTCAGGTTTTTCTGAAATTTCTTCTTTTATACTCTGTGACACTCTTCCTCCATCCCATCTTCTCTCTTCTTTTCTTCCTCTTTCTTCTCCATCCCTTCTCCCTACATCTTTTCTTCCTTTCTATCTGTCTCACTAGTCGCTGTCTGACCTACTTTCTCCAATTGCTGCAGTGATCTCCTCCTCTGTATCATGAACACACACACACACACATGGCCCACAGAGGGTCTCAATCACCCTCCTACCTTTACCCTCATACCACCACCCCTCTGTCCCAGGGAAGCAGGATACCACCAGCGAGACCGGCTCAAAGTGCTCCTCTATTGGCTCAGTCTCTTGTGCATATTTTAATCCTATAAGAACAGTTTTACCCTACAAATATTAGGCTCTGTTCATGGTGATTCATCAGGGTTGATATTTCTGATGAAAACAATATTGTTATAAGTGTAAGTTTAAAAAACTATAATTGTTTACTTAAAGAGGAAAGACTGCAGTAATGTTGCAGCTTCTATGTAGGCTACACAGGTGGAGACACAGTAGGGAGTGGACAGGTGGGGGAGGGACAATGTGGGTTTATGCATAAAAAAGATAGTATAGATCAAGTGAGAGAATCAAATGGCAAAACAGAGTTGTTGCTGCAAGTTTTTTAAGCAAAGATTTTAGCAAAACTCTGTAAAGTTAGCTTATCACTGTGAAAATCTCAACTAGAAGTGACAGCGTCTTGAATAGAAGACAGAAAGTATGACAGAGATAACTGTTAAGACTGAGAGGGCAAATACAAGTAGCAAACACATCAGGAGGCTGAAGGTTAATCAGAAATGACAGGTCTATACCACGAAAGTAACTTCTGTCAAGCTGAGGCACAGAGAGTTCTGTGAGACTTCACCAGCATGTTAGTCCAACAGAGTCACTTCATCTAAAAATTAAATGCTCAACACTCCTCAAAGAAATGCATATCACCCACCGCCTTCCAGGCCAGAGTTTTAGGGCTAAGATTATATGTAGTTGAAGCTGCTTTGGTCCAATCTTGAAAATGTTAACAGCAATTTTGTGGCATACTGCGAGATGTCACACTCAGACTATGTGTTGTTAATGACTCAGCTATCATCACCTCCAAATATATGTAAAAATTGTTAAACTAATGGATCGTTTATGCTCAACTAAATATTCTAAACTTTAACGTAATATTACAACACACAGCATGTTGCTGGTAACAATAAACAAATTATGAGCCAATTTCTGCTTTTAAGGAATGTTGGTGTTTTTTAAAAATCACTTTACCAGACTCAAGTGGTAGACTCGAGTGGTATGACGGTATTGTAGCATACCTCAGTAATGAAATATGGTGGCGGTATTTTAAAATTCTGACGGTATATTAATCACATGAGGTGATGACAACAATTTACTTTGTCCTTAATCCCATTCACACCAGGCATTAGCTCATGAATCTGGTCAGAATTAAGGTAATGTCTCCAAGTCAAATCTGCAAATACTGAACTCATATATAGTGTGGATGTAGCTGAGAGTCATTCACAACACATAGTCTGAGCATGACGTCTCGTTACATCGCAGGAGATTTGTTTTGAGCAACACAAGAAGCAGAGAGTTTTGTACGTGGGTGGACGAACCAACTAAGTCAGAAAATGTTTCTAAAGTTATTCATCAAATCTGCACGTAGAACAGAAGTGTGGATGAGTTTGGACAAACAGCCTATGGGCACAGAAGGTGCGTGTGCTGATAGCGAGCGTTAGCTGCATGAGCACTGCATTGATGCGACGGAGAAGGAGGAGAAGGAGACGACTGAGGGAAAGAAGGAGGTGGAGGAAGATGATAAAAGGAGAAGTAACAATCTGTCACTTCACACTTATTTATCTCCTCTGGAACTTTGTCTCTGTCCTCTCCCTCCAACCATCTCTGCGCTGCTGCAACACAAAAGAGTGTGTGACGGAACAGCCATGTCAGTGCTCTGAATAGTCAATCCGGAGGCTCGCTACAAGATTTCTGGGAAGCAGAACGTGCCGAATCCCCAACAAACTGCTCCCATGTGTGACACCTGCAGCCCAGTGACCTTCAAGGTCCAAACGAGTGTCGACCCCCCCACCCCCACCCTTCACCCGCTGAAATTAGATTTGGAAAGATCATCAGGAGAAGGACACAGTAATGTTGCGGGGAAGGGGTAACTCACCATTTGAGAAAAGGAAGTTGATGATAGAGAGTGGTAACAGTGTTGCTGGGGATGAATGAGTGGAGGAATGGAAGAAAGGGGGTGAAAAGATGAGCAGGGGAGGGAGCACATTGTTGCAAACCTGCACAAAGGATGAGGAGAGGGTGCAGGGCATCGAAGAGGGAGACCGCATTACAGAGAGGGAGAGAAGAAGACAGGAGGTGGTGGGAGAATGTAAGTGATATAACCGAGGAGAAATAGTCTGAGCTGATATCAGCCCTACAGGCGCATTTCTTTTCGTGTTTTTTCTTTTGCATGGACGGTGGTGTGCCGTGCTCTTCTTTAACGGGACCCCAGTGGCGCAGTGTTTACTGCGGCACCATCCAGAAGAGTTTTATCATTACAGTATTACCACAGTCCTGCCTGGCTCTCTGTCACCATGACAACCACTGCGTTAGCCTCTGCTTTGCTTTCAGGCACCAAGGACAAGACTGAGCCAAATAGTGCTCCTACAGCTGGCACAAAGGGCTGAATGTAGAGAAGCAGGAGCCAAACTGTGATCATTCGATGCAGCTGCTGATTGTTTGATAAAATACCGGAATTTGTCAAGTTAACAGTGAGTGACCTTGACAGAGACACTGTATATGAAGACACATGAAAAGGTATCGCTTCTTATTTAGAGATCTGCAGTTCCACATACTCTGATGGTGAGGTTTGAACTGCATCTGCATGACGGGCAGAGACTAGGATGACGAATGGTGTGGCGTCTCTACTGGACGGCAACGTACACGGGCAACAACTGGTGCAAAGTCAGCAACCACGAGCAGACACTTAAGGATGGTCAGGAACCAGAACACGAATGAAGCGTGAGAAAAAATAATAATAAATTAAGCTTTTATTAAGGTGAAACACAGAGTGTTCTGAAGGGCAACGAGAGCAGTGGTTTTAGACCAGGAACTGGTCATTAACCTACCATCTTAGATGAAAGTCAGAGTGGTCCTCCGTGTTTTAAAGTTTATTATTTCAGTGTAACCTTGGGTGTGTTATAATAATAGTCTTTACTGAGCTGACATCATCAGTAAAGGTTTTTCTACTTTCAGATGACATTGCAAAACAAACAAAAAAAAATGTCAAGTAGCGTTGGAAAATACAAAAAAAGTTCACAAGTGAGAGCAAACAGGCTTAAATCGGAGGCAACCGGACTTAGATCAATTCTTGTTAGAAGACGTTTGGACACCCACCCGAGAGTCTTTGTCAGATCTGGTAGCTCGCACTGATCACAGGTGAGATTCATACGACCATATTCTGAAGGTTTGACCAAAATGGTTTCTCATCATAACACTACTGTTAAACAGGCATGAAAGGCGATATGTATGACTTCTAGGAATGTGACACCTTTAACTACATCCCCTCACATTTTACACAGCGTTTGCTTTGTTTTGTCAATGAAATCGCTTCCTTGTAATTTTATCACTCAGTGGGCCCAAACAGCAAAACATTAAAGCTTAATTACATTGAGATGATACCAACCAATTTTAAAAGAATGTCTATAAAGAAATTGAATATTGTCAGTGTTCATTATGTCTGAGCTTTTTTTTGTCTGAAACTCCTTGAAACCCCTTTAGGACATTCTTGTTGTGGATAAACTTTGGCTCAGACAAAAGCCTCTAAGCAAATATGACAAAGTCAACTGATCCGTGTCTGCCGACGTCGAGCTGAAATTCTGAAAGTGCTGGCTGGGTTATTTTCGAACGGTGCACTGATCTTTGCTCATTTTTTTGGGTGGACAGATTTGTGACAGCAGGTAATGACACAGACTACAGGAAGAACACAATACTAGTGCGCATATCAAATTCTTCATGAACTCTCTAACCTTTTATCTCATCTGAATGAAATGCTCAAGTAATCAATCAACATGAGCGGGCGACACTTGTCTCCCGAGTCTACTGGGGGGTCACGGTACACTGTCCATCTGGTAGAAGAAGGTGTGTGACAGGAAGGGAAGGATTCAATAGCTTTCGATGTGGCACATGTGTAAGATCAAAAAAATTAAAAATGAAACAGCACTCAAATGGCTCCATCAGGTTTATCAAGCATGACACAATGAATGAAGAAGTACATCTGGAGCAGGAGCAAGTTTCTGAGATATAATTAGCTCCTGCTCTGGGTAATCCTGGCATATATTTTATTTTCAGAGCGCTAACACTTACTTAGTTGCAACACTTCACTCTCTGAGGTCAGCGCTCCTGGAAGATATCCTAGTAAAAATTCAATCACTACGCACACGCTTCTGTTCCAGAGATTCCCCCGAATGACTCAACGCTTTGACATGATGCAGCTGCACCGGTAAGCTTCACACGCTCACACACATACACACACACACACACTGCTCTCCTGTCACATGTATGATCCACAGTCCTGAAGACAAACACTGCTGGCAGGTAAATGGACTTGTTGTATTGGGTTCAGATTACTGCAGCTTACGTGAGCAGATTTCCTTGCAAAGGCGCCTCAAATCTTCTCTTGTCCAACAGTTTTCATCATTTTCTCCATCTGTCCTCCCCTGTCCTGCTTGTCCCCTTGTTCTGTTCAAAAACGTAAGGCCCGTTAAAACTGATGACCGATAGCTTTTACGCCTCTTTGTCCTTTCCTAAATCCCCTCTGTCCTTTTTCCTTACGTCCCTGTGCTCTTAGTAAGTGTCCATAATTTACCCCCCTGCTCTGTCATAGAGGACACAGCGAAACATCATGAAACACATAAAAACGTGAAGATCTTAATTTTCTTTGTTTGTTTGTTTGTTTTATTTGGTTTGACTAAATCAAAATCTTTAAAAAGTGAACATTTGCTTCTACATGTGCTCCACCTCCACTGCGCTGCTGCAGGGACAGGAGGGCCGATCAGGAAGCAGATGGTCCACGCAGGACTTGTCCCAGCAACGCCCTCCCGGGTTATTTTCCGCGAGAATGAGCAGACAACAAGTTTGACCGTTCAAACACAATATGACACACGTCCAATGATTGAATATCGCCATATGTTTAAAAAAAATTATTTATCACCTTTTTGTAGTCAATGTTGTGAGTAGGTTTTCATTTTGCAGAAAATGCTGCAATGGGTAGCATTTCTTGAAAGAAAGCATAATGCCTGTCACCTTGCATACTAAAGTTTTAAAGAAAAATCATAAGCAACGTGTTAGCACTCAGAATGTGTTGGAGAAAAATCTCAGCTACTACCACGCCAAATTTTAGCACAATATCAGTAAGACTGACAGAGTTAGAGCTGTTAGTCAGTTGCAAATGTGCATCCAATGACACCATTTTGAGAGTTTCATCAAAATCCATTCAGGAGTTTATGAGATATTTTGCTAACAGACAGGCAGATAAATACAGAGAGAGAGAAACACACAGACAGGCAGTTCTATTGACTGTCTGCCTTTTATGGAGGCAGGCAATATTTAGCAAATTAAAAACACAAGTATGGTGCTTCATTTTGTCACTAAAATCAAGAAGTGAGTTTGTTCTTCTCTGATGTGGCTGTTTAATTTTAGGGGAAGCTGATTATTACCTGATTATTATGTTTAACATTTGATCAGTAGCAGGTCACAGTTTGATGAATAAATGATAAGCTGTGGACAGAAGAAAGAAAAGTACAGTAAGTTTGTTTACCAGACAACATTCCTGTTGCTCTGCGGGGTGACGTGAGACGATCTGTCATTGGAGTGATTTAGAAGTGTGAACGGTCAGCCTAATGCTTTATGAGCAGCTACACTTACAGAGTATCAGCCAATGTGTGCTGGGGAGAGTTCTGCTCCACCTGGGGTTGGAAGGGGTCCAAACAAAACTCACATGTAGTAAGTAAATGTCTACAATAAAAATATCTCATGAAGCAGGAGATTTATTTTAATCAATCACTCAAACACAAAATGGGCTCTAACTCACCCAGCTTTACAGATATTGAGCAACATTTTGGTGTGGTAGTAGCTGAGAGTTATTCCCTGCATTGACTCTGAAAGCTAACTAACTTGTTTGTAATCTTTGTTTGAAATTTTGCTGTTAACTATCTATAACCATTTCTATCTGTTAGCAAAATATCTCAAGAACTGCTGGATGGATTTTAATGACCCGCTGAAAAAGTAATCAATCAGTGCACATCAACGACTGTTTAGCTTTGGAGTCAACCCAATTAAAGATGGCAGCCACAGTTAACCTACATTAGCCAGCACAAAAATGGTTCTAAGATAGTCAAGTTTACAGACATTAAGTTATAACTTGGTGTGGTAGTAGCTGAGAGTTATTCACATCATATACTCTACATTGTGTTTACTGTCATTTACAAAGTTTAACCAAGAGTTAACCCCTCTCAGCAAAAGTTGATTGTAATCTAAAATGCGGTCATGAATGATAGCGGGTGATATGCATTCCTTCGGGAAATGCTAGGATTTTTATTTAATGGCAGTATTTTCAAAGTATTGATAATAAATCACCTGAATTTGTTAAAGGACTTTAAATATGGTTTGCAATTAAAACAAGAGCTCTCTGCACTCCGTTTGTTTATAAGTACATGCGCTTATGCATGTGCCAGTGAGCGTGATGATAACACACAACACGCTGCTGCCCCCCTTAACCCCCCCATTGCGTGGTTTGACAAAGCGTCGCCCCATTTAGAAACAGTCAGGCTCTGACCACTGTAATCGTCTCTTTCGCTCTGGGAGCGTTCTGAATCATTTTCATTCCCAAGCATAAGAGCAAAATGTCCAGAGTTTATCACTGGGTCCACCTAATTGACCGTCTGTACAGAGCTGCAGAGCGCTGATTCAGCACTTAACCAGCATGGCTAAATGGGCCGAGCCAGAGGAAGAAGAGGAGGAGGAGGAGGAAGGCTGCACATAAAAACAAGCGTCAGAAAAAGAAAAGTATGGAGACTGCAATAACAAAGCTAGCGCACTAAATTTACCACAAAGTGTTCAATGGGGTACAAAACGGTTTGTTTTGACATTTTTTAGTAAGCGTTAGATGAGAAGGTCCAAACTGCTCGTCTGTAAAATGAACAAATATGTAGCAGCAGGTTATTTAAATGGAGGACAGTCTCTTTGTCCACAGGTAACAAAATCAGATGACACACGTGTCAGCACCTGCAAAGGTCACCAATTATCTCTCACTCCCTAATCCGTACAAAATCAAAGTGTACAGAAAACAATTCACAAGTTTTACACAAGGTTAAGTGTCAGACACGAGTTCTTGGCCCCCGAGCTGTTGCCAGGCAACAAAGGGAGAGTCGGCGCAGTCGCTGGTCCCGAACACAAGCAAACTAGCACTGCAGAAGCCCAGCAACACGTTCAGTTATTGTTTTTATGGTTTGTTTTTGGGCCCAAACAAAACAATTCCTAAAAATTCTTAACATTCTTAACGTTTGTCCCACTTTCTATAGTCATACAAACATAAATATAAAACTGTTCTACGTTTACTCATTTGTCTCTGTTAAAACTTAATCCTTAAAACTTTACATTTAACAATAACAAGCTTTAACTTAACTTGATTTTGTCAACTCCTGTAATGTTAACACTAAACTAATTAAAGGTTCGCCACCTTTCATGCCAGATGTTTTGACTAAGATCATCTTATACTGAGAAATGACAGAGTTGTATCTATTTTGGTCAAACCATGGCCCTTTTCAAAATAAAATGTCACGTTGCTGAATGGTGCCCAAACTCTGTTCTGCCTTTTGCCTCCAGTCTCTTTCAGCACCTCTTGCTTACTCAACACAACGATCCTGTGTCTGTCCCTGTTATGAGACATTGAGCCTCTATCCAGTGAAGTATCGCCAACAGACAGCACTCAGGTTACAAGGGAGCAAACGGAGGGACGGCGACTTCTGTGGATGCAAACACAGAACGAAACCTCGCCAGGGAAAACCAAAACAGATCACCATTTATTTACATTCTGCAGACACAAAGTTGACCAACTATAACACCTCCGCCGGAAAACAACTTACTTCAATCAACCTAATGAGCAACAAGGGATTCCTCTCTCTCTCTAGCAAGATGGGTTTGGTGTTTTTCTAATTGTGGTCCACACAGAGAATCCCAAAAATCAAGTCTCATCCTTAGATTTGTCAGCAAAGAAAAAAAAAAGGTCTCCTTTGCCTTTCATTGCTATTTTCAGAGGCAGCCCACAGGGAGAGGAACAAGAATGGAAGTAGGAAGTAGGACTTTCAGGAGGGTCGAGGGTTTCAATAGAAACAATGTGGATGTGCTGCTGAAAGTAGCATTTCAATGTCACGTACTTCAAATCTTCAAGTACACATAATTGACATTTGTTCGTGGTCAGATTTGTTTCCAGACTTGTGACTTGATTGCCACTTTTTTCCTTTCTTTCAGTCACTGTCCTTTTCTACCTAGAGACAACCTGCACCGAGGCTGCTCAGCGTCCTGGCAGGTCGCATTTGTGTTTATGACAGCACTGTACACCCCAGCGCTGAACACAGTGGAAAAGAATGGGCAATAACAATTGAACCACAAGACGCACGACCTTCAGGGAGAAGTGGGCTCTGAAAACTGCACCGCTCCCCACGAACGAATCAGATTCAGGCACACGCTGTCCGATTTTGAAAGGGGGCAGAGGGGACGTCGTGTGCATGCTGAGCTACAACCGATGTTTTGTCGGGACAAAGTAAACCATGTCCCTTCTGGTTCCAAACAGGAAGTAACCAAAACAGAGCTACACCTGTAACATTAGGTGTGCTTTCAGTTTCTTTTTACATTTAAAAAGGGAGTCAACACTACATGTTAACTCATTTATAAGCACTAACTTTAGTTCTTATCTTAGTTTTCTTCATTTGAATTACAATTTTTAATGTAAAAATGATATCCTAAGGTTTTTACATTCATAAAATTCTGCTATCTTTTTTTTTTGTATGTTATATACAACCACGTCACTTTTTAAATCTATTATTCTCTGAGACTTTAGATCTATTGAAGAGGAGCTCAATGCCAAGATGAACATTTAATATCTTATCTGTTGTAGATAGCTCTTTGAGGTTGATAAATTCTGACCTGACAGAGGAGCTAACAGCTAGTCTGAGCAGGACAGAGGCCAAAGTAACTGCAGTTGTCCTAAAACAACTCATCTATCAAAAAAAAATCACATTTGTTGATTCAGATATTGTTTTTAGTTTTGTATTATATGTTTATTACAGAGTAAATATGATTTCAGTGTCCCAGGCTGCACTCGAAGTGCTACAGCTAGCTGCTACCAGTTCATGTAAACGACTCTGATGTAAAACCAGCAGCTTTGTCAATGTTTGTAAAACATGCAGATATCAGTACCCCACTTTGGGCCCACTCAGGTAAGATATTTCTGTTTAAACCTTTTCCACAAAACTCCACTTTGAATGATCTGACCTGTCCTGTTCAGACCACATCATCAACCTGGTAAATGTCAGCCTCTTATATCAAATTAGATTACCTCCAGGTCACCAACTGATATAAGTGGAATTTTAGTTACTTCAGCTGAAGACAGAACTGTTAGAAAATAACTAGACAAAGGCGATAAATGAGCCAAGCTCAAGATCTACACGTTTCTTTAACCATTCTGCAAGATCCATGTCAACCAGGGCTTTAATCAATACAGAAATCAGATGCAAATCCTATTTGTCCGTCACATTTATGAGAAACAAATTCATCGTGTCAACGGAACGTTAAGTACACAAAGGGCCGAGCACCTGTGAGCGTCTCGTGTCAGAAGAGGTGACAGAACTGGAGACAATACAGACAAAAAGGAGAAGATAGTCAATGAAATATCCATCAATAGGGTGCTGGGGGGCTATCGGGTCTTTACAAATAATCAAAGATACTAAGACAGGAGACCCCACCCCCATCGTGCAACGTCTTCCTTTTATTCTTTCTTTCTGTGCTTGTCACCCTGTTTATTTCAATGCACCTCATTCACTTCTCCATCCATGCCCCCCAAACACACACACGCATCGCCCTTATATCCCTCCCAGGCTCCTTTTCAGTCCTTTTCCCTCCATTTCTCTCTGCTTTTCCATTTGCCTCTCACCCTCCTCCACATCTTTTCTCTTCCTCCAGCGTTCTCCCTCCTCTCTCTCTCTCTCTCTCTCTCTCTCTCTCTCTCTCTCTCTCTCGTGTCTACTGCAGCAGAAAAGCCAGCACAGACTCCTTGGATGTGTGTGTGTGTGTGTGCGTGTATACATGTGTGCACTACTACGGTAAAATCCACGAGCGAACCTCTCAGATGAGCAACGAAGGTGATTTAGGGAAAGAGGAGGGGAGAATTTTTTTAAAGGCAAGAAAGAAAGAGTATCTGCGTCGAATGATCTGATCAAATCATTGATTGCTGGTGCGTTACATCACAGCCTTGCAAACAAGCGCGCCTTTTTTTTAATCATTTGAGCAGTCCCCCCCACACACACACACACACACCTTTCTCTATGTCTCTCTCTTCTTCCTATCTCCCTCAAAGTATTTCCTCATCAGCATCTCATTTTTTCCAGTTGTTCTTGTTTAGCATGTACTTCGGCTTCCCATCTACTTCCTCGTAACCAAAATAAATAAAATGAAATGAGAAAAAAAAAACAGGAGAAAGACGTATGGATGGCAGATTTGTGGGGGGGGGGGGGACATCACAACATGTGATCTGGGACACGTTGTTGTCTGTTCGTACGACACCTGCCCAACAAACAAAACAAGGCTAACCCCCCACCCCTCCACAAATGGAACCAGTGCAGTACAGCCTCCAAAATGAATTCCACCTACTACCTGTTCTGCACTCTCCATAACCCCGATGTGGCGTCGCAAACACCACTTCCTGCAGCCTTCAGTGAACGTGTGCTAGTGCAGTTCTTGAGCAGATGTGCTGCTTTAAATGGAAACTGCACAGAGGAATACAGAGCATTCTCAGGACCTGCAGCAGGTAGGGGCTCTCACTGAATGTACAACAAGTCATCAGGCATCCTGAAAATCTTTTCCCGGTACACATTAGAGCCATTATCTAGGGCAAAAAAAAACTAATATCCTTTGCTGAGTTTCTGGTATAAAGATGGTTTAAGAAATCAATCACACTCGGATGAGAGTGACAGTTTAAAAGAAGCATTTCCTGCCTGAGATCAAGTCCTAACAGGCGGATCAGGTGGCCTAACCCAGACTATGTGTCCGTAACAGCTCAACACTTCCCCTTTTGCTATACAGGGAACTGAATCCAGGTATGTAGGTCCTCACCTGGAGAGGAGAGGAGCCTTTGCATCCTGGTAAGACTATTTAGATCAGATTGCAGCACAAAGTGCTGACTGATGATTTTATTTTTTTCTGTGAGATGGTATCAAGTCTTGAATAAGTCTGCGTTTGAAATGAAACCGGTTGTTGTGACAACAACAAAAAAAGGTACAAAAAGCAAAGAAAAGATCCAAGAATATGGTGATCAAACAGTATTTTTGCAAAAACTATAAAAAAGAAAAGCAGCTGTGATCAAGCAGCACAGGAAGGACTAAAGAGAAGAAAAAAACTAAAGAAGCTACAGATCAGAGGGGTTAACTTGTTACACTTACACCTGTGTGATCAAATGCTTTTAAAACATTTAGAAGATAACCCATTGCGCTTTTGCACAAAAATCAATACAGACAGTCCTGACACAGGAAGTTACGCAGAACAGATTTGAAGCTTGTGTGAAAGGCATTCAACTGGGACAGGAGAGACTGAAGGGGAAAATACAGCAGAGTGTAGAGCCACCAAGGGCAAATGTGGGAAGAAACAAAAACGCAGACTTTAACAATACAAGCTTATCTCAGGACAAAATGATCCTTATCATAGACACCTCTAATGAGGGGTGCAGGAAACCTGATATCAATAAAAACCATGGATTGTCCGGTGATTTATAAACAATGCACAGATTGTTGCATCAACTTGTTGTGGGGTACCGATCGGCTGCTGCTGCTGCATGGCTGGAGATACCATTTTCCTTTTTTTATTTCAAAGTTATCAGCATTAATAATTCTGGATCAGTACAGCTTTATAGGCTGCTGCTGTTATACCCACAGATTACATACCAGCAGTTAGTGACCTGTAGTAAAACCATGTTAGTCTGCCATGTGTTGATAAGAACATTTCAAAACATAAAGTTTAAATGATCAACATGGACTGATGTGATGGTTTGGGTTGGGCATTGCAACAATTGTGGATGAAGTTGCAGCAACTTACCCGGGCGTATTTGGAGGAGTAGGGGTCCTCAAACAGAGCCCATATCCTGGGCTGCCAGGTTTTCCACCAGCCGGCTCTCCTCGCGTCCTCCTGCAGGCACAGTCTTTTCAGGTCCCCGTCGGCGCCCCCCAGAGCCGGGTCGTCGTCCGGCGCGTCTGGCTCCGGGGTCTCGAAGCTGTCCAGCGCCTCCTCGGCGTCCCGGTGCTGCCGGTAGTTCATCCAGCAGCACGCCTCCACGTCCGTCTCATCGATGCCCCAGAAGGCCAGCTCCTCCTCGAACAGGGGGCCGCACACGTCGTTGGGACAGTGCAGCTTGCCGGTGCGGTAGTAGTTGAGGATGAAGGAGAACACCGACGGGTGGCGGTCGAAGAAGAACTCGTCCAGCTTGGGGTCGTAGTCAAAGTTGCTGAAGGCGTCCGGCTCGGTGAGCCACGACAAGCGGGTCCCCGGCAGCGTCTTCAGGGTGCTCCGGTACGTCTCATGCCGCACCCCCCCGCAGTTTATCACGATTTTCTCGCTTTCCGACGGACAAGTCATGTCTGCGCTGTAACATGCTTTGTTGGACGACTTGTTCCCACCCTTGCGCCCTTTGAAAGAGGATACACACACCGAACTGAGCATAGAGGACCGGGGGGGAGGAGGGAGAGGATGAGAGAAACCGGAGGGAGGAGGAGGAGGAGGGAGGAGGAGTCTGTGGGAAGAGGAGAAGAAAAAAAAGAAGGGCGGACATTTTTAAGCAGAAAATGAGAAATATAT
>JAVKLF010000047.1:7426689-7447767 GCA_034783495.1 Millerichthys robustus
TTATAGAAGTCATCGTGATGTGGAAAAATACCTCGCTCCTTTTTCTTTGTTTGCTTTAGCCGTCATGTAAACAAATCACAACTTTTGCTTAAACCTTTTCCAGACGACATCGCAGGATGAGTGCTGGACGAGCATCAGAGGGTGCAGGTTGTATGACCTGGTGGGGCTTCAGTCCGGCCCAGAATCTGCTCAGTCTGGGTGAGAGCCTGGCGCGCGGTTGCTGCACGTGCGTGACGTCACAATAAACTCACTATTGTGCTTTTTGTAGGCTATTAAAGATGGAGTGTTGATGTAATTTTATTTTACACCTCGTCATAGCCTATTTATATCGTATTTTTGTACTTTGAAATCACTGCTAATGCTTTGAATAGTTTACCCAAAACTTATTTGTTGGTGAACTTTCTTAAAGTCAAATGGAGCTTAAAATACTGACTCGTATTTATACCCTGTTATCACACACTGCACTAAGTTATTATTATCAAAAAACAACATGTAAGAATTACAGGATTATAAGGACTGGCAGCCCTAAAAATGTCTTGATAATGTTGATATCATGCACTCATTTGTTACCAGTACAAAATCAATGCTTTGCTTTCCATCTATTTTCAATGATAGTTTTTCATAAAAAGGGAAGAAAAGCTGTAAAATGTATGGAAATTGGAAAGTCATATTGACGTAACCATACAGTCCAGATGGGACAGAATTATAAACTGTCTATTATTAAACTAAGCATAAAGGTTTAAATTCAACCTTGCAATCAAAGCTAGTTTGTGATGCTACTTTATGTTTTGTCTATCTGTGTCTAGGTCCTGTGAGGTCTGAGGGAGAAATCAACGTTTTACTGATCGGCAGTGCAGATCCAAGACATATTTTGAAGACTATTGCTAGTTTGCATGACAAACAAAGTCTTCATGTGCGTCTTAATCTCTTAAACTGAGCTGTTAGCTTTTAGAACTGAGGAGTAACTTCACAATGAGTCCCAAATTTCCCCTGTTCTGCTTTACTGCAGGTGTGGGTGATAGAAAACGGTATGGAGGTGGTGGCCAGGCAGCTGCTGCTCCTCTACTTGGCTCTTGTGAGCCATAAAATTATGGGAATTAATGGTGGGTGGAATTTTAATCAGCTAATATTTATAAATGCTGGATGTATCAGGAAAAAAAAATCATCTTTTTGTTTCCAGAGAAGACAGAAGTTTTTCTGGAAGCTTTTGGAAACAGTGAAATCCACAGTCAGACAGAGGAAACTCTGCAACGAGCAGCATCCCAGCTCTCTCTGTCCGTTACTGAAACACTGGAGGCTGCCACACATGCCTGTCTGAATACAACTCTTCTCAAGGTGAAACAATCTAACAAGCTTTTTGTTCTGTGTCTCAGTTTAGAGTTTGTATGGATAAATTTATCCGTACAGTAGAGCCCTGCTCACTTACAATATAAAACTAAACTTGACTTAATATTAATAAACAATGAAGTTCTGCTGTCTAACAGCCCCACAAAATCAGATAAAGCCTGATAATTACATTCTCTGACATTTCACAGTTTAAGGAGCGAGATGAGTTAGTCCGGATATTTACCTCATGGAACCAGTCTTCTTCATCTGAGGGTCCTGCTTCCATCAGGATGTCTAAAGTCTGGGATTATCGCGTCAGACAGCATCTTGGTACCCGTTATGACTCCAGGAAGGGCTGTTTTGACTGGGATCTTACAATGAAGCTACATACAAAAGGGGTACCTCAGAATTTTCTTGTAAAATTGAATATTTTTTTAACAAAATAAATTGCAACATTGGAAGCTTACCGGTTATGTTACCTTAAAGACAGAACCTCTTTCCTGCAGGGTGGCGTCATTAACAAACAGCAATATGTGCGATGGAGAGAGCAGGGGCTGGCGTTTGAAATGAGGGAAGGTGTCTACCAAATGACCAATCCAACTTTGCTGTCATCAAAAGTGTTTAATCAGGAAAGGGACTGTTTTATTACACTAAATGCAAATTATTCAGTGTGAGGAAACTTTATTTGAAGTGTACGTGTGTGTTTCAGAGAGGAGACAAAGTTGCAGTTAGAGGCTACTGGGGGGACATTGTTTCCAGTCCTTATCTCTCTTTTGGCATTGAAACAGATGACGAGAGTCTGTTGAAGAAACAGAACAATCAACACGTCAAGGTAAACTATTGTGCAGTAATGACACCGATGATGCTTCACATCGGAGTTTCCTGTTATTTCATTTTCATCATTCAGTTGAAAGTTGCACTGTGTGAATCTGGAGGATGTTTTTGCACGTGCAGACAGCTCAGGATGTCTCCTTTGCAAACGTCCAAGAATTGTTCCAGTCCCTGTCCAGTAGACGGGGCTGCCTCACTGCTCCTCAGTTCGACACAGAGGCAGAGGAGGCGTCCACACAGGCTGAGGGCAAATCTGACAGCTTTAAAGGTAAACCACTTTATATCTAGCTCAAAATGGCATCATCTGCAAATAAGTGAAAGAGATTTGTTGCCTCATTTATAGAGTTCGGATGTTTAAAATACTCATACTGAGAAAACATGCCCCTCATGCTGCTGTTAATAATATGTCACATTACATTGATGTGAAGCTATAAATCAACTCTTATTGTTTCATTTCCTTCAGACTTGATGCACCTGAATGGAGTCTCTGTAACATTCCTCCCTTTGGACTCACTTCACAAACTACCAGAGAAACAGAAATACTCTCACTACTTCCACACTATTTACTTCTCTGCCAGGTGAGAGCTTTTTCAGAGTTACCATAAATATCACTTTCTAAAATGCAAATACTGAACCTAAAATAGAAGGGTGTGGGGGGTTCCTGCTCCCCTCCTGTCACCTGGACTGCAGAATACAGATATAACCACGTTTCATTTTTGTGTTTCTGAATCCCTCGGTCTACTGCAAAGCTGCGTGCGCCAGTTGGGCCCCGTGATGAGACAGATTGCAGCACCAGACGCCGTGCTTGTCGTCGAGTTGGCCAAGTGAGGGTTTTTATAGTAATATGGCTTGTTACCATGGCAACTGTACAGTCACCAGTTGTACAGCGACTGCTGTGCGATTGCTCTGCACTTTTGTTTGTGCATCAGATATTTAAATGTGCATCGTTCCCCAGATTTACCCACACAATATTTGGTTTGATTATGTTAAGGATTACAGTTGTTCTACCTTTTCATTGACGTTAGATTTGTGTGCTGCAGGTTCATTTTGGATCTCAACAAAGAACAAGAAGCAGAATTTGTGAAGAACGTGGCGAGCATGGCTGCAGAGGCTGGATTCAAACCCTGGCATGAGGGGAACAGGGATGATGTTCATGCAGTTTTCATACAGCAGAACTGAAGATGATTCATTTTATCATAGCTCTTTATTTTTCTCCTTTTGTGAGTGTTAAACTGTGTTGATAAACATAAGACAAGCGGCGTGTTTTGTTCCTGAATCCTATGTAGAAAGCTGTAAATACTGTATGTCAGAGATGACATGTTCCGGAAGTGATTTTGTTTTTCTTCATACATGTTCATTTTTAGAAGATTTACTTTAGGAGAAACAACTGAGATGATGTGCAGACAGATTTATTGTTTTTCTATCCTTCAAAAATCTGAATCAATTTCCAGGGTTTTTTTATGTATTATTATTATTACATGCATTTTAATAACTACAAATGCAAATAGAAGTAAGTGCCACATCAAAACCCAGAACATCTCTCTCAGGTGTGCTGGGTGCACTACAGAAAACGATTCTACAGCTCGTGAAGCATCTTCTTGTCAATGTGTAACACCAGTTTATGTGTGGAAGGGTTCACTTCCAGCGTCCTCCAACCTTTCCTTTCCCATGGCCCTTTTTGCTGCATGAAGACAAGAGAAGATAAAAAAAGAAGCAGCACTGCTGTATAACACTGACCCACGGTTTTCTTGTGGTTTCAGAAGGAGAAGTATTCTGTTTCACTTTCTGCTCCATTTAGCTATGTAAATGTCTCAGATGTGTGCATCCTGTCTACTGAGAAGCACCGGCGCATGCTTCCTGTGCACAAGCTGCAGCCATTAATCAGTATGTTTGCATAGTCAAAGCTTTACCATGCACTGCTTTGCAAGTTGGGGGTTTAGGATTTGTGCAATGGATTATTGTAACAAGCGGATTGACTCACAATTTCTGAGCATGTTGGATTCTGTTCAGAAGGACGTTAATCTGGAAAAACAGTGAATAAAGTTTGTCAGAAACAAGCTATTTTTCTAAGAAACTTTCTGTAATCTGAGACGGAGAGCTTGCCTCATATTTCTGCTTCTTCATCTTCTCAGTCAGGTCAAACTTTTCCGATTCTAGTTGGTAGATCCGCTGCCACATTTCTTTGGCTTTCTCTCTGAAAATGCAAAGTTCACACTGGTGTGTGCTCACCCTGCTGACACTTCTAAAACATTACTCTCAGCATAAAAAATGTGAAACTCTTTACAAGCATCAGTTTTTGATGAGGCGTTCACTGACCTCAGGCTGTCCTCCTTCAGGTTCTCAATAGCCAGTGGCCTACGTCTCTCTGCCAGAGTTTTCTTCTTGATCTCCCTTGCCGTTTGTTTTTTGCCTCGTCTTTGTTCCTCCTGCAGAAAACACATTTCCACCGTCAGAGCAGACGGTTCACATTCCTGCATAAAGCTGAAACTCCACAAACCTTTGCAAGGAATCCTCCAAAATGAGCCCCCATGTTGGAGAGCACCTTCTTCTTCTTGGCCTCATCATCTGCCCTTTTCTTTGCTTCTTCGTCCTCTTTCCTTTGTCTTTCCTCCTGAAGAAGTCAACCAATTACTAAATTTTGAGCAGATTTAGCGTTGTGTGTTGCATTACGGTACAGATATTTTAATGAAAAAAATATGCAATCAAATGACAAATTACTGCAATTCGTGTCTGTCTGTCCCGCTCTTTTTCAGCCCTCACACGCTGCTGCTCAGCTCGCTCCGCACGCCGTCTTTCCTAAATTTAAATGGATAAATAAATACGTTATGGCTGCTACAGACAGATTTATTTTAGAGGAGATAACATTGACAGAAATTAGGTTACAATTCTTTCTTTGAGTCCAATCAGCTCCTCTTCCTCTTTCTTCCTCTGCTCAAAGTGGACATCAATCAGAGTCTGTAGCTCCAGAAGATCTTTCTCCATCCTTTTTCTGTGGATGTCCTGACAGCGAGGACAAGTAAAAGAACACATTTAGGACCAACTTTGATGGAATTCTTAAGAGTCTTGAAGAAACTTACATCAAAGTCCACCCTCTCCCCTTCTGGGATTTTTGGTGGAACGAGCTGTGTGACCATCGACCTAAAAGAGGACATGCCATCACGATCAAACATTTATGGCACAAATATTTTTATTCACCTAATTTATTTTAGTCAGTTTAGTCTTACTTGTATTTGGGGCGTTCTTTTACATGGTCAGCAGGAGAGAAGGGCAAAATAATAATAATAATTTGGTTTTGTTGTGATTGAAGCATTAGAAAACATCACAGCAGTTATGTGTTGTTTCAAAAATACATCTTTTCTAATCTAGTCTCACCTTCTTCTCCCTGCTCCTCTTCTTCATCTGTAGAAGGGCACAGAAAAGATAAGACTCAAACTGTAGCTTGAAGTCAGAAATAATGAATAATGTTCTTACCCTCTTGACGGCCTCTGAATAAAATTCATAGAAAAAAATTCATTAGACACACTTTTCCACAGATTCTGGTATTAGAAATGTGCAAATTGAAACAGTATTCAGTTACCCGTGTTCATCTATACAAGACATGGTTTCACTGAAAAGAAGGAAATACACAAACATAACTTACTACAAATTCTTTTTTTTGGTGTTTTTAAGTTTGTTGTTTTATTTGCAAACAAAAATCATATAAAACTGAAAAATGATTTCATTTAAACCAAACTTATAAAGGTTTTAGTAAAAAAAAATACAGTAAATGTTAGTCTGAGAAGTCAGGTAACAATTTAGTCTTTAAAAATCCTTGGAATGTGACTTGTTTTTACTTTATTGCACATCTCATGTAAAAACAGAAGAAAGGTGAGCTTTGTGTATTGTATCAGTTATTGGCTCAGACAGTGATGTACGTTATATTAGGTAGCAAACACTAGAAATATGATACAAAATACCTGAATGGATTTTAAATTCATAGTAATGTCAACAAATCTGTGTACTAGAAGAGACAAAAAAATGAGAAATTAATCTGCTGTTATTATGTTTTGATATATTCACCCAAAATATAATGAGGATTACATTCACATTTACTAGTCTGAGAGCTGTATTCAGTAAAAGATGGTGTTTGATAAACTCTAATTAAAAAGCTCCACTTTCAGAGCAGACAAATGAGTCATGTGAAATTAAAAAAATATAGAAAGGCCATTTGATGGTAATGAACTTGGAATAGCAGGAGGATAACAGAGCATCTTGTTACTGAGGATACGAGAGGGACCAGCTGTCCCAGCCTCCATGTTTAATTTGATTAACAAAGAATTTTGGACGGACGGAGACATTAAGCAGGTCATTGTTATTAACACCAGAATCTATTATTAATTAGTCTATCTGCTGTCTGCCTTGACTGCCAGGATAACTAGTTGTGTGGTTCACCTGTCAACAGTAAGCTTCCCTAAACATCTAAAGAGCTAAGTTCAGTGTTGGAAAAAAACAATCTGTGATTTCATTGTGATCTACCGGCCATTGTTGAGCTTTGAGTGTATTTACCCAACAGATCAAGCACTGAGGCCACCAGAGTCTCTCAGATCCTTTCAGAGTTAGTTGTTAGCCAAGGTCTTCAGTGCATGTGGGTCTGAATAAACAGTGTCATGGAGCAAAGACAGATGAAGGATTAAAAAAGGAATTTATCACATTGCATCACTGTTGGCTAAACTGGCTGAAAGAGTCACACTCAGCAGGACAGATGGACGACCAGTCCAGGAATACAACAGACAGTTTGATGATCATCATGTTCAAAACTGGGATATACACATTTATCAGCTTTCACTGGCCCATTGCTGCGTCTGGTCTTTATTGTCCACCATTTTAATAGAATTTAACAAAAGCAAAGTATTGAAAGGATCAATGAAATTTGGACATTTTAGTTAAAATTTAAATTTTACACTAAGGGTTAGTGTGTTATGTAGCAGCATTATAAAGCATCTTTAATAGGACTGAATACTTGTTTTATTTATTTGAAGGTCAAAAGGAATATTAACATGACCACATCCACCAACTGCAGGCAGAAACTAAAAGAACAAGACTCCCTTCACATACATCACCGTGTTCAGGTGATCCATATATTTGTCAGGTTTTTACTAGAATAAAACTAGTTTTTTGGTCAAACTGTAAGCACAGATTTAAAGTGTTGCTCTCCATAAACAGTAAAATGGGATTAAACACTTTTGTAAAATGCTGATTGCAATTACTCTTTGAAGGTATACAAAAACGACAAATACCTGCTGCTAAAAAGTAACATACTTGAATATTTCAGCAATAAGAGAACCAGCTTTGTATCAGAAAACAGGTAAAAGTAAATAAAAATGGAAGCACATACCTGCTCAGTGGAAGATGTTCACAAATGATGACAAGGAATAACAAGCAGTGGGGCAGCACAGCTTTATATACGAGGTCCTTTGGGATGTCACAGGAGTCCGAGAATGTGTGCACGTTCGTGTGCACATCCATTATTGATGCTATTAAACATAAATCTGCTTGGATATAACCCCCTCCCTCCCATAAGTATCTGTGTCCCTTTCTGAGGCAAAAAGCAAATTTAATTAATGCTGTTTAGCTCAAAGTTAAGGGAAACGTCAAAGAAATGTTTGTTCTAACAAAGTTAGAGCCACAGCTGTGTGAGCACATGCCTCGATTTAGAAAAGGAGGACGGGGATTGGAAGTGGATCACTGGAAGCTTTTGGGGGCTTCGTATAAACTTTGAGGGGAAGGATAACGAGGAGAAGGGTTTCTAACTGACCTCACGGCTGAATTAAGAGACAAAGGCAGGCGGCCGGAGCTCAGACAAATGACATCTGAGGGTGAGAGCGGCGGCAACTGCTCTCCAAAAAATGCTGAGGTGGGTGGCAAACGTAAATGAAACAACCTCGGAGATACGCTGTGTAATAAAGTGTTATTTTAAATGTTGGGATCACACAGGCTGATCAGTATGAAACGGTTTGTTTTAATGAGTCCTTATCTGCTGGACATTATTTCAACCACCATTCTCTTCTTTGATGGCTTAAAATGAGAAATTATCTAAAAAACATTTGTTAAATTAACAATTTTATCAAACGGTTTTACTGCTAGTGTCAGGTAAGTGCTTTGGGTTCGTGTGATTCCTGAAGGTTTAAACAGGGTTCAATGTTCCTGCATGAAGATCTACACTCATCTCACCTCTGCAGCAACAATGACATCAAGATCCTGTTGCAAATGTTGATGGTGTGGCTCACCCCTTGAATTATCTGTCCCTTTGAGACTGGACAGGAACAAGACTAGACAAGACATTTTCAAAAACAAAAAAATTCATTGAAACGTTTTATATTATTATTAAGAATGTCTTTAAATCCCTTTTTAATTTTGCATCAAAAAGCATTACAATAGCAATTCATAATATAATCAGACAATGTGGTTTTTTCTGAAGTGGGTATCAGCAAATAAAGGCAACAATCCGAGGAAAATAAACAGGAATCTGTGTCACTGGCAACAAATTTATCCACATCTGACCAGCATCATTGATGACTGAGTAACTGTAGAGTATTCATAAATAAGGTTTGCATTGTTACGGCACAAATTTAAAACAAGTGTAAAAACAAAGTTTAAAAAACGTGGCAGTGATGTAACCAAAGCTTACCACAGCACAGGTAGCTAAAATATACCTCTAAAAATAAACCAAAAGTTCTTCTCTGTATGAGTTGACTGAATACAAATGATGTCAAAAAGAATAAATTCAAAATTGCAGCACAGTTTTAAAACACCTCGGCACAGCATTTGACTCATATGTACAAAAGTCACAGACTTATGAGCTTTTAAAATACTTTGACTTCTACAGTAACTTTGTAGATAAGTGGTAAGAAATGAAATTACCTCGACAGTCCAGCATGTTTTTCCTTCAGTCTAACACCTTACGCTGACCAACTGCATTATTAAACAACAGAAATTTAGTGGCACAAAGTGAGGCATACTCCAAAGCTTCACAACAAACTGCTCTTGAATTTGAACTGAATTATTCCCTGCAGTGGAGTGATTTTAGGACTTTCTATCCGAATGATTGGTGCAACATATACTAGCTTTTATTATACCAAACATTACATACGAATTTTATTCAATGATCTGGATTATACACCTTTATGTTTGACTTTTAAAACTAAACCGATATTTTTTATCCTTGTGTGAATCATTTTCTCTCCATATTCTAAAATAATATAGACACATCACCTAAAACTCAACCTTAACTGTTATCCATTGTTCTAAGGAGCCATCTCTTACATGTCATCAACAATTCTCACAAGTCATAAAAACAAAAAAATGCCTTTTCTCTCATGACATAACATACTGAATATGCACACTTTTTCCTGCATCCTTTCTTCTGATCAAGTATCTATTTGTCTTTCTTGACCTCAGCTCGACTCTCCTCCTTTTTGTTGGGCTCCTTTGGGCTCAGGCTCAGCAGCTTCAGCAGATCGTGCAGGGCTTTCCTGATCTGATCCCCAAATCGATGGGCATCCTTAGAAGGAGACAACACAGAGCCATGTCAAATCTGTTTTCAATCTGATTCTACACAGTACTTTGCAAAAGTACATATTCCTCCAGGTATTTTTTGCAATATGTTGCAGTACAACTTGGAATTTAATTTATTTTAAAAATTGGATTAAAAGCAATAATTTTACATGGTGCGTATGTATTCAGATGATTTGTTTTGAAGCTGAAGTCAGAATTTGCTAATTCTCCCAAAGATCAGTAATGATCAAATTATAGCACACCAGGAACTGATTGAGTTAGAATTGCATTAATTCTAAGATTACCTTGACTCACAAAATTGAATGTAATATTTTTTTTTTCCTTTGACAGCTCAGAAAAAACTTTGATTAAACTCACAGTGCTAGTACAGGAGTGTTTACAGGAGATGTGGAAGTTCATGATGTTCTCTGATAAAAACATGTACGACAACCCGTATCCATCATCAGCCACCTGAGAAAAGACCCAGATGTTAGCAACTTTCGATCTGATTACAGAATTTTAAACTTGAAGAAAACTTTATGCTTCATGACACCAGAAAAGCACAAACTGTTTTGTTTAAACTACACATTTAAACTATTTACACACATTCAGATATAAGGTTTCAGTTCTGATTTTTGTGATTAAAATTACTGACTGGTCCAAAGCCGCCTCCACAGGTGACGTACTCTGAGTAGTTAATCATGTCAAACAGCTCCACCTGCTGGACAGGAGTCTGACTTGTGGACAGCCTCCATGGCTCAGACAGCACCTGAAACAGTACACACCATCATCTTTGTGAGGTCTTTTAGTTCTGCCTCTGATTTTAAAAAATGCACAAAATTTAATACAAGTAAAAGATAAAATAATAATAAAAACCTCTTTCAAGAAGGGAGACTCCACTCCAAGATATTTGGAAACCACGTAGAGGCAAAATAGGTGCCTATCAATACCGCCTCCTGTCATGGCCATCCGATATAGATGCTGGTGTTTCTCTGATGCTGAACGGAACAAACGTCGGCACACCTCTTCTGGCTAGGATGACATGAGTGTAGTTTGCGTACACAAACTTATAGAGGCAACAGCTGGAATGAATAATCTTGAAGAATCTTTAAGATGGACTTAACAGAACAACCAAAAGTGTTTGGTTTCCGTGTTCTCACCTCTCCATTCTCTACCGCTCGGACAAAGGCACTGCTCTCATTGGTGCAGGACCGAACAGTCTCGGTCCTGCCTTCCCTGAATAAACGAGTCATGGAGGCTTCGTATGTCAAACAGAATGTCCCCCGATCCTGGGATGTGCAAAAAAAGAAGACAAAAAATACTTAAATGCATATGTTTGCAACTATTTTATTTCAGGAATAGATGTTTTTCCCCAATGGTATGCATCACGTTTTTTCTAAACAAATTAGATATAGACTTATTTATAATTAAGCTGCAGGTAAGCTCTTATAAACAGGTATACCAACTTAAGAAGGCTCACCCTGTAGTAGGCCAGCTGAAGAGCCATCTGAATGAAAGCATCGGGACTGACTCGACACTTTTTGATCTTTCCTTTGCCAAAGTCTCGAAAGGAGAAAACATGGAAGTCCACATCATCTGCCAGAGCCTGGGCCACCGCCAGAGACTCCGAGATCTGCTCCTCACACTGAGGAAGAACCGTCCAAACCGTTAACAACAGGACAGACATGTACAAGCATTACGCAGCAGTTTTCGAGACAAATACACACCAGCTTGAGGATAGCAATGAGTAATGACTTTCACATTTTCAAACAGTAACATTTGAAGATGCTTTTCGAGATAAAAGGTGTTTTTGCAATGCTACACCTGCCAGCAAAACTCTGAAGTACGGTAATGTCACATCTGCTTCTGCCATACTTACTTTATTTGGAAAAGGTTACAAAAAGTAAACTATGGTCAGAAATGAATAACACCTTTAATAAAGTTATGAGCATATCTCCATAACTATTATATACATCTACAGCATGTTTTCTGTTTTATATTTCAAAAAACTAAATAATAATGATTTAAGAACAAATTGAAAGTACGGTACTAGGTTTGCACTTAAAGCTTGCATTGTTTTAACTGAAGAACTAAAACAAAACTAATGTGTATAATTTAATGTTTAAACAGTTAACCAACTTCTGGTACAATTTCCCAATTGAGCTTCTGTGGATGAGGAAGTGATGAATCCACTTCTCCTTTGCAGTGACCCTCTTCAGTGTAACCGAGCTGGAAACTGTCAGTAGCCAGCATGTACTGGAAACACACAGACATTACAGTAAATGATCTCTACCCAGCACAAAACATCCCTGTGCAACCTTTTAATCTTTCTCATGCTTCTTACCTCCCATACGTGTGCCACCACAGGTGCATCGGCCCAAGAGTGCTCTGCATTTATGCCGCTCTTTCCATTCTTGAAGAAAACAACTGAGAAGGACTTGTCAAACCACCTGGATCAGAGCCAAGATAATCACTGAACACTGTGGAAATTTCCAGTTATCTGAGTGCTCAACAAAAACAATCCACACTCTTCACATTCACAAAAATCATAAGTTTAGTGTGGAAGTACCTGTCATAACATTTGCCGTGCAACAAAGACTTGGCGTAGCGATCTAAACTAGCAACTGAATCATTTCCCAACATGCAATGTTCCTCGTCGTCCAGGGTCACAAAAAAGGCTGCTCTCTCAATGCAGTCCAGGGCCCGTTTGTTGACCCCGCTGCTGAAATACTTTGCCCTTGCTCTGGCCCATGGAATTCTGATTGACATTTGAGGAAAAAAATGTGACATTACCATTTATTCACTGCTGTGTTTCAACCATAATATCATATATCACATCAAACTCACCTCTCTCCTGCAGTCAGAGCTCCAAGCTTGGCTTCTCCTTTTGATGGAGGTGTAGAGTCATCAAGGATTCTTTGAATCTGAAATTCAACCTCTCTTGGCGACAGGAGTCTGCCTGCCTGGTAAACCCTGAGACGAAAGTAGCGACCTTTGTGGTAAACGACTATGTAGTCACTGTCCTGCCAATGTTGCACGGTATCTTTGGACATGTAGGAAACAAAACAAAACAAGGAAAACAGCAATAAAATCAATGAAGATAATTAAAATTGAAAGATATTGTCATCTGAATACAGGTGGGGGTACAATCATCCTGGAATATGTAGGTTATTTAAAATGTCTGCTCTATATTTATAGTCTATCTCAGAATTTTATGTGTCGAGCAGTAAGTTATGTTATTTCACATTAGTGCATTTTTTAAAGCTTTTTAAGCATCATTTTAATTTAAAATTGGCTACATTTGGTTCTGGATTTTAGCAAACATGTTTAAAAATCTAAAAAATGAAATGGCAACATTTTAAAATCATTCATTAAAAAATAAACTAGCAGTTTGTAAGAACTTGCAGTCCAAACTGGGTGTAAGAACTTTTTGTCCTCATCACACTTGTCCAGAAAAAACCCAATATAAATTATGAAGAAAATTCCTTAGATTTGGTCAAAAAATTCTTAATCAAACTCCCCAAGGCCAAATCAGAAACAGCTACCTGAATGAAAAGAGTGCAGGTTATGTGGGAGCAAACAAACAAAACAAACAAACAAACAATAAACATTTTGCTGTAAGTACAGAGCAATGATTTGTAAAACTACAAAGATGTTAAATTAAAGCTGCAATTCTCTACACCATTAATTTCTATAAATTCAGAAGAACTGCTCAAACAGTCTTGATAACCAACCACACACTTTTCAAAATGTTACACAGAAATAAGTGATTTATGCTTCTTTTCACTGTGATTTTTTTTCTCATAAAATGACTCACAGGGTTAGGTTTATCAACATGATGGACAGGGAAGAGTAACTCCGGAAGGAACTGACGTTAAGTACACTTTTAATCAGATTGCCTTGGCATTTAGAAGTGGGACACTTATGTAAGAATAAAAAAATACTACCTGTTAGTGCTCCTGGAATTCGACAAGTGTCAAACATCCGTTCAAACTGATAGGAACAGCAAGGAACTGCAGACCTTATTAACCACTGAGTATGATGGAAGGAGATGGGGCAGTACAAAAACAAAGTGAAGGAAAGGAAGTGAAGAAATAAAAGAATGTTGAAATGAAGTAGTAGTTTTGGTATAAGTGGAAAAGGGACCAAGAAAGAGGAGATAAGACGAGACAAGAAAATGTAGAACACAGGCATTAGTTAAAAGCAGAACATTTTCAGAACCTGGGACAGACCTGAGACGAGACCAGTAGCCATGAGGAGACATGAGGAGACAGATGAGACAGAGTGAGCTGTACAGCAGACACACACACTCAGTGAATCACAGATGTCTTGCTCCAAGCACACACACAATCCTTCATTCTATATTCTGCTACACACTTTAACTCTGGAGGGTCGGGACACCTTCGCTGAAACTCATCATTATTAAATGAGCCAGAAAACAGAACAGGCTTCTTTTTTTCCCTTTTCTTTGGGATCGTGAACCATACACCAGGACTTTGTATTTCTACATGTGTACAAATCAGTCTTTTTACCAGTTTCCTCTCCAGGAATGCGTGTGGTGTTGAAAATCCTCTCACACTGAGCTGCACACAGAGGAATGACAGTGCCTGGGATGCGACTCTGGGAAATGGAGAGGAGAAGACGAAAGCAATGGTGCAGAGAGAAGAGAAGTGGAGGACAGCACAGGAAATGTAGATTCAAGCAAAATGAGGGGTTTTTTAGGAATCAGAATGAAAGAGAAAGGAAACATTTAAGCAAAAGAGAGTACAAAAAAATGAGACATGAGCATGGTATGAGAATTCAAGGGGAAAAACAATTCTTGGCATAAAAGTAAAAAATTTAAACAAATGCAAACCCAAGAACTATCTGAAATAAACACTGAAAACAAGATCAAGGTTGAAGAAGTAGAAGCTACAACATTAGAACACATTCACACACAAATAACCTCAAACATAGACCACAATCAACCATTTATAATTTAAAAAATATTCCAACAAGAGACAAGACATCTGTTGTCACAGCTACGTGAAATGAATAGCAAACAGCATCTATATGGAGCAGCTGATGTAACCTGTGAACTTACAGGTTTAATCTCCTCTTTGTTAAGTTTCCGGCGGTAGAGGAATAAAGCGTGGATGCAGTTGCCTGCTCTGGCTGCCTGGATGGGTGTTGGAGTCACATATAAGAAGTCCTGGAAAAAAAGCAAACAGAACAAAGTGATTAGGAGGATTCCCATAAGCAATCAGTTTACCTAAAGCACATCAAGTAAGTCCAACAAGATGCTAAATGAAAAGCTAAAAAAGATTTATTTTGGGAAATGTGTTCTTTTACTTCCCAATAGATGCAGTTACTATTAAAGTAGAGATCCAACAGTCAATAAATAATCTTAATCTATTTCATACCATTCCATAATAGTTACTGTTGACCATGATGGGGCTTCGTCCACGTAAGTAGACATAGTCCTCCCACCAGTCACTAACCTGAAACACACAACACTTGTGAGAAAGCAGCCAACTGTGAGTCATGCTGATCTAACACGCAGACAGGATAAATTATTAAAGTTACAAAACCATACATTGTTAATAGGATTTCTTATTTTCTTGTCATTTAAGTTTCCTCACTAAGCCAGAGCACTGTTTTCAGTTACTCACGTAGTTCGCAGCCCAAAGAGCTTTGAGTTTGAGGTACCACTGCAGACGGTTACCAAGGCTGCCCTCAAACTCTGTGGCCAGCTTTGTCATTCGCTCATACTCTGCATCATTCATTAGCGGGCGCACGGATTCCAAGTACTGCACAAAACACAAAATGAAACAAAGCAAAACATAGGTGATTTTACTAAAATTGTAAACAAAAAATAACATCCCAAACAAATCTGGTACAAACAAAAAAATGTCAGTTACCTTACATAAAAATTTTTAAATCAACAAAATGGGTAAAGATCTGTCAGTTATTTGTTTAGTAATAAGTGTGACATCATTTCCTGTGCATCATGTAACATCTCACCCTCTTGACTGTGTCCTTTATGGTGGGCACAGGGAGGTTTGGCAGCGAACCCTGATAGCTGTAGAGCAGAGGCTTCCTCCCAGAAAAGATCCGCACCAGCGCCTAGCATCGACACAAATGCAGACGGTCATAAAATGTGGCAAAAAAAAGACATCTATGAGAGTTACAACTTAGGATTTTATGAGTTTGGTTTAGTAACAGGTAACACTACATGGTGCAAAGTGACTGAACTGGAAGACAGTTAAAGGTATGTTTACTTAAAAGATGAGATTAAAGCGCTCACCACCCAGATCTTGGTGGTGGTGGACATCTTGCCGTGCTGCTCAAACATCCAGCGGTGGTAGGAGAGGAGCTGCTTGAGACACAGGCGCATTGTGAAGATGAGCATAAGCCACAGCATTGTGCTGAAGAGGACAGCTGACACCACAGCTTGGCACTGCATACTCATCTGGCTGGAAAGAAAAAGATAAACAGTTTCACAACAATATCACAATACATTTAAGTTTTCCATACGGAAAAAAATATATTTAAAATACAAATATCACAAATGTTTACTGAGCAATAATTTGTCAAGCGAGCTTATCGTTGTGCAGAAAATAAACTGGACATTGGGAACATTTGATTAACTTTGTTCACTTTTGTTTTTAACAGCCTATAAGAGTAAATTATTGGGACACATTTGACTTGACTGCTGTGTTTATGTGTTCACAGAATATTTATAGGTAAATCTCAGAAGACAGGTTAATGTTTGTTCCAAAACAGTGATGCAATAAAAAAAACATAACTGTCCCGGCTATGTTCTGGTGTCATTCTGTGGTTTACCACTGCTGCCGTTAGACAAACACTTACACTATGTTGCGTTTTACTTTAACAAAGAACTCTACTCAACCTGCCTACTGTATTACTGGCTCTGATCCTGACATTTTTGTACAATCCAAACCACAAGCTTCCCAACCAGTGCCTGTCAATCAGAAACAGGACTTGAAAAGTCATTTAAAATACAAAATTGGATTAGAATTTTAAAAAAAATTAGGTTGACATTTAATAAAAGGTTTTAACACCTTTATTATGAAGAATAACTACAACAAATCTGAGTTTAAAACTTGTCATTAAGTTAAGAAAAAATAGATGTTAGCCAGAATAACAGTAAATGAATGCTCAGTTTATATTCTTATTTTTGTATTTATCATATCTAATTAACATAATAAAACAAATTTAAACTACTCTACATGTCACAAAAAAGGGCAATCTATAGTAGTATAATAGGTACATAGTACATAGTATCCAAGGTATTCAGGTAATTAAAGGAAGGGAACACGAATGTGTCTGTAGAGGTTTAAGCCAAATAAAAAGAGTTATCTGTACCTGTTGATCCTGAGTTCTTACCTGACAGGAAGGTGCTCTTGTATCTTAGCTATGAGGCCCATGGAGGGATCAGAGCGAGTGTACATCGTGGCCAGGATTGCTATGACCACAAAAAGCCAGGAGGAAGGACTGGCAGGATATACGCCTGAGATCACACTGTTCTGTTAATGTGGGGGAAACAAATTATGCATTTAAATGTCATTCTATTTTCGATTACTACATTAGCATACTTGTTCATAAATTATTTATAAGCAGATATATAATAAATGTAAGATTCAATGTATATCCCCAAATTCAAATACACAATGAATAACAAGTAATTTGATTATTTAGGGCTGCAGCTTGCACATATTCAACATGCATAAACAATTTAAAATACTGTATACTCTTATAATGAATCCAAATACCAATAAAGTACTGTTAAATTCTCCTAGCATAATTGAGGTAAAAAAACAGTAATAGTATAAATAGTAAATAGTATAGTACAGTAGTATAAACAGTAAGCGTGATAAGTTCCTGATTTTTGACTTACTAATATGTATAATGAAAATTTCACACATTAGGTTTAAAAGAGCATTACAATAAATCCTTGTTTTAAGCACTGGCTACCTTTACACCGCATGAGTTTGTAGCTTATACATCAGAAAACATGCAAACTGAAAACAGTGTGCAGAAAATAAGAACTATCAGTGATTCCTTCAGATCAATAAAAAAAATAACATTCCACTTATTTTCATAGAATAGCTGCTATAAACACACAACATCAGACAGTAATATCAAATAGAGTGGATTGAATTAAAAATGAAAAGCTCATACTACTATTCTCATCAGATAATATTTAGAGAAGTTTTGTCACGTAGACAAAACAAGACTAAAAAAAAAAACAAAGCAGATACCTTGATTCTGATGATACGCTTCTTCCAGGAGCGAACACCAGAGAGGTAGATCTCAGAAAGAGCCTGGTGAGAAAGCCGCAAATCGATGCCCTCTGGAGTGACAGTGAACTGGAAGGCCACTGCCTGGTGGGCTTCTGCCATGATTACTGTGCACCTAGAGAGAACCTGGTGGACAAGTAGAAAATGAGAAAGGAAATTCTTTAGGTGACAGTTCTGGTGTCATGCATTAAAGCCACACTTAGACACAAACTAGAACTACTGCCCTCAAATGAAAACCATGCACAAATATTTCACATTCCTGCAGAAAACAAACCTAACCTAACAAAAAAGTTATGAAGCAAAAACAGTAACTTTTTAAAGAAATTTGTTTCCACACCTATGATTAACTTTACCAAGGCCTTGACTGTGACATTTTGATATCAGTAGGCAGATTACAAACAAGGACACATGGACGTAATGAACTTTAACGACTCCTTTCTTTATCGTGTTTTGTCCCACACAAGCTGTATAAAATCATTAAAACTATGTAAACAGTCTGGAGCAATATCCTTCATGCTTTGTGAAGGATAATCCCATTTCTCACGTGTAACTTCACTGCAGTAGCTGAAGGTAATCGGGGCCCTGATTCTAGCTGCATATTCTGTGCAGCAACAAACAGATGACACAACAAACTCAACATGAACCAGATTCATCAAACACAGAAGTGCCTTTAAGGAAAACTCAACTGAGACACTATAGTTAATAGAGGAAAACACTGACTAATCCCTGATGTGATGAGGTATTTAATGTGTAAGGCAATTCCCACTTCTCGTCACAAAAGAAAAATTGATTTTTCATTTCTCTACAAATAGGTTATGGATACTAGCCTGTGGTTTAGTGTCAGTCACCCTGACACTGAACTGCATCCATGTGGAAGATGAATGCTAAAAAAAGCCAAGCATACATATGCGTCTCCTCATTGCCTCAGGTTCCACCAAAACTTGTTATGTTAAGTCTGGCAGATCTAGCCATACTTGCACAGCAGACTTCAGCTGGTTTACTTCATCTTCTTGGCAGTGTTGACCATAATAGATACAGGAAAAACAGGCTACAATAACCGGACTATGTAGTTGGACAGAACAAGACAGGAAGTTAAAGTAGTCAAACCTAAAATAAGTAAACAAATGTCTTTAGAGAAGGAGCTGCAGAAGATTTCTAAACTTTTAGACAATCATTCCAGAACATTCATTCAACTGGAAGATACAGAACATTCTGTTTTTACAACCAAAAAAACAGAATTTTGATACCCACTTCCCAACAGTTGAACAAATAATTTACCATCACTCAATTTCAGACAGGAAGTGAGGGAGGGGCTTGAGTAAACTGGGACAAACACCTCCAGGCTATTTAGATCAGTGTGCATGCAAAACACAAAATAATGACTGAGCTGCTTAATGTGTCCAACCTGACACGCATTTCTGGTCAGACAATAGTTCAAAATGTTTGCATGCAAGTTATTTTGCTTTAAGTAAATGACAGCAAACCTAAAAAAAATACAGAATGAAATCAATCTCGAGGTTTCAATTATTTTAGCAAATCTGACACCTTGCGGATTCCAAATTTTTTGTCTACTTTGAGAACAGAGACAATAAAACTTAAATATTACAACAAATGTTTAAATGATGAAAAAGTGGCTTTGTGGTCACACAAAAGACCAACTGAGAAAAGTATAGGCGTTTAGCTGACCAGGCCTCCAGAAAAACAAATGAAATTAAAAAGAATTTTAGAAGAATGTGTACAGATATTCAAATACTTTGTAAAAAATTGCACAGCCACAGATAAATTGTGCACAAGTAGTTACACTGACTGCCTATTCTGAACTTCTGTATAACCATTTCCAGCCCAGCAGGAAATGAGGAGCAGGTGGAAAAATACAACTTTAAATACTGCTCATTAATTTAAAAAAAACTCATGTACGCCTTCATATTTGTATTAAATAACATCCTTTTTGTTGACTTTGGAAGTAAAATTACTCCACATGGATTAATTTGGGATTTAGTTTGAAAAGAACTATGAAAATCTTTCACTAACATCACCTTAGGTTGGACAGTAACACCTGGTTTATGTTTAAGACTCACTGGAATTATTACTGAATTGGAAAGAAAATACTTTGGAAATGCATCTGCGTCGTCGGTCAGTGAAAGAATGCAAGGTGATACAAAAGAGCTCTTGTAGATCGTGATCTGCACTCATATTCATCAGATAACCTGTAAACAACTACATTTTTATCTGAGCTATTGTAAACTTGTGCACTACCGGTGTGTCGCAAATGGGAAGCTGGAATAAACAGAAATGTGCCTTGTTCAATTTTCAGCAGCTGTTTAGTTATAATAGCGAATGTGTAAACTGTATCACCTTAGGCGTGTCTTGTTTTCCTGGCTTTGTATGACAGTTCAACATGTAAAACATGTGTTTCTTGAGATAACGCATGCAGTATTTAAAAGACAGAATAAAAATCTTCGTTTTTTTCAATTGAGACGTCCAACTCATATCTGAATAAACAATAGCGTCAGCCAACCTTATAAAATCATTGTAAGTCGGTTTAAAGATTAAAGCAAGCCAACGTTTGAAATAACACAAAACATAAAAAAATGATGCTAGCTGATGCTAGTGCTGACTAGCCGAGCGCCCAGCCCATTATGTAAACGGCTGCTGATAAAGCTTGCTAACGCTCCGGCAAAGATGCGATTGTTTGTTTCTTCACTGCGAGGCATCCACACCTACCTTTTGTTTTTTAAGATATAAAAATCTCAAAGTTTTAGAGGAGCAGGTATCGATTGTTAACTTCTGACGTCGCTGGGGCGCCTGCAGCCGGCTGTTACCTACCTCCTTCTTGCTCGCGCGACTCTTCCACAACAGATATTCACTGATGAGTTGACGACGCCTTCACGGACTGTCGGAAATCCCTCCAACAGGCGGAGACGGTGACGTCCGTTAGGAGACTGCTTGCAGACGCTGGTTGGATACGAATGAAGAAAATCAGCGTTTTTATTGCTACTGTTTGGTTATAATATCTATTACTAACAAATTACTGATTTATATGTCACAACATTACTGAAAAAGACAGGGGTCCTGAGTATTACTA
>JAVKLF010000047.1:7447925-7461510 GCA_034783495.1 Millerichthys robustus
TATATATTTAAAAAGACAGTCCAGTTTTGTGTATTTTTGCTTTTCTCTTCAAACGTATTGGCATCGTCCTAAATAAGTAGGGGATATATTGTTAACAATTAATTTTGCAGTTAAATAGTTTTGTTTGTGTCACCTGTTATTCATTTTACTTTGCTGAATTAAAAACGCTTTTTCTTTTATGTTCAATTTTCTGTGCGTCCAAACTAAATTTCAATGGGGTGATATTACTATTTACCATACACACATCAAAAATGTCTGCAGATAGTGAAATGATCTGCAGTAAAACACTTCAAATGTGTTTCTAGTCCAGAAATTAAAAAACACGCATATGAATTTAGGGTTTATTATTGTCACCATAACAATAATGTGAATCTCTCTTTATTTTGACCATCACTTCAATCATATTTGTTCTTTTATCACAGGCAATAGTTATAGTAGTGCACTTTTTATATTTAAAGTATGATACAGACATTTCATTTTTTAACACCTTATTCTACTGACCCTTATGGATGGAGAATAGTTTACAATCTTAGCCAGAGTTGGGTCAATGAAGGTGGTGTGACAGATGAGTGTGTACGGACAGTGAGGCAAACAACTTTGTACATATCTTCCTGTGAGGATGAGTACACAACAGAGGTGAAGAGGCAGACACGTGGTTTAAAATGGCAAAGCACGAAAGCAAAAAGATGTAGCGAGTGCCCATGAAAGAAACGAAGTGCTTGTTAGAGTTTGGCTTTGATATTTCATTTGATATTACTGAAATGAAGGGAACTGGCTCAAAATATATCCGCTGCAAAGCTCACATGCAGATTCCAGTAACCAGAGATAACTATAAGATACAGACGAAAGTCAGGACGACCGAACGTGAAAGCAACTCGTCAAACTGCCATCAAAGTGGAAAACAACTGGTTAATTTTCTTTTTAAAATGCAAAATTACTCACAAGAACTGTAGGATTTGTAACATTCTAAGCATAATATCTTTTTTGTAAAGACATGGTCTAAAATAGCTTTAAATACAATAAATTAATAAATTAATTAAATAACACAGTGAAAAAAAATACAGAAATAAATAAATCAAAAGACCTGTAGCACTGTGCATCTTTCTGAGAACATCCTGCGCTCTTGTTGCATATTGCGCCGTATGGAAGACTGGTGAAGAACACTGAACGGTCTGACAGAGGACTGGATTAATGTCCGTCAACGTCCAAGTTGCTACGTCAGCATTTGCACAATGGTGCAACACTCAGCAATGCGGTGATGGACGACTTGGCTCATTGGGTGAACTCTGACATGATTTAGCCTCATAAGTTCGACATCATGAAAATGTCCCGTGATGAGATTCCTTTTTTTATTATTATTATTTCTTACAAGTCAGTATGTGAACACTATGGAAACATGAGACGAGCTCAGCAAAGAAAGATGGTTTCTGTTTGATCCAATAGTCAAGAATGCTCTTCTCACTTAATCGGGACACAAACAGCTCTGATGAGGTTCGTGGAAATATTCACGCATAGTGTTTTGTTTTTATTCTTTTATACAGTAATCTTCATATTTCTGTTCAAATCAAAACACTTCTTCAGAGCAATGAGAGTCCAACACAAAAACTCCAGCTGTATCATTTCATATTGTCTCTGAGTAAAAGTAAAATATAAAAGAACCAAATCAACTCGAGATGAACGTCTGCCAACAAGCTCCAATGACTTGGGGTTGTTTTAGTTGGTGTCTTTTCTGATATAGCTGTGCTACTGACATCTTCAGAAACAAACTGATTTACACACACAAAAAAACTAAATAAAAAAATACTTTTTCACATTCACTTCTTTAGCTTAGTTGTTGGCATTTTTCACCTCCGAAAAAGCCGCTGCTGGAATTTTAGGATGCAGTCTCTTTTGTTCAACTTCTGCAATTAACTCAGATGGTAGCAGGTTGCTAACTGTTAGCATTCTTCTGTTGAAATGCAGTCATCCTTCTTTCATTATGGACTAGTATCTGTATGCTGCTTAGGACTGATAAGAGTGCCATAAATAATTTAAAGAGTAATCCTAAAGACCATCACAAGACTGCTACTTGTTTTTGGTGTCAGGAACTGTAATATGATGAAATGACAGACTAGCCTGTCTTGTCTTGTCAACATCCTTAAGCAGGCTAGTCTGCTAACCGGCATGCACATCAGCACTTAAAAATTCCTACTTTGATCTGTGAAGCTGTGTTGTTGATAGATGGTTACCAAACTGCTCATTCACATGTATATTTTTCTTGATTAAAGGGTGGTTCATTATTGTGTCTTTCTCATTTAAGGGTAGGAATTCAAGCGATCCTAAAGATTGAGATGATTTCAAGTTGGCAAAAAAAAAGAAAAGAAAAAAAAAACAAGCAAGATGGAGAGAAAAGGGCTCAATCTTTGCTATGGTCAAGCACTTTCAAAAATTAGTCAAGGAAGATTAGGAGTATCTTATGTCTTGCAGGAATACTTAAAGATGAAGTTACGCTGTCTCTTTTCTGGTGTTGCTCAAGCATCCTGCAGCGTGTTCTCATTTTCTATCCTAGGGTTGAGACTGGGTTCCATTGGAGGATAGGAGGCGGGTTCTCTCCTTTGCCGAGCCTCTTCGTTGTAGGACTCCTCCGCTGCCTCCTATGCCTCCGCCATCTGTTCGGTCGCCCCACTCGCACCTGTCGCCCCCACCCTCAGAGCGCCTCGAGTTTTGGCGGGTGGGGGTCCCGTGGGGTCGGCTGTTCTTCTCATCTGGGAAGGGATCAAAAGAGGAGAACAGGAAAGTCACTCTTAATGCCTACGTGGACCCACTTCACAGGTAAGAACCACAAAGAGGATCTCAAATGGTGGCAGCCTGCAGCGCCTAAGATTTTTTGACTGAGCTTTTCTTTCTGCTTTTTAAAAATTAAAGTTGTTGACAAGCAGAAAGAACTATTGGTCTGTGAATAAACAGACAAGAATGTGTAAGTAGTCTCACCACACAGGACTTGCACCAGTGGCTGATCATGGGAGCTGAGAAGCTGAGCTTGGATCGTTTCCACAACTCTTCTGAACCTGCGACTTGGGCCTGAGGATACACCGAGGCACACACATGTAAAACATGGTTGATATTGTTACAAAATCGAATTAATGGCCATTTTAGCATCTTAATTTCAGCTTTTCATTTTTAGTTTTGCATCCAGCTGACCCAACTGACAAAAGAGCTGTCAACTGAAACAACAGAAAGCTCTAGAAAATGCCTTCATAAAAGTAATTCAACACCAGGTGTTTTTTTTTGTGCCCTGTGTTAAACAAAACAACAGGTTATTTATTCACTGCAGACAAAGCGAGAGAGGTCGTGCTATTACCTGACAGTAATGGCAAATATAGGAGAGATCCCAGTCAGTAGTTTCTTGGTAAGAGACTATAAACTCCTAACTGCTCTAGATATGCTTGTAGGCGAATAAATGAGAATAGATGACGACTCCTTTTCCAATTCAAAGTGTGCTGAACTTGCCTGATATGAGGGTGAACGTCACGCTGTAAATTCCTGTCTCCCTCCTGCCCTCCCTCTCCGTCCTCTCCTTGTCCCGTTCCCTCTCGCCCTCGGAGAAGGCGATGTCCACCTGGAACTTGACGGGCTTCTGGAAGACGGAGGGACCGCCGGAGGACTTGTACTCGGCCCGAAAGCTGGTCTGCGAGAGGACGCTGTGGCTGAGAGATGGGATCTGTGTGGAGGGGAGACAGAGAAGAAGCAGAAAGACCGACAGACTTACGAGGCGGGAGAGGTACAGGGGGGCCCAACGTGAGCATACAGAGACAAAGGGTGAGGGTGAGGACAGGAGAGAGAAAGAGTGAGCTGTTGGTGAAAGCAAAGTGAGCCATCTATGTGCCACAAGTGAGCAAAATAAAAACAAAAGAAACACACAGAGAAAACCAAAATAATGAAAGTAATGAGGTGCGCAGTATGAGAGTGCATGTGAATTCATCCCCCTCCCCAAGAGCTTCGGCCAAACAGAACTTGACAGCGAGTGGCATGCGAGACAGACCACATCAGATACTTACTGACAAGAAAGCGTGTACGATGTCGGCTTTGACAGAACTCAGAGGTTTGTCTCGGATCACCACAAAGATCTGCTCTTCTTTCTCCAAGCCAATGAAATTTCCAAACCACGACTTCTTAGCCAGCCTTTTGTGGAAAAAAAAAACCCCACAAGAGTGGAAAAAAATGTCAGCAAACGGATTTATAGTCTGAAAATAAAAGGCTCTTGGACTGTGACTTACTCAGGACTGGATTCTGGTGTTAGACTGGACATGTCTTCTGATGTCGGAACTGGAAGAGACAAATTATTATTGAAATAAAAGGTCTGGCATTAAAAAACAAAAAAGCAAATCACCCACTGCCTTTCTCACCAAATCTTTACACTAAGATAATTTTATCATTCACATGTTCAAGGTATTAAAACACATAAAAGACATGGAAAAGACATCCCACACATCACGACAGAAAACGTAAAAAAACAACCTTGTAATTTACGCCGATGAAATCGAGGAGAGCCCAGCAGGTTGTTCTTAAAAGAGTTGAGCCGAGTCCTCCAGTGGGCGGGGCTGCCCGCCGCCATGCCGCTACCCCCTCCCGGGCTTGAGGGCGGGGTCAACGACAGCGATCCCACCCCTCCCCCTCCCTCCGCCCGCGAAGAGGACGAGGACGAGGAAGAGGAAGGCGGGGTGGAGGAGGGGTGGTGGGGGTGGTGGACGGGGGTGCCCAAGGGTGTGGGCAGCGGAGAGCCCTGGGGGGTGACCTGTGGCACAGAGTGGGCAGAGTTTGGGTACAAGCTCTTAGTCACTGACTTGAGGACAGAAGACGAAGGGAAGAAGAAGCGAGGGATGGGTGACAGGAGCGGGGAAAGGGAGGGGGAGGGTGGGTTGTGCAGAGGCAGGGACTTGATGGGCTGCAGATGGTGTCGCTCAGTGGGTCCTTTGGTGGGCAAGGTCTGGGTCTTTGGGTTGGGTGGCGCTTTGAGCTTGTCTTGAGCGCGTGCTGAACGAGGAGTGGTGGTGTTTCCCTGTTTGGACTCCTTTGTGAGGGGGGAAGCAGTGGCGCAGGTGACGTCTGATTGGCTGAAAGTGAAAACGGGGCTCTGATAGGACTGGGGGGGTTGGGTGTTGAGGAGTGTGGGGGTTGAGAGACATGGAAAAGAAGAGAAGGGATGGAAAATGAAGAAAGGATGGAAATGAATATCATGCTTAATGACAAAAAAGTGTTTTTTAAAACAGTGAAAATGCTGCTTATGAAAGTATTTTTAATCTTTAAGTGCTCTTTGCATGTGAGGGTTTGTGGTTGTGACAAAGTTAGAAATGCACAGACAAGTGAAACGCAGCAGTGACAATGAAGAGCGAGTGCAGCAAATTAGGACTTCAATATATACCCTACTTTTTAAACAAATATTAAATGCTTAATATACATATATGCCGGACAGGACAGGTTAAAAAAAAATTTAAATGCTTAATATTCTATAGATTATGTAATTTAATAGTTCTGGTTTCTGACTGATTCTTTATAGAAGTAATACATGTACAGAGAGAAGGAGGAGTGGCATAAAAAATGAAAAATGAATGAGAATTTAATGGTGTCATGATGTTTAAATATGACTGGGAAAATCAATATGCAGATAATACAAAAGGCTGTAAAGAGCTAATAAATTTAAACCATTTCACTTCAAAATTGCAGAAATATGTAGATCACATTGACCCTAATATTAGATAGCAAAATTAGTGAGGTGGTAAACATTTGTTTGTATAATAAAGGTTGTTTATACAACAAAAATTACACTTTTTTAAATAGTCATAATAACAAACGTGTGTAACACCTGATGTCAAAATAAGAAAATTGTTTTGAAAAGTATAGGAAGGGAAAATAAAACTTTCTTAAAACTATTATCTTAACATCCCTAAGGGTTCACAGTGCTGTATCTTACATTATTTTGAATATAACAAGTGTAAATTAAAATATATTGCATTCATCAGGCCTCAGAGGAAAAACAAACCATGCCGGTACTGAAAAATAAGAATCACTGCAAGTTCAGCTTTAGCACTGGGGATTTCTATGCTAATTAGTTAAAAATAAGCGCTAACCAATGTATATATAGATAGCTAGAAACACGATATTTTATGTCACAGGCTTAAATTGTGTTTAAGAATTGTGTGCGAAGGTCAAATGTTCACTGCCTTACCCTGGGGCTGCTGAGAGGGCTGGAGGAGAGACCACTTGATGCTCCGCTGACAGAGCGGGACCTGATAAAAAGACTCAAGTTAAACATTACTAAAAGACAGAATTCTTCCACTCTTGATAATATTTAGTGTTTGTTCTGTATTTGTGAAAGAATAGGACACCAAACCTCTGGCTGTGTGCAGCTGTGTCGAAAGCCCTGCGAGGTGGCGTAGGAGACCCCTGCTCAGTAACACTTAGCACCTCCAGACTTTTCCTCTCAGGACGACAGCGGCCATGACGTGTCAGCATCGGGGAGTCGACACGCTTTCGAGGGGGGTCTGCTGAGGAGCATAAATGATTTTCAGATTTTAGCAGATTAAAGCTGAAGCTGCCTTGTTTGACAGCTTTGTTACATTGTGTGATATGCAAAATCACTTCAAAAAGAAAACATGACAACAGAACCATGGAAGGGTTTCACAAAATAAAACACAATTTTTTAAAATCTAAAATTGTGGTGGTTCATGTTGTCATCACTACTGAAAAGTTGACACAATCACAGCAGTTTTTCCACAGGCTTTTTGCTCTTCTGTACCATCTGTGATTGTAAACTTCTTTTCACTCACAAAATGGCTCCCCTCTCCCAGTTTTGTCTCATAACAAATCTTTTATGAAGATTGTAAATAATTACATATTACTTTTGAGATATTGTTAAATTATGAACAGTTTAAAACTGTTTAAATACTCAGGCCTGATGTGTCCTTTTGAACTAGGAGAAAGGTTAAATAGGTCATCTAAATTAATCAATTTATTTAAAATGAGAATGCACATTGATCAACATTTCACTAACGTAAATGTACCGGAGTTAGAGCAATAGCTAGATCTCCTCTAAATTTCTGAGCATCCATTGTGCCCCCTAATGACTCACCCACATCATTACGCGGAGGCAGGTCCTCGTCTTCATAACTGGGGTAGCGCTCCTTCCTGTCCAGCAGTAGGTAATAGATCATCTTCTCCTGGTTTTCTCTGAAAGAAGAAAGAAATTAATTACATAAACTATATATAATTTGAGAAAAACAGGCAGGAAACCATCAGAAAAGTATGTTTCAGAAAACTGCAAGCTTCAGACCCATGAGTTGGTCTCTAACTCAGAAAGTTGTCAGCTGTGACCTAAAAGTGTGGCTTCACACTTACGTTTACAATTGTCAGTGATTTAGATGCTTTTATACAAAATATTCAAACTGATGTGTTCATATTACTGTATAGTTGGCAGCTGGATCCTCCAAAAGCTGAACAGATTGTGTCAAATCAAAAAGAATGTTAAAAGGATGAGCACATTTACTGCATGGTATGTTCCACATGCGTCTCAGTTTTTCCAGTTCAATCTAACTTGGATTAAACCGACACATTTTGAGATAGAAAACATTCTTACTCTTCACATTGCAAATCCCGTGTGAGCTTGACTCGGTCCCGGAAACATCCAAGCGAGTGCATGCTGTCCAACACATCTGGGTCCAGCTCAGTCAGCGACATGATCCGCCTCACACACACTCGCCTGGGAGGAGGCTGCTCGGGACACGGCTCGTTACGACCACCCCTTTAAACATAACACCCGATGAAACGTAAAAAAAAAGCATGCAGATGTGCAGTCATTTGTATAAAAAAATACGATGCAGCGTCACTTCATGTGGGAGACAAAAAAGGAATGCATACTCACTGATACCAGGAATGTTTCTGAATGGCCTCTAGCTGTAAAGAGGTAACAGGGCAGATGGGACCATTAGTTTCTACAGTCTGTTCACAGCCAGATGGCCACATAGCTGTGATGTGCAAACACTTCACATTAGTTTTTTTTTTTTCTTGCTGTACATTTCATCATCTCTGAATATTAAAATGCCAAAATTATCATTTACAGGTTCCTTTATTGGAATGAAAAAGCTCCATTCCAAATCCAGCAATAAAATATACAAGCAAAAACAAATAGGCGAATCAAAGAGAGCTAAAACATAGTTAAATTATTAACAGCAGCCAGACAAGATGTTTAGATTGATTACTATAAACTGATTGGTGACATACTGAGAGCCTCTTCTCAGGGTTGACCTCAATCATGCCTTTGAGCAGTGATTGGCAGTCCGGGGGGATGAAGTGGGGCATGTGGAATACGCCGCTCTTCACCTTTTCCAAGAGCTGGCGTAAATTGTCATGGTCAAAAGGTAGGGCGCCCTGCAAGAGAGAGTGGAAATAAGAAAAGACAGAAATTAGATTTTAAAAATAGATTTCTCTCTAAAAAGTCCAAAGTTGGTGTGAAAACACCAGTAAAACACTGACCACCAGTAGGGCAAAAAGGATGACCCCACAGCTCCACACATCTGCTCTTCTCCCATCATATTTCTCTCCCTGATGAAGAAAAAATGTTGTTTCTTTTTTTTTTTACAAGTCGAACACAAAATTGATTCAAAATAAACACTCAGAGCTCATTTAAACATATTATACAAGATTAAACTTGACCATATTTCTGTCAAAAGAAATGCTGTAATCCATTCTAATCCTTACACTTAGTCCGATCTGGATAAGCTTTTAAATGCAGAAAGTGATAAAAAATAAATAAAAATAAAAAAGAGATTGACCCTGACCGGAAATGAGCATCATAAAATCAACACAAGTTACAGATGTAATACCTGTTTGAGAGTTTTTACATTTATCTTTATTGATTTGAGAATCATTACTGCCATTGGGTCAGCGCTCAGCTCAAGTAGCTTTTGCTTCTTAATTAATAATTCATTTAAATTGGTTACTCGTTTTTTATTAGAGGAAGACACCGTGTGAGAGAGCTTGACTCTTACCCGAATAACTTCAGGGCAGGCATAATGAGGTGACCTGAAATCAAAGACAAACGTATTGCATGAAACAGAGGTAGCGGCAAGTGAAAAACTAAAGCCCTTAATATAAAAATAATACTTGAGTACACTCTGTAAGTAATATTACATATACACTATAAGGGTTAACTACAGTGAATGAGTGAGTGAATGAATGAATGAATGATCATTCATTCATGCACACGGTGCAGTCTAGGATATAAAGAAATTCATGACACCATCTTGGCAGGTGCTAGCTTCTGCCAGTATGGCAACAGACTATGGCTTTCTGATGGAAAAAACTGAAACTCAGTCAAGGAGTTTAAAGTTTTGCCACCAATCGCTGAAACCTGCATCTAAAAAAACATGTTGTGTTTCATCAATGAGAATTGTGGCACATTAGCTCATAAATCATTGGGAATCAGACCTTTTTGGCTTCAGTCTATTTCCTGAATTGTAGATGCCTATTGATTCTGTCAGAAAATCATTCATAAATCAAAACATATCTCTGCTTTACTTATTTTATAATCTATTTGCAAAACCAGCTAGAAACCGGCTAGACAGAAGCTCAGTTATCTATGTCTAAACACTGAAGTGCTTGCTATAGAAGGTGGAAATAATTCCAGTAAAAGACTGCATTGTAAAGTTAATGTTATTAGTCTAAGTGCAGTTAACTACAGACACTGGTGGCAGAGCTCTGATTAGACCAAGCAGACATGAACTGTACTGGTCTGGATGGAATGATTTCAGCACTTTGTAATTTTATCACTGAGTTGAATATTAGTTAAAGTGCTATAAAGTGACAGCTAGTAAAGGTTCAATTCATTTCTTTGTTTTAGGCCAAATGCATTGACTTTTAATAAAACTACAAAAATACAGTTGATGTTGCGGGTACAGAAAAGCACTGGATCAGCTTTTTCTCTGCTGCTAAAACCTAATCAGGTTCATTACAGCATATTCTTCCCCGTTTTCATTATTTGCATAACCTGTATGATATGTTTACTTATAAAAATAAAACTATTCCTTTTTTAGGACTGATGACAAAGCATATATGATGCACAAGGCTACTGTGTGGCTTTGACATGTAAACAGTGCAAAGTGATACACGTGGCACCTAGCAAGATGGCGGTCATGAATCTTATCTAGAGCTTTTAGTGGGCATTTCAGTATCTTTCTATCAGTGAAAGCATACAAGGATGTGTTGTTTTAGTTTCTATAGATACTAATGAGCCTAATTTCTGTTACTAAATATGTCAAATATGACTTATTTTGGACATAAAAACCTAATTTATGATCTCAAACAATGTCAATACTCACCCACAACTCGTCTCTAATAGACTGTCCCCCACCTGTAAGGAGGCCATGCCAAAATCAGCAATACGAATGTTGTTCTTTTCATCCAGAAGTAAGTTCTCCGGCTTCAGGTCTCTGTGACTGCATACAGAACAGATATCCATTTCATATGGAGTCGGTCTAAAATGCATCTTCAACAATACATTTTGTATTGTTTTAATGAGAAGGCTTCTAAAAGAGTCAGCAGAGTAGAGCAATTTGTGGTCCCACAAGCCTTTTTTAAGAAGCTCTGTGTAAAATCCTACCAGATGGAATGACTGTGGCAGAAATCCAAAGCAGAGATGATCTGCCGGAAGAACTTCCTGGCCTCCTTTGGAGTTAGCCGACCCTTCTTCACCAGATAGTCAAAGAGCTCTCCCCCTGACACATGCTCCAACACCAGGTACCTGCCAGCAAGCAAGGGTAACAAAATGTTGCAATCTCTCATTTTAAAAATGATAGGAAGCAGGCAAATATGCTATCTATTTTATGACTCATAAAAATAACCTCAATCAATTTTGCTGACTAGAGTATTGACGTGAATTTATATTTAAAGGTCAAAAGTTTCTTTCCTTTTATTCTAAAAGCAAAGTAAAACTACATGCCTGCAGTCATTTTCTTGTCACTCTATACATTTCTGAATAATAGCTTAAAATATGTCAAAGTTTGGCAAATTTGTAAAATAATCCACACACCAAAAAAGCTCTCATGTAAACTTTAATAATAAAATAAATAATATATAAATAAATAATGTTTTGAGCATGCTGCCCAGGAACATTTTGTTCCTGCTTTGCTTTACTTGAGATATTTGGGATTTAGCTGTCTTTTAAATTTTACACTTGTCTGAATTAAATTATTAGCATTAAATTGTCTTTAGAATAAATTATCTTTACAGAAATAGTTTTTTGGATAGTGGGAGACTCTTCTAAACTGGTCATCATCAATTCACATTTAGTTTTGAGACTTCAACATAGCTGCTACACTCTTTCAACCAACAACATCTGTGTTTAGCACTGTTAAAGAAAAAAAGAAAGATTATCTTTCTAAATAATGAGCGTTACAGACAGGAAATTTACTATACTTGTTAAAATATTATATATGCCAAGTAAACTCACAAGTATTTGTTATTCTCATAAACATCATGCAGCTTCAACACATGCGGATGCTCAATCAGTTTCAGAATGGCAATCTCCCTCTCAACCTGGTCAAACAGAAGAGACAGAGGTAAAACTACTAAAGCAGAGCAAAAAGGCCAGTCAGTGACTTAACTGAAGCATCAGAAGTGAGGTAAATGAACTAAGAGAGGTGATAAATATGAGAATATGGTAGTTTGTTTACAGCTTAACACGTCAGGCTATGTACAAATATAGCACTGATATCATCACCATGAACAGCCACCTCTGAGGCATCGCACCATACCTTCATCAGGACTGACTCAGACAGCTTCTCCCTGTTGACTATTTTGATCGCTACCTTCTGACTCGTGATACAGTGGACCCCAAGTTTGACCAGTCCTGAAAGACAAAGTGAGAAGCAAAAAAAACAACAGAGGAATGGGTAACTTTATTTTTATTTATTTTGGAGGGGGATGTTTGATAGGGGACCTATCAAATGCAATGTTATAGCTGTTCATTGTAAAACTTTCACGAGTCCTCTCACCTGTCTGTCCTTTCCCCAGAGTCTTTTCCAGTCGATAGGGCCCAACATATTGAGCAGACTGACTCAGAGACAGTTCCTTACTCATACTGCTCCTACTGAACACTAATACACAGTTATAACTAACACTGCACTGTGGGATTTTTGTGTGTGCAATTATCGTGATATTATACAGCTTATACAGAAGTTGTGTGGGACAAAAACTTGGAGGGACAGCTTGTTTCACAAGAATAACGCTGTTAGTCCGAGTGAAACATGACAAAGTGGTAAAAAAAATTTGGCTTGCTCATCTAATTCGAGCTAAATATTTCGTGTTCTGAACCACGTTTAGCATGGCGTTAATACTTAAGAAAATATCAAATAATAGAGAAACGGATGACAGTTGACTGCTTTCCGCGTTAAATAGCAACCACGACCCCACAAGATAAAACTAAATAATTTCACTTATGTACATTAGCTTATTTGTGTGTACTTGCATCTAGCCAGGTTAATGACGCTAACTAGAAAACGCATAGCCAAAACTGCTAGTTTTACCTCATTTGCTGCAGTGCTTTATGCTATTCGCTGTTTGCGTATACAAAAAAAAAACGCCTAATAAATGTTCGTCCTGAAGATGAAACCAACGCTATTTTCTCTGGTAGGCCTGTTTTACAGGTGTAACATGTTATTTTAGCCCCGCCGCCGCTCTCCCACACAGCAGCGAGGCTCGCTTTAGCTATCAACGCCTCGACCAACAACCGCCTCGCGCCTGTCAAAATAGCCGACGCCGTGTGAAGTTTCCGGGCAACGGCAAATGGTCGGTTTTATTAAACGGCCGCCACATTCTCACGGTATTACGAGGTGAAACGCGCATTCCTGGCCAAACAACCATCTTTTTAGCGTAGCGTAGTCCACCCCCTCCCTGCCTCTGCCAGTTTCTGCCTCCCTACATCACTGCAAGTAGCGGATCACAGCATCTCCTTCTCTCTCCTTTGGCGTGTCCTCCTCCGTCATCGGCGGATACACACAGGTAAAACAGCCCAAATCAGCCCGCACGACTTTCAGCTGCCTTCTCCTCCACCTCCTCCTCACTTCTGATAACGGTTCACGCAAGTAAAAAATAGGCCCCTTGGACGATACTCCGTTTTCTTGCCGTAAATCGATATTTTCTCTACTCTTCCTTCCTTCGGCCCATTCGCATCAGCATCCGGGTCTCACTCCTCTCTCCATCCTCTCTCCTCCTGTCTCCTCAACCCCGCCCTCCTCTTTTACGGCAGGCCGTTGTACCATATAATCAAACAAAAAATGTCATTCTTGATAGTTAGAGGAGAAAAAATAAATATGTTTAAAAATATATTTCTTCTGGTAAAAAAACCCATAAATTTCAATTTCCCAGAACAGAATTGTCTTTAAAAACTTTAAAATGCATGGGTCCTGACTACATGGCTTCACTATGAAGATCTATATAATACAGCTTTGTTTAAAAGGCTTGTTTATTTAACTCTATAGGCTACACACACACACACACACACACACACACACACACACACACACACACACACACACACACACACACACACACA
>JAVKLF010000047.1:7466271-7487274 GCA_034783495.1 Millerichthys robustus
CCTTCTTTTCTCTGAGGCTGGGACACAGAATCGAACGCACAAAAGCTGTCTGAACTCTTAAACATTTAAGGTTTCATCCATTACAATTGATAATTCTGTCTTTTTTTACTTTGTGACAAAAAAATGTGAAGAGTATTTACTGGAACCTGGTAAGAAGTTTGCAATGCTAACATCGGCTAAAGTCAAGGATATGTTGATCCCAAAAGTTTATATTAATAATTTTTACTAAAGTGTATGTAATAACAACTTAATCATTCAGTTTAACGTTTTATATATAAAAGGAAGGTTGCTTCACCTGTAAGTGTTCAAACTCACCACTTGTCAGCATCCTCCTTGATAAGTTGGCACGGAGCCGGCGCAGTGTCGTCAAAATGAGGCATTTTGATGAAAGAGAGCTGCTGCAAGAGCTGCAGTCTACTGAGACCACCGGTGAGAGATGGAGGGAACATTACAGTCATGGAGAGGGAGGGCGACATGACAAGAAATTACACAATCTAAAAGCTAATGGGATTTAAAGGCCTAGCACAAGTATCAGCGACCTCATCAGCTTTACCTCAATATCGGTAAACCTGACTGAGTTTTTGCCATTTTTGATTAGCTGTAGTTGCCATCTTGAATCGTGTTGACTCCAAAAGGTAACCAGTAGTAGACTTTGTATTAAAGAGATAGTTTACCAACAGGTGACTCCAGTTGCAGTCTGATGGCAACATTTGAAACAAAGATCTTGTGCGACCTGTTAGTGAGTTTTGTGCTGCTCCTTCTGTTTTAATTCTATTTACACCCACTAACTCATTATAGTGAATATTCTTAATTAATGCCTTTTGCTTTATTGTCTTTCAACATAGCTGTATTTTAAAGTCTGAATATGTTAAAACCTTTAAAAGAATCTTAAATTCTTCTAAATAAGAGTAAGCAGGTGGCTTTTTATTGACTTCAGAATTTTAAAAAACATTGTTGTTAAACTGCTGATCTGAAAATGCTGGATTTTAAAACAAAAATACTAAGAATAAGACACTGATTTAGCTTTTGGATGAAACTGAAAATGTAACTAAGTAATGATCTAAAAAAATAAAATAAAATAAAATATGGTAAAGACAGTACATATATAACATCTAGTCCACTTTGAGTCCATATACACTCAATTAACACCTTTAAAGTTACCCTGAAAGTCATTTAGCATAAATAGAACACCAAAATCAACCCAATGCTACCAAATCCACTGAATAAATACATTTAGGAAAAAAGACACGTGCACATTTTGTTCATAAATAAATTACAGCGTTATAAATTAATCCAACAATTTAACTCCTCCGCTAGAGGGCGACAAACATCGAGACAAGACATTTTCATGCAAAGAGGCCTCAAAAGTGAGATTTCAACAATCCTGAGCCATTTGGCAGCTGCACTATCTTTTGTGAGACATCTATATGCTTTTATGCTGTAATGTTACAGCATCTTAATTTATTTGTGCCTTTACAGACAATGACAAGGTAATAATGTTTGTCTAACCAAGGACAGCTATTAAGAATATAAATCAAGAGCAAAGCCCCTCCCTCACCTCAGAATCCATTGATTCTTTCTTTTAAAAATTATTATAAAAGTCAGTGTGCCATCTGCTGGCGTGAACAATTATGTACACAAATCTCTTACCAGACAGGTCCGCCAAATACTAAGCTTAGCAAAAGTAGATATAAAGAATTATTGTTATGTGAGAAGAACATACAGTAGATGTACAGCAAAAATACATTACTGGCTCTTTTAACCAAGAACAAAAATGTTTAAATTCAAATAGATTCAGAACAAGTACTTATCACGCAGATAACATTTTGCTGCTTACTAGGTTAGAGAATTTTTTTCATTATTATAGCATTACATACAATAATATTAAGACTTATTTGTTTTATATTTATGTACTTATTTGTCTAATTCTGGATATTCTACGAATGTTTGTAGCCACTTCATTTGACAAATATTCAGTTTATTTGGATTTATCAAGTCAAATTTGGGTTATTTTCCATCATTTTACTTTTGTTTCACCTACATTGCTTGAGTGCTAAACCTTTGTCATTTTTGCATCATTTGCTTTTAGATTAGGTCATTTTCCATATATTAAGCTACTGTGTTTATATTGTAACTGTGGTACATTTTTATCTGTTTTAAATGATATATTGTTTTTAGGGGGAGACAACACCAGTTACCCCCTGACTCTGTAGGTCACAGGCCTTAAAGACCGAATATGTATGAGACTTGTAATAAGAATGTAATTACAGATAAACACGACCAGATTAATCTCATAGATTATCTCACTAACAGCGGAAACACGTATTTGTTGTCAAGCAATAGCAGCATTTATTTGTTGTTCTTTTTTTGTTGTTGTTTGTTTTTTTTACTCACAAATGTAGAAATATTAATACAAGCCAATGAATCTGATTGTAAATCAGGGCTTTTTTTTTTTCCTACGTACACCTGAATGCATCACAGCAAATCGCTGCGCGCGGGGTGAATTGGTGATTCTTTTTGTGTGTATTTATAGTTATCTCGTAAAAAAATGAGTATCTGGAAAAGCAAGCAGGAGTATTTGGCAGACTGATAACACCGGTGAATGGAGGTCACAGCAGACACGGAGTGAGACGCTAAGGGGGAGAGAGGGAGGACGGACAGCGGCTATCCGCCTTCAAAAATGGCGTCTCCGGAGGAAAATGAGTAAAAATTATTAAAACGCGGCCTATTTCTTTACACTTCCTTGTTCGGATTTATAGATATTTTGTCGTTGCGTCCTTGTTTTCTCCAGTGTGAACGGTTTCGTCGTCGCGTTTATTTTAATGGCCGTTGAAGAACAAAAAGGGGGAGAGCGTATTTGGGGAAATAAAAGCAGCCCAGTTTTATTTTGATGCGTCGTTGCTGACAGCTAGCATCTGCTGCTAACCCGTAGCTCCGCTCCGTGAAGGGGGTGGGAACGATTTGCATGCAAAGAGAGAGGAGAGGAAAAAAAGAGAGATTTTCAAATTGGGGATTTCTTTGCTCGCCCATGGGGAATGATTGCAACCAACGTGGCTCCCGTCGATTACTATCTTTTCTAGCGCTAGCAGTGTAGCCAAAACTAGCCCGAAGAAAGGGGAGGAGAGACGTTGAAAAAGGGACGCGTTCATGTCAAATGTTGGAAAGCAATTCGCCCATCACGGACCAAATCATCTCTTCATCATGACCGTGACTGATTTTAGACCAGATCTGCATTCGAGGAAATGATAAACGTGAAAGGCGCAGGAAAAGGAGACAGACTGGCTTTTTTTGGAAGTGGTTGGATTATAACCCCGTAGACCCCCCTCTTTTTTCATCCAGCTTTCTCCTCCTCCCCACCATTTCTCTTTCAATATGCTGTTTTCCACTCCTGAGGACTTGCCTATGAAACCGGGAAAAATAGCTTGAAAACGGGAAAGACTGGATTTTTAAAAATCTTTTACCCTTCCATATATTGTGTCCTGATACATTCTCGTCGTCGCTGGCGCTTGTGTACAAGACATAAATGGATAGAAATTACCCGGGAACAGGATTTGGTGATTTGGGCGCAGGAGCAGGATGGAGTTACGACAGAACGGCAAAAGCAAGGTATGCATCGGATTCAGACAATGTGCAAACGCATCTGTGGTGCTACTGCAGAGCACGGTGTGAGCCATGTAAACAAATTGGAGCTAATAGCTTCACATACAGCGCCATGGCATGCCACGATTACGGGTAGCGCATTGTCATCCTTACAGTTGCATAGAGATATTATAAACAGGAATAGATGAGTGTGTGTCGTGGGGGTGGGCGGGGTGGAGAAAGGAAAGGTTGGGGAATGAATTGAATGTGATTGACAGACATGGGTTTTTTTCTTTAGGTAGGACCTGGCGGGATGGATGCATGGATGGATGGATGGAGGTGGGGGATGTCTGAGTGTCCATTGGAATTATTGTTCCCTGTGTGCAGGCCTGCAAGCAGAGCCTGATAGATAAATTCATAGGATTCATGATAGAAACTGGCGAGGAGTGCAGACGCAGCAACCCCCCGCCCCCCTTCTCTCTCACACACACATCAGCCCCCCCTGATAGACATCAACAAGATAAACTGATGCATATTAATCAAGGGGGCTTAATTACACTGTAAGCTAAAAAAAAGATTTATAATGGCCGACTGTGCAATGTTCACATTAATTTTGGAATTCATTTTTTCTAGAAAGTGTCGTTTTTGGTGGTGTCTTGTGCTTATTTGCATAATACAGCCTAGTCAAATTCCTCCTCCTGCGTGGAAGTTGTAATTTACTGTTTGTGACAAAAAACAAAAGAAAACTAACATAAAGGGATGGAATGAATTGCCTAAACTGAGAGGCAGCGCTGGATGTTAGCTGTAGCCTGCGAGCTAGCGCCTCTGTGTGAGGCCTGTGCACGTTAACATCTTTACCCTTTCTGGTCCTGGACATAAAACAACTCGGCAAAGATTTGGTTTTTAATTTCCTGGTCATGCCCAAAGGCCACATTCTATTGAGCACACTCATTTGGGTAAACAAACCAGGCTATTTGATGGGGTTTGCCTGCAGCTCTGCGTGGATTTGCGTCGACATGCATCATTCAGTTAGCTACATCATCATAATAATTGGTGGTCACGGAGATGCTAATTACTTATCCGTGGTTCGAATTGAGGGAAATGCGTTGCCTCACTTGGTGAATATATGCCTTTTGGGTTCCTGTGTAATGTATTATACTGATACGCAAGACTGGCCTCGCAGTTTGGGCCTAGTCTTTGAATTTCTGCTGCTAAGCGATGCTATCAGCAACATAAGTGCTAACATGAATCTGAACAAGCAGTCACGCATTTAATCTGGATTTTGTGAAGCAAAAACGATGCAGCTGGAAAATCTGGATGTTAAGCTATTTATTAATTTATGCCCCTTTTCCAATTATGTAATGGATATATCTTTATTTCTGTTTTGTTAATTACAAATTAATCATTCAGATTCAAATAAATTATAAATTGGTGGTTTCACAGATTTGCAACCTAATACACATTGGAAGAAACACTTAAACTGAAATTGTGTAATAGTTCATTATTAAATTGCCTTCGTGTGTTTTTGTTATTACTTCATAAGAACATTTAAGTTTAATTTGGAGGCCAAACATATAACCTCATGTTGAAATCTGATTCTTTTAATCAAAATACAATTTATTTTATACATCAGATGCTTTGGATTGTTAATCAGCTAGTCTTTTTCAAGGGCCACATTTTAGAAATGGATTAGAATTATGTTAATATACACTAAGATTAATGGCACTTCCACAATCTCCCCCCAACACAACCCATCCCTTACCCTTCTTCCTTCCTAGTCTTGTCTATGGGAGTTCCAGATCATCCCACCCTGAGTCTGAGCTCCTTCACAGACAAGCCTACGCCACCCCACACCCTCTGCAGGGCTATGCTACCAATCACCACCCAGGGAGCTCTGGCCAAGGCGGGGCTTGGGGAGCAGCTGGACGGAGTTTGGGTAAGATAAATGTCATACCTTCCATGTCACCACCATAAGGGGCCCTGGCAATGAATTATTGTTTCTGTCCACGCTGGTCCTGGTAGATTATCGGCACAGAAAAATGTGCACTATATAGCTTAATTCAGTTGAAGCTGCAAATACCAGAACCTGCACTTGTCTCTTAAAACAGTTTTACCACAGCTTGTAGGTTGTTTTCAGCTACAGTGATTAATATACTTTAATATAGGTTTACCCTTTGACATAGTGCTTTGGATGGGTTACTGCTGCTTTGTCAAAATGTTGCTTTTAGGAAAATAAATAGTATTTAATACATCTTGTATGCTAATATTTTCAGCACACATGTATTTGTATTTTCAATATAATAATAATGTTTTGTGATTGTTTCTTAAAGGTCTTTCGGGGCTTTTCGACACAGGCCTACACCATGCCAGCCCCTCTGCTCCTGATGCCTCTGTCATGAATCTGATCTCAGCCTTGGAGTCCAGAGGTCCTCAACCTCCGCCCTCTGCCTCCTCCCTTCTTTCTCAGTTCCGCACGCCATCCTGGCAGACAGGTGGGGCTATGCAAAATCCTCTCTGATGTGTTGACATTCAGATAGACCCAAAGTCAATATGGCATTTAATAAAAAAAACTTCCCTTTATTTGTCTACATTATTGTTATTCTGTTAGTACGTGAGCATTTTTATTTGCAATAAATTAAGCATGTCATTGTCATTTATGACTTGAATTTATTTATTTTTTATTTTAAAAATGGGTTATTGGTTACTGACTAATTTTGCAAATTTTTTCATTTTTGTTACAGCGATGCACACACCTGCTCCTCCGGAACTGTTCATTTCTGGAGCCCTTCCTGGCTCTGGATCTTTTCCTTCCTCTTCAGCTCTATCGGCATATCAGCATCCAGCATCATTCTCCAGCCGCTCTTTCCCCACTGCCTCTCTTTCCCTCCAGGACACGCCCACGTTCAGTCCCACATCCAATGGCCTGCTCTCTCCACATGATCCTCTAATACACATCAAAGCCCCATCGCAGTCAAGCCTGGGTTTTGATAGACTCCTGTCCTCACAGGGTGCTGCTGCCTACAGGGGCAGCCAGGATCCCACGGGCGCAACGTCAGCCCAGGCGTCCTCTGCCAGGCATCTGCAGTCACACCAGTTCAATCTGCTCTCATCTCAGCTGCAGGATCAGTCCTCCCAGCTGTATAATCCATCAGTATTTTCCTCAGCCCAACCCCAGCCTCAGTCTCAGTCACAGTCTAACTCAGCTCAAGAACGGGCCGTGCCCCGGCAGGACAGCGTTATCAAGCACTACCAGCGGCCAACGCCATCTCAGTCGCAGCTCTCATCCTCAGCAGCTCACTCACTTCAGCACTATCTCAGCTGTGGAGGGGCAGGGTATCAACAGATCGCTACCCACCACAGGCATGCTGGCCTTTCTTGCAGCCCACTAGGCGACCAGAGCCCCTCATCCGACCATAAGCCTGCATCTCGCACTGAGCAGTATCGGCCAATCATTCAACCTCCTTATTCTTCCTCATCCTCTTCTTCTTCCTCAGCTGGAAAAGGTACCAAAAGTAGCTCTAGTAGTGGCTATTCTTCTGGAAGTTCTGCTTCATCCTCAAGAACTCCTCACACACCCCCATCAGCTTCCTCTACCTCTTCTTCATCATCTTCTTCTTCAGCCACTTCGGGGGCTCATCCTTCTAACTCAATTCCCACCTCCAGCTCAAGCGCAGCTCCTTCTAGACAACAGCCGCCTCCTCAAGCAGCTCCACCTCCCCCTACCTCTCAGCAGCCCCCTGCCACATCCACTTCTGCTCCACAGTCACTTCCCAAATCTTGCCTCTCTGGCTATGGCTCTCCTGTTCCCCCAGTGAAGACCCCTACCTCTGCTCTTACTGGTCAGACCCCACCCCAACAGCAGACACAGTCATATTCCCCTAATCAGCCCCCAACATCCCACCTAGCACAGTCTTATGGAGGTTTTAACTCACCTCAAGCGCAAGACCTGAGCTCTGGCACAGGTGGGAAAGGCTATGGGAGTTTAGGGCGAAGCCATTCATACTCCACTGATATATATGGAGCTGACTCTGCTTATGGGTCACTTCCATCTTCTCTAGGTGGTGCTGGCAGCCCATCATTAGGCTATGGAGCTCCAGGCCACTCACCTGCCCTTTTAAGATCAAGTGGTTCATCAGGTAGTGGAGCATCTGGAGGGGGAAGCAGCAGTGGCACAGGGAGTGGAAACTCCGGGTCAGGAGGCGGAGCTGGAAATGGTATGACCAATGAAAGAGGTGGAGGAGGTAGTGGTGGAGGCTCTTTTCATATTCCAGATTCCAGCCCCTCTCCTTCTGGCAACTCGGGCATCATTCGGCCAGGGTTGCACTCTCCAGTTCCCACCTGCCCCACTCAGTCTCCAGGAGGTACAGGCTCAAATAAATACATTTCCTCAGTTCTCTCACCCACTTTCCTAGCCTCCCCACAAGGCTTCCCCGACACCAGGGGTCCCACATCCCAACCTCAGTCATATCATTCTAACTCCTCTAAAACAAAGACAGACACTTCCATGTTAGGAGTGGGCTCTCAGAGATCTCAAGAGGAAGTGGATGATGATGAAGAGTTCTTGATTCAGCACCTGCTTCAAGCCCAAGCGAGTCCTGCTCCTCAGGCTTCTCATCACCATGCCCAACAGCAGCCACAACAGACATCTCAGCAAACACAGCCCCAACCCCAGTCAGTCCCCTCCACCAGTGACTCAAGCAAAGGGATGAGTTATGACATGGGCAAGACTTCTGAGGAGAGGTACCACCCCCAGAGTGTTATACGTACTCATAGTGCCACATCTACTGCTGGGGTAGGAAATGCAGGTTCTGGAGGGTCCATTTCTGGGCTGGAGAACCAGTTGGAGATGTCACTAAAGAAACAGCAGCAGCATCAACAGCACCACCATCAAACGCAGCAACAGCCGCAACGGAGTGACAGATCTGTTGGGAGCAGCAGAAGCAGTGGTGGGAGAAGCAGCACTGAACAGGTGCATTCCCACCTGCATCACCATGACAACCTTGGCTCAGTTGTTCACTACGGTCGGGGTGACCCATACTCCCAGCACTCTCTTGCTCCTCAGCACTCCTCACATAGCCAACACGTGTCTTCACACTCGCAGATGCCACCTCACACTCAAATGGAGCTCCAGAAGAAGCCACAGGAGCGTACCGAAATTCCATATCCTCGGAAAACACCGGAGCTCCAGCAACAGCATTCTCAGTCTCAAGCTGCCGTTTCCCTTATGGACTCCCCCACGGATCAGTCCCGTCAGCCGCCGCACCTGCTGCAGTCCGTGCTGTCCCACACCACCCGGAACAAACTGGAGTCGCACCACAAGATGGATTCTCAGCAACAACATCAGCAACAGCACCACAAAATGGACTCTCACCGTCAACACCAACAGCATCACAAAATGGATTCTCACCCATCACATCAGCCACATTCAAAAATGGACTCCCATCCTCAGCATCAGCAGCACCACAAAATTGACTCACATTCACAGCATCAACAGCACCATAAAATGGACTCCCATCCCCAACAGCAGCAGCACTCTATTAGCCAGCAGCAAGCTGTAATGGAAGGAGCTGGTGGAAGACTTGGGACGAGTAAACATCAGGCTCAGTCTCAGTCCCAAACCACCCAGCTTCAGCTTCAGCTGCAGTCCCAAGCTTTGGAAGTGGCAGCAGCCCACTACAACCGTGGTCCACATCAGCACGACCAGAGCCAGGTCAAGCAAAGCTCAGTGGTCTCCTCGTTGGACATGCTGGAACGCTCCCTATCTCAGACCTCCAGCGCTGATGTTGGGGTTGCAGAAGACAGACATGGTGGACCAGGCAGTGCAGGGAGGAGTGGCAGTAACAGCGACCGTCACAGACAGCCGCAGCAGGAGCCACAGAGGCAGCACCCTTCCCACCATCAGGCGCAGCAAACCCACCACTCACAGCAACACTCAGCCCCCGAACTCCACTCCTTCCTGTCAGAGCCTGATATCAGCTTATCCACCCCATCTCACATGCACCACCTTTCTCAGCATCACGCACAGCAGCAACAACAGCAGCACCCAACCTCCCAGCACCAACAAAGTCACCCCCATCACTCTCACACCCAACCCCACCCTCAGCAGCAGCCTTCTCACCCTCACCATATACCTCCACCTCCTGCATCAGCCCACCCCCAGTCTCAAACTGACCCACAGCAACCACTCTCAAGCCAGCTCCCTCCTCAGCAGAGTCAGCTGGACCAACAGCGCTCAGAACAGCACCAGTTTGACACAGTCAGCCCTGTAGAGAAAGCAGACCAGAATCAGCAAAGTAACCGGTTTGTACCCTTAGCTTCTATCTGCTTCCCTGACTCCCTCCTTCAAGATGAGGACCGCTCATTTTTCCCAGGAATGGAAGACATGTTTTGTGCTGAAGACTACAAATCAAGCTGTGCTGGTGGTGCAGGACCTGGGCAGGAGGAGATGAATGAAGGGCACCCTGGGCAAGAAGGAATGGATTCCATGAAAGGTGGACCAGGTGCAGCAGGAGGAGGAGGTGGTAGTGGACCTAGCTATGATATAATGGGCCACCATGGTGGAGATCAGGCTTATGAACAATACTGTCATGGTCTGGAAGAAACCAGCAACAACACTATGACTCTGGATCTGGACTCTCTTAAAACACACGAGCTTCCTTCCACTGTCAACACTGAACAGTTAGGCTTGATACAGTCCCAGGCCCCAACGATGGGTATGGGCTCCAATACAGCTGGTCCAAACAACTCTGGAGCTAAAATGTCCTCAGGTCCTGGAGGAACTGGCTCGGGAACAGGTTCTGGAGGCCTCCAATCTCCAATCTTTTGCTCATCTCGTCCCAAGAAGCTCCTCAAATCTAGCTCTTTTCATCTGCTGAAAGAACGCAGGGATCCCAACACACTGCCTAAGAAAAGTTACGCTCAAGAATATGAGTTTGAGGATGATGAGGATAAAGCTGACCAGCCTGCAGACATCAGGTTGAACAGCCGCAGACTGCCTGACCTTTTACCAGATTTAGTGTCCAGCTGCAGAAAGGGAGGAGGAGGTGGGTCACTCAGCCCTTTAATGGGTGACATTGATTTTTACCACACCTCTGGCTATTCTTCTATGGGGTCACACTCTATCCTGCCTCCGGATGGACCAAAAAAACGAGGTCGAAAGCCCACTAGGCCGAAAAGAGAGGGTCCCCCCAGGCCAAGAGGCAGGCCTCGTATCCGCCCTATGCCTGAGCCCTACACCCCACGAGGCATGATGGGGGATATGGGTGGATCAACAGTTGGAGCGGGATTCAGTGTGGAAGGACGGGGCAGGGGTAGAGGCCGTGGAAGTCGAGGAAGAGGAGGAAGGAGGGAGGATATGTACATGGAAATGAGCGGAAAGGAGCCAGATCAGATGCATGCGCATCACCTCCATCAGCAGCAGACACAGCAGCTCCATCATCAGCCTCAACAGCAGCAGCACGAGCCCATCCCACCTCTCAAGGTCGGTGACATTCTGTGAAGGATAAAAAACTGCAAGTCTGAATGTGATGAATTTAAAATGAACAGAAAGATTATAGTGGCACTGCAGGTACACATAGTTATTTCATGTATGAGTTGTCTGCAATGAAGTTTTTTTTTAGCTGTGCAGACCTGCTGTTTATTTATTTCACTGATCCAGAACTGCACTTCCTCTCTCACTCTTATTTTGATAACATATCACAGTTGGTGTTCACCTCAACCTGTTTGTCCTGTTTTTGATGCTGTTAATTTAAACTTAGTAGTTTTTTAAATCCTTTTTAGATGAATCACACTTTATTGTTTTGTTTTCTCAGATCAAATTGCCAGTCGGTACTTTGTCCTCCTCTGATGCCTTGCTGAGGACAGACTCTTTGTCTGGCACCGACCCTGCTTTGTCAGACGGCTCCGTTGGCTCAGCTCCCTCGCTTGGTTTAAGTCCTGGACCCCCCTGCAGCACTGAGAGTGCTAGAAACCAGGACAAGAACAAACAGAAAAGCCAGATGATGAGTGAAGGAGTGGATGAAGAGGGATTGGAAGAAAGGGTAAAAGCTAGATGAGGAGATTTCTTTCTTTGCTAAGCACAGTATAATCATATTTGCATAAAACTGGATTTAAGTGGTCATGATTTATAGTTTGATAACTGTAAAGTTTTCTTCTTTTGCTAAATCATGATCTCTCTTGTGCTTCATTCAGGGGGATGAGAAGGATTCTGAGTCCAAAGCTGGTTTTGTTGCTTCATTCTTGGACTTCCTCAAGTCAGGGAAGAGACCCCCAGGGTTGGACATCTCACCAGGAATGGAACCTGACAATGGTGAAACGTTACCCTGTAAATCAGGGGGGTTACGTCCACTGTCTCCCGCACCTCCTCCCCCACCACCACCACCTCCCTTTGGGGATGGTGAGGGCAGCGGGGGTCTGGCCCTGGGCAACTGCCCCAGTCCTAAGCGCTTAGAAGATGAGCTAAAGAGAAACCTGGAGACTCTGCCATCTTTCTCCTCTGATGAGGAGGATTCAGTTGGAAAGAACCAGGACCTCCAGAAGAGCATCTCCTCAGCCATTTCAGCTCTTTATGACACTCCTCAGCTTACTTCAAACATCCAGCCTCAACTACCACCTCCCCCTTCACCTCCTCAGACTCACTCTATTCAGGCTCCTCTTACTCCCACATTGCAGCCTCCCACACTTAGTCCACAACCAACAGTGGTAACTCCTCACTCCCAGCCAGAGTCTAATGAACCGGAGATCCTTCCACCAGAAGATGGGGACATGGAAGAGAGCAAGGAGGAAGAAGAGGTTGAGGAGGAAGAGGAGGATGAGGAAGAGAATGAGGAAGAGAGAAGCACTGAAGAGGACGAAGAAAAGGATATAACAGAAGAAAGGGAACCACAGCTTGATACCCTGAGTGCTCCCAATCTTGATGGTGAGGTTTAGTCTGTTCTTATTTGTCACCTCGCATCCTGTTATTTTATGTATAGATATTTTTTTGCTTAGTTTTTTTTATTATTATTGTTTTTTGGTTTTAATTTAACAATCCTAGGTTGATAATTAGAAGGCAAATGAACTTTCTTTGAAAGATGTTTCCCCTCTCATCTGAAAGGCCTCTTGAGTCTGGTTATGAATGGATAATTTCCTACTTAGAAGTTACAGTCAGGACAATTGCTTTAATAGGAACAGTGGTGTCACATGAATCACTGACTCATTCGTCCTTCCTGTGAGTCAGTTGGGTCATTGTTTGCTGTGAGTTTACTAATCTGGCCTAGGGTGTTTTGGATGCATGTTTTAAAAGTTCTGAATACTTTTAAAATCTTGCAAAGAGGAGATTCAAGGCTGGATTGTATACTTGCTGTGCATAAGCAACCAGGCTGCCTTATAATCATTTAAAGGGATGTTGATCAGTAGTTCTCCAGTTTTTCTTTGGACTTTGACTGCTTTTATTAAATTCATTTTCAGTCCAGGACCTAGTAGTAACAGCATATTTTTGGAGCATGTGCTTTTTAAAATAAAAATACAGTAGGAAAGTGGACAGATGGAAAAGAAGTATCTGACCTAAAAAAAATGCAACATAGACCTGAGAGAATGTGAGAGAACCATCATTTAATTCATTATTACTGTAGGGCACATTTTTAGCTACTAACTCTTTGGAAATCATCTTGTTAGTGCTAAAACACTTGTTTGTAGGTTTAAAAGTGTTATTTTTATGATTTTTCAAAGAGAAATTGGAACTAATTTGTCTTTTTGTCAGTGTCCTTGTAACAAAGTGCCTAAAGATCATATTTATTATTAAATTTGTTTCTTTCCTTAGCTGTTTACACTAGCTCACCCTTTTTATAAACATTTTTATTCCTAAATGAATCATTTAAGTGTCCTCACAAACAATATAACTTTTTGAAACGTATCAGGTACTGGACTGCAAATGAGTGGGGTGGGGGTAAAAGGCAGTTAAACTCCAAAGAAAAGTATTTTAAAAACTTTCAGAGACCCTGAAAAATATTTGATAAAGACCACTTTCACCTCTAAAACACACTAAATATGCCTAAAATTTATGAAGCTTACAAAGAAAAGAACATAAGGAGGAGGCTTGGTTATGGTCTGGCACAGGGTGGTCTGTGCAGAGTACAATAAAATGTGAAGACTATCAAGGTTTTCTGGAGCATAATGTGCTGTTTATTTTCTTTCTTTAACGAATGAGTAGAAACATTTATCAATGTCTACCTCTGTGAAAACGGTGGTAAAAGATATCTAAGAGTGGAAAAAGATACTGTACTCGGGTCTAACACTTACAGCACAGATTTTTGATTCTTCTTCTATGGGTAATTTAAAACCATTATCACCTTCAAAACGCTGATGGATTAGGGATTTTACTTTTACTTATGATTATCTCATCTAAAGCTTATGAGCTTGAAACTCACACTTTATTATCAGAATTCAAATAGCCTTTTTAACAGAGGGAGAAATGTCTTTGAGATGCAAGAAAGTAAGTTCAACTGCCTTCTATCTGAGCTTCTGAGTTCACCTCGACCTGGATGACTGGGAACCTACGACAACAAATAATGAAAATGTGTGTAAGTAGTTTGTGTAAGTGTGGTTTCCTTTTGTTTTTCAGCTCCTCTTCCTGAGATTCCACCAGAGCCAGAAACTCCTGAACCACCTTATGTCCCACCATCTCCTGCCTCATCCTCTTCTCCTTCTCATTCCCCCCTCCCTCCCCTCTCTCTCCCCTCACCACCACCTCCACAAGAGGAGCAACAGGAGGATTCCCAGCATGTAAGCCCTGCTGTTCCTGCATCTCCTCCATCGCCACCACCGCCGCCGTCGCCACAACCTCCTCCTGTTCCTCCCCCATCCCAACCTGCTGCCATCCCTCAGCCTGCCACTCCTCCACCAGCCTCCACTCCTCCCCCACCCACTGCTCATAAGGAGTCTCCCGCACCGTCCCCGGAATCTCCCGCCTCTCCAGAGGAGCCTCCAGCTCCAAAGATCACCTCGCTGCACCTCGCTCAGAAACAAGAAGATGCAGCCATTGTTGGAGAAAGTGAAGAGGATGAGAGCGAAAGTGGAGGGGAGGGCATCTTCAGAGAAAGAGACGAGTTTGTAGTCCGGGTGGAAGACATACGAACACTCAAGGTATTTGTTTATGTGAAGCATAAACCAATTAGAAGTGGTCCAACCCCGTGTTGCCCATGTATGGTTTTTGAATTGAAAAACGTGTTTTTCTGTTGCAGCAAGTTGCACACACTTTTTAAATTTTTTTTTTGACTGGCCTGTCTTTTGTGTCTTAATGCACAGCTGGCTCTGCAGACCGGCCGTGAGCCTCCACCTATCTGGAGGGTGCAGAAAGCCCTGCTGCAGAAGTTCAGCCCAGAGATCAAAGATGGGCAGAGGCAGTTCTGTGCCACAAGTAATGTGAGTTCACCCCTGCAACCTCCTGTGGTCTAACCACACCTGCAAACAGTCATATTTATTCAAATGCTTTTTGAAGTTTCAGATCTAATGTAACTAGAAGACTGGCTTTTACTGGTCTATGTTTTTCAAAATGTTCTGACATGAGTCAGTTTTTATTTTATTTTTCCGGTTTAGTATCTTGGCTACTTTGGAGATGCTAAAAGGCGGTACCAGAGAATATATGTGAAGTTCCTGGAGAATGTCAACAAGAAGGATTATGTCAGAGTTTGTTCTCGAAGACCTTGGCGTCGAACTGCACCTGGTCTCAGGTAGGAATACTCCCTTTCTTCTTCTTAGACTCATTGAAATGAACATTAACAACAAATAATTCTTAATAGTTGAATCGTCACAATTTTGTGAGCCCTTTTTGGTAAAAAAAAGATGTATAAAAAGCTGAGTGTACCTGAACATATTTTTCTTGTGTCCAACAGACGACAGTCTCTCCCTAGAATGGCATCCCCTCCTGCTAGCCAGGCACCACCAAGAGTTGCAGAAAAAGAGGAGCGCATGGCACCTCCGCCGATCCAGCGTGAACAGAAGGAGAGATCAAAAACGTCACTGACAAAAGAACACGGAGAGAAAAAAGACGCTGCAGTCGCTGTGCCGAAAGCCAAGGAGAAGGTGAGGGACCAGGAGAAGGAAAAGGTAAAGCGCTCACAGCCGCAGCAAGAGAAGGTGGTAAAACGAGTGCAGCCGCAGCAAGAGAAGGTGGAGAAGCGCGTGCAGTCACACCAGGTGAAAGCGGAGAAGCGAGTGCAGCCACCGCAAGAAAGAGGAGAGAAGCGAATACAACAGCAACAGGAGAAGGTGGAGAAACGTGTGGGCGCAGGGGAACGTGGTAGGGCAAAAGAAGATAAGAAGGCATCTGAGAAGAAGGAGAAGCCCGAAAGACCACCAAAGTTCAAGCCGACAAAAGTGAAGGCCGAGCCTCCACCAAAGAAGAGGAAGAAGTGGCTGCATGTACCTTCGTCAGTACCGTCATCGTCTGACTCCGATTCATCCGATGAGGCGGCTAGTGAGAATGAAAGTGAGATGGGATTTCGATTATTAGTGCTTGAATTTTGTATTTCTGTAGAGCAATGCTAACAGGTTCATTGGCTAGATTGAAAGTGTAATTCTCACCTACTCAGTGCCAGTGAAAGGCGGAGTGAACAATCGCGCCATGAGAGAAATGTTCCGGAGCTACGTGGAGATGCTGGTAAGCACAGCCCTGGATCCGGACATGATCCAAGCCCTGGAAGACACAGATGGTGAGGACAGCACACGCTCCCTCTGTAATCACTGGGTTGAGAGCCTTGCTCTAAACTAACTAAACTAGCTTGTCTGTTGGCATGTACTCTGAAGACAATTAAAATTTTTTTGTAATTCCTAAGATGCCTTTTTTCAAGTATGAAGTTGCATTAAGTTAAATACTACTTTTAGATGTTAGCCCAGCTGGCCAAGCTTTACTTGGATTAGGAGAGTTGTTGACAGTTAGACATATTTGCATCGATCTTTTAAATGTTTTTTTATAACATCATATAAACAAGGTACAGCAGGTTGGTGAGAAGCACTGGGAATGTAGATGCATCTGTAGCCAAAAAGACTTGCTTTGAATTTTCCCTTCATATTAAAACGATTGACAGCTGTAGGATGACTAATGAAACCCTTGTGTCTTGATTGGCTGTCAGATGAGCTCTACCTCCCCCCAATGAGGAAGATTGACAGCATCCTGAGCGAACAGAAGAGGAGGTTGTTGAGGAAAGTCAGCATGAGTTCTCAACACCAGGTAATCTACCCTAAATATGCTGCTCCCCCCTCCTCCAGAAACTATCAAACCATAAATATGTCTGTTTCCAGTTTGTCATTTTCTGCTGTTAAAGTTTTTAAGTCAATATTAGTTTTCCTAAGAAGAAAATTGTTTAATTGTAGTAAACACATCTTTGTTTCTTTTTTACCCGTTTTGGACAGGAGGTTCTGCATGCTTACCCCCAAATAATTGCTGACCCTTTGGACACAGGAGTGGTGAGGGTGCGACTAACTGGTGACGCTTACAATCGAAAGACCCTCAATAGAGTCAAGAAGACCCTGCCTAAACCACAGGTAGGGATGTGTAGTTGCATTTAGGAGTAAGGACTAGCTGGATATCTGGATTTCTTTACTTTAATGCAACAAGGGCTCTCGCATGTTGAACTAAAACTGGAACTGAACTTCATTTATTTAAAAGTTGGGACTCCTAAGAGATTCTAAACAAGAAAAACAAACCAATTCAGCACCAATTTTATAACAGATTAACTGTGATTTTGCATGCCTGTGTAAAATTCTCAGTTATCTGGATCATTGCAACAAACAAGCTTGAATTGGAGGCAACAAGACTTTAGATCAAATCTTGTTTGAAAACGTTTCGACACCTATTCAGAAGTCTTTGTCACTTCTGATAGCTTGCATTGTGTGAGCTACCAGAATTCTGGTAATCCTATTTGTTCTGTCATTGCGTTTGCGTTTTTTGTTCCTCTTCTCTTGTTGAACCATATACAGCAAATCTACTCACTACTTCCATCAATACAGAAAACTTTTACTTGTAAAATTGTTTTTCATTGATGTTAGAAAAATGCATTGCCAGGTTGTTGAATCACATATCTTCTACTGACTGCTGGTTGCACTTTACTCTGCACACACAGATGATCGGGACAAGGTCTTTGCATGTCAGCTTGATTATTAAACATTATACACAACAGCAATACATCATATTAATGATCATATTAAATGTAAATACATACCTGTATGAGGCTTGGTTCAGCAAGGACCTGCAAGGGCCTCTTATTTGAATCGGAATTAAAATCCTTAAAGTCCCCTTTTTTGCATCATACTATTTTGATTTTATTTGATATTTTAATTTTTACATTCCACAATATCTTTTCATTAAAACGGTTAGGACATGTTTTATCTTGTGATTTGTCAAAGCTCACATTTGTAGAAATCACAAAAGTCCCAAACCAAATGGGAGGATGTATTTGGAGAATAAAAAGTGAAACCATGGCTAGATTAAATTAACTATGTCAGTAAATGTTGGGTAACACCTGCTGTACGTTTCCAAACCTGCTTCACCTTGGTTAGTTTTATTTAAAACCCAGAATAATGTTGTTTTTTCTTGGTAAAAATACACTAATCACAATCCATTTTGTTTTGTACAGGACCTAAAACTGTCATCTGAGATGTACCGGATATACAGTCTCTACCACTCTCTGCATCACTATAAATACCACACCTTCTTACAGTGCAAGAAAGAGGTAAATATGTTCATTTGCATTATTTTAACGCATAATTTATATTTAAATTTATTAAAACATTAGTTGAAAGCTGCAGCTACCAAGTGCTTTCTTTTTGGCTTTGTGCTTCAGTTTGGTCAAAGTTGTCTGTGTTTTTATTCCACTCTTCCAGACCAACACCATTGAGCAGGCAGCCGAGGACCCGGGCCAAGAGGAAGTGGTGCAGCAGTGCATGGCCAACCAGAGCTGGCTGGACACCCTCTTTAACTCCTTTATTGAGCTGCTCACACTCAGCACCAAAGCCTGAGTTAGCCTCACAAAGAGACCTTGTGAGCCGAAATCAGAGGATTTAAAACCGAATTTAAAAAAGTAAAAAAAAAGTTGAGATGGATCCCACTGTACAGCCCCCAGGCCCCTCTTTAAATCTCTTCAGATCTGAGGATGATGTTTTTGAAGCCCTTGACAAACACAGAAGGGTTTGTTGATGTGACCTCGGACACTGGCCTTTTTTCTTTTCTAGTTGTTGATCAGTCACTAAAGAAGCGTCTTTTTTTGTGAGAGTTGGACCCCGGTGGATTAGGGGGTCATCGCAGGCTCAACAGGGAGCTGATCATTGATGAAAAGGGAGCGCTACGAAATGGATGGACAAAAAGGAGGAGCCATAACGCCAAGTCAAAGGAGGAGCCGCTGACATCTTGTTAAATGTGTGTCATAAAGACAATAGTTCAGAGAAAAAAAATACTATTACTGCTTAGTTTTTACATAAATTATTTTTTGAAAAGACTAACATCAGCTGTCGGCTTTTGAAAAGAATGGAAGAAGGCGAGAATGCTTTTTAAACTGTGTGTAGAGTGTGCCGTGAGCAGCGTGACCATGGACTCGTCCAGAAAAAAAAAAGAAAACGTGTTAAGAAACGCTCCCTCTCCCTGTCGTCGTAGGAAGGGCAGCACCAGTCAGCTGTGTGATAATATATAAACACATTTTTATTATTTATATAAGGAGGTTTTTAACTTAAACTCTCACAAGCGCTGGTTTGCTGTCTTAACATTTTAAAAAGCTTTTTATTTTCCACAGAATCAGTATACAATCATAACCCACATATCCAAGTTGTCTTCCCCTCGATACAAAAGAACAGTTCTTGAGACAGAAATGTTGTATTAAATACAGTGGGTGTAAAATAAAGCAAAAGACGAGCAAAAGACAAAAAAAAAAAGGACGGTAAGAAAAGTTATTTGAAACTTAACATTGTTGTGCTTCAGTTCAATCATCAGTCATGCAGGTGCAAAGAAAAAGAACTATCCCTTTCCCATGTGGGAAGGAGGAGTATAAATAAGTAATATTTAAAGAGAAAATAGTCATTTCATTTTTATCATTTTGATGTCTGTGCATACTATGACTTATTTTGAAAAACAATCCAATTTTCCATACGAAAGGAAAAAAAAAGACGTGTAAATATTGTACAGTTCTTGATGAAATTCTTTGTTCTTCTGTACATTAACTCTCCTGTATTTGAAAAACAAATAAAATCTACAAAGAACAAATAGTTTATTTTCTTTACTTTGTATGTTTACAGCCCATTGTAAAAGTAAAGATTCTAGACATTTTGCTGATTTTCTGATGATAGAATCTTGTCAGTACATTTGCACTCAAAGGTTTGATTTTGTTTTTCCTAAGATTATGTGCGATCCTCACTTACTGAGTTCCAAACTGACAGAAGTACAAATGAAAAGTAAAATATTGCAGCTATCACAACTTTTCGTGCCCAAGTCAGTGATTCTAGATTTTGATGTTTGGGTTCTATCGGTGACGTCTGACTTTACCAGCCAATGTCCCAACTTTAGGGGACGTTCAGTTGATTTTTCCCACTTGGATCTCGGAAATCCCACTTTCTTGGTGCAACTTGAACATACCTCTAGACGTGTGATTTTCATTGTATTTCTGACCATTGTATATCTTCTAACAGTTATTGTAAAAACGTTTCCAGTCTGTTTTACCATTTAACTCTTTATTTCTAAAGATCACCTCAAAAACCCCTTTGTGATATTTCCTGACCTATTTTAATCCAGGATCCAGGAACTTGTTCTAAAGAGACGTGTTTGTGGGATTAAATTGTTCTAAAGAGACGTGTTTGTGGGATTAAATTTATTTTGAAACACTGCAGAGGATTATTTTTCAAAACCAGAATTTATTTAATATTTCAATAAATGTATTTGAGGCCTCATTATCAAAATTCCCATGTTTAAATACAAGTGTGTGCGTGTTTATGTGTTTTACCGTCCCAGGCGGGACCGCCTAACGCTGACGTCACATCAGAAAAACGAAACCGACGAGTCGGAGTTTCCCGAGAACTCAGAACCGTGTCGACTCAGTTCTCATCCGGTGGCACTTCTCAGTATTTAAGGAATCTACAACCGACTGAAGGCTTGTCACTCAGCCTCAGTTTGTCTGAAGGCAAATACTGCAGACATATTTTGGGTTTTTGACCTCGAGAACAAACGCTCGTGAGCTCGACGCGCTTTAGCTTCGTCGCTAAAAACAGACTTCAGGAGACGAGAGGTAAGAGACGGACTTCATCTATAAAAAGAAGTGGAAAATATATACACTGTATACCGAAAAAATACAATTATTTTACTTTTAAATATACTGTTGCAAACACCTTTAAGAAACTGATAAATAATAAAAATATAAAATTGCACACACACATATATATATTGTATATATATACAGTATATATACA